>MU968307.1:5389465-5413865 GCA_034641835.2 Pinus albicaulis
GCAGAGAGCTGGAGAACAGGTGGCACGGCAGTTGCGGAGAACCAGCATAGATGACAGGAATGAGCGACAACGACAGGCAACAGAACTCCCAGAGATCAGGGAGATGCGGCAAACAACAAAGCAGGAAAAGAGGGAAAAATGATATTCACATTGGCAAAGGAACAAATAGGAAATTATCCAACGTACACAGGAGGTTAGTCCACTAGAGGGCTGAGGAAGAGAGCTGCAAGAGAGCTCTGTTCTGTTCTGTTCTACTTTGTAACTGTTGTAATTTGTCCCTCTGTAATCAACTCTGAGGAGTAATGTAACTGTCAGGTATTGATAATGCAATATACTTCTACCTATGTTTGATATTCTGAGTTTTGTGTTAAGAATTTGGTTATGGTGAATGTATTGACCACTTTTAAAATTTAATTTTGCATCCTGAATATGCTTCATGAGTGGTATCTTGTGCAAAGTAGTTAGATTTGTTTTCAGTTCCCATTTCTTTATGTTTTTCTCTTTAGCTGGGATCGGTCGATATTTGATATGTTCCTAACCTTACTAAGGTCACGACACACCTCAGGTAAAACCCTCTACTCTTCAAAGTAGGGTGAAAATGTCAGCGTTGTGCTAGACTACTGCGGAAACCTTGTTGGCCTCTCTCTTGAACCTGGGTCTTACTCAGAGACCTTCTTTCTCGCCAACAAATGGTTTCGTTGTCGGGACACAAAATTTCATTTAGGAGCTAGATCGTGGTATCATGTATCTTCGAGAGAGAACTATGAAGCTAGTGGGATAACCACTTAGATCATTTCATATTGCAGCAAGCCGAGTTGAGATAGTAGATGGAGAAAACAGTTAAGGATCGGGTTCTATTCTCTGAATCTGCAAGTGATCTCTAAGAAATTTTCAGGGGAAAGTTTCTGGGGGAACTCTATAATTGGTTGCGGAGACTACAAGTCAAGACATTCCAAGGAAGGTCATGTAATGTCTGTCGCAAGTGGTCGCACATGGATCTGGTAGCACTCCATCGGTTAGATACCGATTTGACCCGAGCTATAGATTTTTGGGTACAATCTACCTTGGAAGGATGTATAGTGGAATTCGCGGCTGAGTGTTACCAGTCCTTCTCAAAAGCAGAGGACTTATTCAGATCCAGATTTCGGGGAGAGTTGTTGAAGGAAATTCCCTTATGGATCAAAGCTTTAATGGTAAACGAAGGATTGATGGAGTTTCAAAAATCTGAGATGGAGACTTAAACCTCCATTACTAGGGGAAGGATTTGAAGGAGAGATGCTACAAGTAAGTTAGAAAGGGGAATAGGGATATGGATGTCGAGACCTCCAGTAGGTTGAGAGAGCAATGAGCACATCGGAGGGCGCAGATTGCTGAGAAGTGGCGGGAAAGGGTGATGAACGAGTTGGAGAAGCAGGAAAGTAGTCGACAAGACAAGGAGAAGGTGTCGCAGATGACAAAGGAGATGGAAGGTTAGATGGGATCCCAAGGAATAGGAGGGACCATAAAGGAAGTCAGGCAAGTGTATAGGATCCCAACCCAAAGAGAAAAGGGATAAAAGTCCAACGTGGAGGACGCGCGCCCCGAGGAGATGTCTGATGTGGAGTTGCATGTTGCAATGGAGAAACTATTCCCAGAGGGGTGGGCACCCGTAACTCAAGGTAAATCTATTCCCCAAAGTTCAAGTAGCTCTAGTCCCGACCTTTCCCTGGTACTCTATCATCCACTAGGTGAATTTTTTGTTAAGCTACGAGAGTTTAGAAATTTGAATAGTGTTCAGTCTACATCAACAATACCTATTAGCAATAGTGCTAGTAATACAATTTCACATCCAGGGAATAAAGGTTTTATTCTAGTATCATCCACACAAAGAAATATGGCGGGATCATTTACCCGATGCCCAGAGTTCTCTGGGAGGGGCAATGACGATGTGGAGCAGCACTGGTATCTCTGCAAAGCCATATGGAGGGCTCGGCAGACACCAGAGGCGGTTAAGTTAATCGAGTTCCAAACTACTCTAAGAGAGAGAGCTCTTCGTTGGTTCATTAAATGGTCTGAAGCTCATCTAAACCCAACAATAGATGATGTAAAGAAAGATTTTGTCAAATAATTTACGTTACCTCAGACAGATCAGCAGGGTTTATCAGAGATGTGGGAGATTAAACAACGAGAAGGTGAAATGGCATGGGATCTTATGAGAAGGTTCAAGGATGCGATTGGAAAACTGAGTTACCTAATCGATCCAAATCATCAGAGAGATTGGTTTATCAAGGCCCTTCTTTCGTTGACGAGAACTCCCCTAACACAACAGAATATTGATACATTACAAGATGCATTGGAGCAAGCTATGAAGATAGAGGCTATGACAGGGTATCCGCAGGAATTTAAAGGAGCAGCGGCTCAAGACCCTTCCATATTGGGGTTACAACATCAAATAGCTAGTCTAACAGAAAATTTGAAGGACATTCAGCCAATATGACATGCAAGACCCAATGTGTGGTGTACGCATTATCTGATGGAGGGACACGTGGTCACCAAATGCCCAAGGTTGTGGGGATAGAATATGGGGGCTTCAGTAGCAGGGACACAAGAGACTCCACCAGTAGGGGGAGTTTTGTAGATAAACACTCAAGGGCTATACCCGCCGCAACCCCACTTCCCAGGGTTCCCTGCGCAACAAAATTAGACTAGAACTGAATACTGCGAAATATGCAAAAACATTGGTCATCCACCCCGCCTATGCCCAATTTTGTAAAAATACTCCAACATTCTGAAAAACATATGTTGTGAGTTTTATGCTTCCACAACACATAATACAGAGAAGTGCATAGCCCTAGATGCACTGGCAGAACGATTGGACAGGGCATTGTATAGAGTGAATGAAGCTCCAAGGGGATGAGGAGGAGGAATTAGAGGAGGCAGAGCTGGAGGAAGAGGACACATAAGATGTTACAATTGTGACCAAGAAGGCCATGTAGCTAGGGAATGTCCACTTCCCAGAGGACCATGGTGCTCTCAGTGCAGGGTCAATACACACGCAACTAAATATTGCCTAGATTTAATTAAGAGATGGGAAGAAAGAGCCAGACAGAGAGGAGAAAATATGGTGAATGCAGAACCAAGAATAGTAGAGGCTCAGGCTATGAAAAATGTAGCTATAGTAACATGGGGAGGAAAGAGAACAGGGGAATATGCACAGAATATAGACCCGATAAAGCTGATAAAGCCAACATCTCCAAAGCCAATTTTCAGGCCATATAGACAGAATAAATATTTTAAAAAAGCAATGGAAACATTTGCCCAACTTGGGGGGAGAAAAGGTATCGAGTTACAGCAGCCGACTGTAGAAAAAGAGAAACAGACCAATACAAGTGCAATGATTGAAGAATGGTTCTGACTATTTTTGAAGATTGTAACCAATGCACCAATGCTGGAACAACTGAAACAAAATCTAGAGATGGTGGTGCAGGAGACCACAGAACCAGAGGATTCAAATGATTCAACACAGAAATACATACGAAGAATCAAAAGAAACAAGAGAAGAACAGGAAAGGAATTCCGCGTAAATACTCAAGTTGCGGGATTCCAAATTAAAGACACCATGCTTGACCTAGGTTCAGATGTCAACATTCTGCCAAGAAAGGCATGGGAAGCATTGGGGAGACCAAAGTTGACATACTCACCAATTCAACTCCGCATGGAAAATCAGTACTGCATTTTTCCCATAGGCGGGCTGGAAGAGGTCGAAGTCGATGTTGCGGGGGTAAAGACATACACATAATTTGAGGTGATAGACATCATGGGGGATAAGGATCCCTATCTGACATTATTATAGATAGATATCAACATGAAAAAGGAACTGATGATATTTGACGATGGGGAAGTCTGGGTCACTCAGCCACTTGACCCATATCAAGGACCCCGATATATAGAAACTGTTGACAACAGAGAGGATGTTCAACTTCTCGATCATCTCTATTAGATGACAACAGGGAAAATAGAATACTACATCAACCCAACAGCGGGGGGGAAAGTAAGCTAGATAAGTGTTTAAAGCTCAGACTTGGACTCAAAAATAGCTTGGGATGATTAGTAGCACCGAGGATACGAGACCAATACAAGAAGATGTGCTAACATCCAAAGAGTCAACTGGATTGGAACTGAGGTAAGAGGATATCCAACTTTGTCAAATATTAATGTTGTAAATGCATTTATTGAAAGAATAGAGGATAAAGTACCAGTGGAACATAGAGTCCTTCTCGATCATCTTTATCAGATGACGACAAGGTAAAGGGAAGACTACATCAACCCAACAACGAGGGTCATTGTAAGCTGGAGAAGTGTTCAGAGCTCAGACTTGGGCTCAGAAATACCCTGGGATGATTGGTAGTAGGGAGGATACAAGACCAATACAAGAAGATGCGCTAACATCCGAAGATACAACTGGATTGGGACTGAGGTAAGAGGATATCTGACTTTATCAAATATGAATGTTGTAAATACATTTGTTGCAAGGATAGAGGATAAAGTACTAGTAGAACATAGAGTCTCGCTCATGGATGTGGCTCTACAATGCACGTCAGCTAGGTGGTGGAGAAACCATCGCAACTCTATGATGCAATGGGAGGATGTTAAGGCAGCGTTAAGAGCCAGAATCAAAGAAGATGAAGGACCACAATTTAATGAAAAGTACCAAGGGGATTCGGATCCCATTAAACACTTACAACATTATGAGGGCCATTATGAGAAAGCAGCGTACCCGGAATATCTGTGGATGCACAATTTTGTACATTCACTAGATTCAATTCCACAAGCTTGGTACTTAACTGAAGAGAAGAAAAGAGGAACTGGTACCTGGCAAGAAGTTGCAGATAAGTTTACGCAATTCTTTTCCTTTGAAGGAGGAACAAAACCAGTCACACAGGCGCTAAAGGCCATCAAAAGAGTATTATTCTTCCCAGAAATTCAGGAATATGAAGACCAAATGCTCTCGAAACAGAGTATCAAACAGTTAGTAGCCTGCAAAAAGATAGACAGTGAAATGGACGATGATGATCTAGAAGATCTTAGACACTTATATTTTGAAGAAAAGGAAGGAGGGTAGAATATACAAGAAGAACCTATAATAGAGGGAATCCATCTGCTACCACTGAAGACCAAGAAGCTGAACATCAGAACACCAGAAAAACCTAAAATTGCGTCAATTGGCGACTACTGGGATGCAAAAATGACTAAGGAGATATTTAATCTGCTACAGGAATATGAAGACTTATTCCCATCCTTAGTAGCGGAGCTAAAAGGAGACATGGGGGAGATGCGTATAATCTTGAAGCCCGACGCAAGACCAGTAAAGCACAAACCTTACTGTCTGAATCCAAGATTAAAATAGAAAGTCAAGGCAGAGATAGATAAAATGTTGAAAGCATGGCTGATTTTTCCGGTGGAAGAAGCAAAGTGGGTAAGTCCTATAGTCATACAAAGTAAAAAGGAAAATTTTGAGATTCGAGTATGTGTTGACTACAGGAGCCTCAACAACGCATGCATACATGATCCATTCCCTACTCCGTTTAGTGATGAGGTGCTCGACAATGTGGCAATGAATGAAGCTTATTCATTTATAGATGGATTTTCAGGATACCATTAAGTGAGGATAGTTGAAGGAGATAGGAAGAAAACAACTTTCACAACCGAATGGGGCTCGTTTTCATATCATGTAATGCCCTTCGGGTTGAAAAATGCACCGACAGTGTTTTCATGGATCGTGATAGCCGCATTTCGGGAATATATCCACAAATTCCTTGAGGTTTATATGGAGGACTGGACAGTTTACAGCCCGTTGAGGAATCATGCCACCTTATTAAGGATAATGTTTGAGAGATGTAGACAACTCCATATTTCACTCAATCTTAAGAAGTGCATCTTTACAGTACCTTTTGGGACACTGCTAAGACATGTTGTTTGTAAGCAAGGTGTCTGCGTGGATCCAACAAAAGTGGCAGTTATAAATAACATCGAAGCGCCTGAAACAATGAAACAATTGAGATCTCTGTTAGGCCATACCGGGTACTACAGAAGATTCATCCACAACTATGTAAGGATAACAACCCCATTGGAAAGGTTGTTGCGAAAATCAGAACAATTCATTTGGAAGAACGAGTGTACTACTGCCCTCAATACGTTGAAGGAAAAATTGGCAAGTTTGCCCATATTAGTTCATCCTAATTGGGACAAGAAATTTCACGTCCATATTGATGCATCAAGCATTTCATTAGGAGCAGTTCTGGCTCAGCCAGGGGAAACTTCATTCGATCACCTAGTCTAATTTGTAAGCATGAAGTTATCGATCGCTGAAAGGAACTACACAACAACAGAACGGGAAGCTTTAGCAATGGTGTATTCCCTTCAGAAGTTCTGCCATTACCTATTAGGAGGTATGGTCAAATTCTTCACGGACCATTCAACATTGCAGTATCTAGTTAACAAGCCGATCCTTTAAGGAAGGATCTATAGATGGCTCCTACTATTCCAGGAGTTCACCTTTGAGGTGATAGTGAAACCATGAACAATGAATGTGGGTCTTGACCATTTATCAAGGCTAGAAAATGCAGAAAATGGAGGGTCCTTGGATGATTAGCTGCCAGACGCTGATCTCTTTAGAGTAGAAGCCATCCCGGACTATTTAGGTTAGATAGCAATCTATCTGGCAACAAGACAATGCTCGACTGAATATACATTGACTCAAAGAAGACATCTCGTCGTAAAGGCAGCCGAATATCAGTTAATAGCAGGACAACTGTATAAAATGGGATTAGACTAGGTCTTGCGGAGATGTGTCATGGACCATGAAAGGGAGGATATACTGAAGGAGTGCCATTGCGGAGTTGCGGGAGGGCACGTCGACGCAAAACCCACCGCAAGAAAGATATTACAAGCAGGGTTATGGTGGGCCATAGTACACATGGACAATAAAATATCTGTAAAGAGATGTGACGTCCATCAAACAGGAATGAGCTACCATGTGTAGAGAAGTTTTCCGGTTTAATCGCATCCATTTTTGTTGATTTACCACTTAAACCTGTACGAGCACTGCATCCATTTGAGAAGTGGGCCGTTGATTTTATAGGACCAATCGCACTTGTCGCAAGACATTCACAGGCAAGGTACATAATTACCGCAACAAATTATCTTACCAGATGGGAAGAAGCGGTACCAGTGAAGGATTGCACGGTAGAAACAACAGCTAGGTTCATTTTTGAAAATATCATTAGAAGATTTGGCTGCCCCAGAAGTCTAACCAACGATCAAGGTACACACTTCATCAATGTAACAATCAAATCTCTGTTAGAAAATTTTATGGTAAAGCATCATAAGAGCAGTCCGTACCATCCTCAGGGAAATGGAACAGTTTAAGCATTTAATAAGATTCTCGAAAAGGGACTAACAAAGATTTGCAATGCTAATCGAGATGAATGGGATGAGTGCGTACCAGCGACATTATGGGCGTACAGGACAACTGTGACAAGATTGAACAACTATACTCCTTTCCAGCTGGTGTACAGGGGGGAAGTGGTGGTACCTGCAGAATTTATCATACCGAGCCTGCTAATCGCTTCAACACTACATTTAGCAGAGTAAGACTCATTGAAGGAGCGCCTACATGAGATACAATAACTTGAAGAGGACAGGTTTCTAGCGGAATTTCATCAGGCAGTCCAAAAGGAAAGACAAAAAGCTTGGCATGACTGTCATATCAAACATAAAACATTTATAGTCGGAGGAAAAGTTTTACTGTATGATAGCAAGTTCCAAAAGTTCCCAGGTAAGCTCAGAATGCATTGGATAGGTCCATACCATGTAATGGAAATTTGAGATTCAGGATCAGTTCGGTTAGCACAATTGGACGACCAAGTGTTACCAGGATGGGTGAATGGCGCACGCCTGAAGCCTTATCATGAGTAAATTTCATTATTTCCTTTTAAAATAACTCTCTCAACTGAGAGGAGTCAGTAGGGTAGAATAGAGATAGATTGAGTCAATAACTCTCTTTCACCCGAGAAGAGAATAGATAGGAATCACAATAAAGCACAAACTGCAATAACAAGAGGAAACTCACAGTTGCGATGCAGAAACCGCATCGCAACTGATTGTGGTTGGGGGGAGGATAGTGTCCAATGTGTCATCCATGTCAGAAAGCCAAATGTGTCAAACATCATTTCGTCATCATGCCATAATTAGTAACATCCATACCGTAATAAATTTTCCATATTAACCCATAATCATTACCCATCACATCTACCCAAATCACAATACACCTCATCGCGATAACTAATCACACGATTATAGCCGCGGTGCAGGCATAAAATTAATTATTTATGGGGTCTTATCAACCTCATTCGTGCCAGTTACATTACTTAACCCGCATGAAAGAAGAAAGCACGAGAATGCCAGAGAATTCCGAGTTAGAACAAGAAATAGGAGCAGTAGTAAGAGAAATCTCATCAGAAGAAGTCCAAAGAAAGAATCCAGTAGCAGGAATTTACAAAGAAAGAGCAGGGGTAGCACTACAAGTGTATGAAAAAAGATCACAGATGACCAAGGTAGCACCAGCAGTCGTCGAGCCTGAGCTCGACGAGAGAATTTAGAGAATGGAATCGCTAGTGGGAAAATATGACAATGCGTCATTGATCGACACAGATTTTACGGATTCCTACCATTTTTCGGCGATGAAGAGGTAGGTATACATAGAAAATTATGCTACAGAAGGAGGAGAGGAAACAACAAGATTGAACCCAGAGTTCATAGGTATCCCGCAGTTGATGATACTGAACCTCAGGAACCTCCCAGTATTTGGAACCACAGGAGCAATGATGTAGTGTACAAAATTCCTGTTGAGTAGACTCCAAAATGGGTCACTATGGCTAGGGAGGGAGATACCGATACATGCAAAGGATATTCACAGGGTGACGAGATTATCAGCAGAAGGAAGGGATGTCTCCACGACATTCCAGACTGTCTCTAAGAGAGAAAAGAAGGGGGGGGATTGTGACTACTACAATAAATACGACACTAAAACAGGAGGGAAGGGGGCGAAGATAGACCTCATAAACAGCCCACCGGTTAAATTTGCCTATTAGCTGATTGTAGGAAAGACCATGAGGCACTATACGAAGGGAAAATGTACCCTCGACACCATTTCAGTTACGGAACACTGCCTCTAGGGAACCCAACTAAATTGGTGTACGTTTTTGCTGAAAGAACTGTTTGAAGCCTGCGAAGATAACTACAAAAGAGCCATTGGTTTCATCTACGACTACGTCATCATGGCGTTCGCAATGTGGAAATGGACTCACTCGGGGGTGAGACAGCTTGCGGGAATCACAAATGGTCAGCTGATGGCAATGAAGTTTATGCCCTGGAAGATCTCGGGAGCCTCCAGCACCAAGGAGGTAAATGAAGAGGCGTTCACATTCTGGTACAGGCAGATGATGGATATAGTGGCGAGGCAGCAAAGGGTCCTGAGGAGTCTGTTGGATAGTTATTCTTTTCAAATATGGTTCTGGGTCACTCACAAGCAGACATACATCCAACCCACCTGCGTGGATGAAACAACATTTAAAATGAGACCGTTAAAGTTTCAGGTTGACGAAAAGGAATTCCACACCGAAGTCTGTTCCTGGCCAGGGGTGGGAATGGAGATCAAAAGCGGAATCCATCACTACTCGTTCAAGGGCATGCTGCCAAGACCACTACCAGGGGAAACACCGGATGAGACACTGAGCAGAGTGTCTTGGCTGTAGCTAACACCCATACTAGAGGAGCTGGACATTAGACTAAAGGGCTTCAATCGGGTAATGAAAACTCTCACCAGTGCTTCCCCTTTGTTTCCTACTTTTTCAGAGTTTCAGGCCTTAAATTCTGCATCACCTTCCATATTTGCACCCATAATCACTGCCTTACTGTCCACCATGTTTAATTCACCCCCAACAACCACTGTAGTTCCAATTCAGAAGAATAAGGCACCTAAACCACCCATAGCAACTCATAAGGCCAAGAAATCAGGAGTCATGGTGCCTAGGCATATAGTTGATCTCACTAAGGAAGATCAAACACAACCTATGGATACGGGAGCACCAATTAAAGAGGAGCCAGAGGTGGCCCCCTAGGTAACCTTTGAGCTACCTGTGTTCAATCCATTCTCAGTTTTGAATGTTCAAACTTCATCTCCACTCCACACTCATACCTCTTTGCCTCGCACTCACCATTCATCACCTCACATGTCATTCACTTCCAAAGACCATTCCAATCGCACTCCATCCACATCAGCAACCATTTCAGACCCAGTCAAGACAAAAAGCAAGAAAAATTGAGACAACGAGGTAGAAGTTAACTCGAGTATGGCTCTGGTACCCGAGGTTAACCAACCTCTGGTGGGACAGAGCACTTTTCTAGACCTATTGGTTCGCGGGGTATCTTTCACCGCAGACACGACACCCTCACCAAAGGATATGAACCCTTTTCAGCAAGAAAATTTGATACTACAGCAGGTTCAACCAACCACAAGCATGAACGACCCAGGGAGTCAGCTGCCGCAACAGAACCAACCCACATCACCACATGAACACTCAGCCAGATCAATAGCCAGCGGTGAACCCTTCAAAGAGAGATTGCCTAACAACGATATGTCTGGGGCTGAGAGTATGCAGACCTGGGGAACAAAATAACTGTACAATTTCATCCAGTGTGCGGCACAATAGGCAGAAGGACTACACAACGACATCCAGCAAAGGTTTTAACAACAACAACTGCAGATCAATGCTCTTAATGATGAGCGCAACCAATTAAAGGGAGAGAAGGAAAGTCTACAGGAACAACTGGAGCAGGTAACGGGTATTTTCACGAATCTCTGGCCAACAGTAATGGCTCAGGATGACAAGACACCGAGAGACATATCGGCTTGCACCATAGTCGAACGATCCATCCTTGTGAAGACAACTTGTGCGAATCTCAGCAGGGAAAATCAAGAGCTAAAGGAAGCTCTCGCGACCAGTTCGACGTTACCAGAGCCTATTGTCATATATGCCGAGAAGGCCACGGAAAATCAGAAACAAGCAACTAGAATGCAGGAAATGCTGGGGACCATGGTAAAAGAGGCTTACAATGTTTTGAAGCATTTACATGAGTGTTCAACCTCGTTAACTATGAAGGCCCAACCAATCTCGACACAACTGCAGCAGGTTTCACGAGAAATAAAGGAGGCCACAGATCCCATCGGCATAACCCAATTATACAATCAAGCGGAGGCATTGAAAACCACTATACAGAAGATCGAAGAGAATTATGCTGCCACAAAGCAGGTCCTCCGAGAACTGAGATAACCAATAAAGTATATTGTAGAAGCCATATAGCAAATGGTAGTTGAGGCCGAAATCAAAATTAAAGAAGTATTCAGCAAGCTTCCGGCCGTTGCAGGAGAAACAGAAGCTGAACGAGTCACCACAGAAACAGACCAACTCACAAAGGAATGGCAACAGGCCATTAACGACTTTGCCAAACTCAAATTTTTAGCATTGGCAAAGGTTCTAGAGTTGGGGCCCTTGTTTGGACAGAGGCAGGAAACAAAGAAGACATGGCTAGCCACAGAGGCAGACAGACCAATGGAGACCAAGGCAGCATAAAATGATTGATTCAGGATGAGTCAATAGCATGTGGTCGGGGCCTGTTGGGGCCCTTGTTTTGAAAATGAAACAGTTTTGAGTTGCGAAGAACAAGTGGTGGAGCACAATCACGTTAGATAGGGAGATGTCACGGTTGCGGAGAGCTGGAGAACAGGTGGCGCGACAGTTGCAGAAAAACAACAGAGATGGCAGGAATGAGCGACAAGGACAGGCAACATAACTCCCAGTGATTGGGAAGAAGCGGCAAATAGGAAAGCAGAAAAGGAGGAAAAACTGATCGTCACGTTGGAAAATGAACAAATGGGCAATCAACCAGCGTAGTCAAGGGGTTAGTCCAGTAGAGGGCTGAGGAAGAGAGCCGCCAGAGAGCTCTGTTCTGTTATGTTCTGTCTTTTCATTGTTGTAATCTGTCTTTCTATAATCAACTCTGCAGAGTAATGTAGTTGTCCGTTATTGATAATGAAAGATACTTCTACTTGTGTTTGATGTTCTGAGTTTTGTGTTAAGCATTTGGTTATTGTGAATGTATTGTCCGCTTTTAAATTTTAATCTTGCATCCTGAATATGCTTAATGAGTGGTACCTTGTGTAAAGTAGTTAGATCTGTTTACTATTCCCGGTTCTTTCTATTTTGCTCTATAGTTGTGATTGGACGATACTTGATATGTTCCTAACCTTACTAAGGTCACGACATGCCTCGGGTGAGACTCTCTGCTCTTCAGAG
This sequence comes from Pinus albicaulis, assembly GCA_034641835.2. Taxonomy (NCBI): domain Eukaryota; kingdom Viridiplantae; phylum Streptophyta; class Pinopsida; order Pinales; family Pinaceae; genus Pinus; species Pinus albicaulis. Next base: position 5,401,861 of record MU968307.1, read on the forward strand.
TAGGGTGAAAATGCCGACGTTGTGCTGGACTACTGTGGAAACCTTGTTGGCCTCTCCTCTGAACCTGGGTCTTGCTCAGAGACCTTCTTCTCGCCAACATCCATCTTTGCCTTTTTGTCTTTTCTTATACACCCATGTTGATCAATTTATTGATGCAGGGTTGAATATTGTTGATCCTAATAAACATAAGCAACCTATAATTAATTGGATTGATATTTTCATAACGAGAAATAATAATGAAGGATTTTCCTAATATATATCTTCTTTTATGTTAGTTGTATATAATATCATAAATGGTTAGCCTGCTCGCAGAATCCTTCCACAACCTATGTCTTATTGCAGTTGAGTAAATATTCTAGAGTTGGTGATTGGTGTTAGCTCCCCATAATTTTCTAGATTGATTGAGATAAAAATGGACAGGGTAACATCAAACCAAGCTTTGGAATCCAAGGACCTAGCCTTCCTGGATTCGGAGAGGGATCTCTCTAGTAGGTGCAAAGATGTGAATTTGTTTGCTGATTAGGGTTGATTTTAGGCTAGATGTTAAGTGCAGGGTATTTTGATTGTTTTTGGTTGGGTATGATGCTTAGATGGATTTAGATAGAAAACATGGAAGATTGTTAAGTCATTGGGCAATGGAGTCTAACAAGGTCATGATAAGTTCATCAATGGTTTCAAGAGCATTTGTAGGGAAATTTTAACTTGGTTGGTGGATCTTTAAGGTTGTGAAGGATTATGAGATGGACATTAAACTCCAGAATAAAAGCTACTGAAGGGAAAAACTGAATCCTTAATAACTTTTTGGACTAAGAGAGGTCAAAAATCATAAGCATGTAAAGAGAATCAAAGGCATAAGTGAAACCTAATACTTTTGATTTCAAACTGAACATAGATGATTATCCAAGACAAACATTCAAATGAAATTGTAGAAAGGCAAGAAACTTATTTAACTTTCAAAGATTTCATTATCAAGAGCATAAAAGCATTTAAGATGCACAAGTAGTTATAACCATAGAAGAAGATAAAACTTTGAACATCTAAAGTTACGGCTGTGAAGGTTCTTTGAAACAAATTTAGCTAGCAAAGGCAAATAGCATGATTCAAATAGACTTCTTTGACAAACCTAGGCAAAGCTGCTTTAAAGAGTTGATTCCAAACAGAGTATTTCAGTAGCAACAATATGAAGGACTAACCATAAATCATACTTGACACTCACTGATCTAAACCATTCAGGAAATGAACAAGCTAAGAACTTCTTAGAGAGCAAGAGATGGATTCCCTAATATATCTCAACAGAAGAAAACATTGACGCAGTGAAGGACAAACATAAGTAAGGTGCCATCAGGAAACATTTCTTAATCTATTTTTTTTTCCCTAATGCAACATAGCAAGATGGAAAACATAATGGAAAACTAGAAAACATGAACATAAGAAAAACTTCATCATCAACCAAGCTTATGGATCCTGCAAACAGTCTCTCTTCATCAACAAGCAAACCAGGGCATGCATGAGCTCCAAGACATCAAATTGTCATCAAAAAATCCAAGAGACTATGTATTTGCTTCAGAATAAGTCATCAAAATCCAACCAAATACATAAGAGCCTCATGCTCTATTTATGGAGCAAATGAGGAGGTGGAAACCCTAAGAGGCTTCCAGAAACCCTAATTTAGTCATAAATGTCATAAATGTGCTTAATGACCATGCAAGGCCCAAGACACAATAGATAAGGAAATAAATGAAAAACATCAAAAACATAACTCCTCAATCAAATCTGGAGTTATTTTCCCAAAAAAATATTAAAAAACCATTTTGCCATTAATCAGTGTCTTTTGTTGACTTTTTGGCCTATGTCAGTCTGTTTGCGCAACGCCACTTTTGCAGAAATAGGTTGTTTTGCAACTAGCTTTTGAACCACTTCCTGATGTCGAATTTGGCTCCGTGATAGCTAGTTGGAAATCTTGAAGAGTCTACTTTCCAAAACTGCTTGTGGTTTCCTGATCCAATCCTTGTAACCCTACCAAAAATGCAAAAATCTCCAACCTGTCATTTGCGCAGCGCCAGGCCTAAAATAGGGGCAGAAAGGTGTTTTTTGACCTTTTGAGGGGTCAAAATAGCTCCAAATCCTCTGAAATTTTTTGTGGATGATGTGCAAGTCATGAAAATTCCAAAAATGTCAAGTTTTCCTCAAGAGGATGCCCCAAATTTTTGCAAAATTAAAAAAAAAACAAAATCTTCTTCAAATTCCTTCAAAATTGGTGGAGACCCTCCTTAGATGTTTTTAGATAATTTCTGAGAAGCCTCTGCCAAAATTCCAAGGTTGTCATGCTCATTTGGGATTTTTAGGTTTTTTTTTATCTCAAGGAGGGCTTCTTTGAGTTTGGCATCTGCAAGCCTGCTCTTCCTTGCGTAATGTTTGGTCATCTTCTTTTGGAGGACAAGGCCTCTCTTGATCTTCTTGAAAACCTTATGCTCACTTTTGTAATGCTGAATGACGTATTGTGCCATGCCAATCACCACTGCTGTGCTCACTTTCCTCTTCTTCACCATCATTTCCTCCTTTATGTTTGGTCTCAAAGGCTTTCGACCTTTATCACCACCACTGTTGTTGTCAGCTCTTGACATGTTGATAGGAGATGTTGGTTTTCAAATTAGGGCTTGATGAAACAAGGTCAAGAGGATGATGGAGTCAACTTTGGAGAATGAGAGGTGTGGAGGCTAGGGTTTTTAGGGTTTAAGTGGCTTTGTAGCTTGAGGAGGTTTTATCATGAGAGTATGGTAACAACTTAAAATCCCTTACTCACCCCTGCTATCAAATTTGGCACAAGAATGAATTTTAGGAGATCAAGGTTCCTTCGTGACTTTGACCTAGGGTTTCTACCTTAAATAACCAAAGAACCAAGATGATTTTTGCAAATTTGCTTGAGGGATCAAGAAGAAAAACCACTTACCACTTTCTTCAACGTTCTTCAATCTTGGAAGCACCTCAAAGGATGAATTTAGGAATTAGGGAGTCTTTTTTGCAATTTGACACCTTCCTGAACTTTGCGCAGTGCCGGGCAGTGTTGCCCAGGCATTTGCGTAGCACCGGGCAATCCTGCCCATGGATTTTGCGCAGCGCCAAAAAAAGGGTCAACTTGCAGGCAGGTTTTGATGACCTTCCTGAAGTCGGATCTGGGCTCGTGATAGCTCGTTGGAAAGCTTGACTTGTCTAATTTCCAAATATACAATTTTGTTTCTGTTTGGAGTTGATTTTCCAAGTCAAAAATTGATTTTCCCAAGACTAGTCAAAACAAGTATTGAATGATGGTGCAGAAATGAAGAGTTCTGGTGCAGACCACTTTTTGATGCCTTCCTCAACTCCAAATTTAGCTCATGATATATCATTGGAAAGTTTATCAAGTCTAGTTATCTTTTTATTCATCAAGAAAGTCATTGGGACAATCCATCTGTGAGAAAACTTGATTTTCCCAAGGTCACTCCAACAGTGCATAAATTCTCCTGTGACACCTGTATTTTTGACATTGCTCCCAAACCATGATACCTATGTAAAACCTGAAGGAATTTTTTCTTCTTGGCCCTATGGTGGAAAAAAACCTCTCTCACGTTTTCCAAATTCATCTATGTTTGATCACAAACATATTTTTAAACAAAATTGGCCCTAGGTGTGGCAAATGACTTGGCCCTTGGAATGAATTTTTGGAAAATGAGGGAGGCATGATGTTTATGAGCTGGTATGGAATTATACTTGCTGATATGATCTATCAAATGGATACTTTTCTCCTATTTCTCTTTTCCATGGCAAACCCTAGCTTAGTTGGAAGAGGAAATTAGGGTTTAGTGTAAGGGATTTAGGACTTCCTTGCAGAGGGAGGGGAATGAAGGGGTTAAGGGTTGTATAAATTCTTGGGGAAATTTTTGGGGATAGGGATAGATGTTAGGGAGTAAGGGAAAGTGGAATTTCAAGAATAGAGTGAGGGGAAGGGGTCCAAAAGGTCAAAACATAGGCCTAGTCTCAAAAAGTGTCAAATGGTGGCAATAGACTAGGTTTTGTAGAAAAATGATGATTTTGAGGGATATGAGTGATGGGAAGTGTTTATGAAGGTATATTAAGGATAGGAGGAGGTGTAAGAGCATCAATATATAAGCCTTGTTGATGATTTAACCATGGGGGTCATGAAACCAAAAAAATTTCCCTTGAAAACCATAGTTTTCTCTGAGATTAGGCATGCTGCCTCTCGTTTTTGTAGGTGTCTTTAGTGATGAGTTGGCCTCTTACCTTACCTAGTTCTATGCTGATAGCCACCTTGAAACCCCTTGCAGAAATGTCAAAATGGGTAGTTTTACTTTGCAGACTTTGTGCTTGGCCAAAGAGGCCTTCCTTGGAAGATTTTCTGATCTCCTTTGGACAACCACTTGCTGATCTTCATCCTTTTTTATTTTACCTTTTTAGCATATGAAAAATAGTGACTTAGATCATCAAAAAAACCCTACAACCTATGAAACCCTAAATGACCTAGTGGGAGGCTCTTTGGACTTGGTCTTTGCTTGAAAACTTGACTTGTGATTATTAGGTGTAAAACAGAGTTTTGGACAAATTGATGTATTGAAGATCCAAAATCCAATGCACTTGATTTATCTAAAGATCCTACAGAGATAGTTTTGAGATCATCAATGCTTGATGCATTTGGGAGAGATAAGAGACTTGATTGGTTGGTGACCTTAGGTAGCAGTGGAGGGGTTGGGCAATAAAAGAACAGAGGGCTTGAGGCCAAAGGTGACCAGACATGGTGAAAATGAATGCATGAGCCCATGATGGGTATTTTGGGAGTAGCAGGCTGACCTTGACATGAAAGGATGATAAACTAGTGAAAATTTATCCTAAGGATAATGAAGGCAGTGAGATTTCTAGAACCCACAATGTTCATGAACTTTGTTTCTAGAAATCTAGGATAAGTATTTTAGTCATCCACGAGAAGAAAAAATTACTGATGATTAACAATTGGTAAATATTAGAGGGTTGTTTATAAATAAGTTTATATGGTGCAGAAATTCCACCCTACAAGCTACTTGTATTTGCAACAATGAGAAATTTTGCTTTGGAATTTACTAGACAGAGCCTAAATGTGGACTAGATTCATTTTGTCCCAGCTCGGAAGGGTTTCTTGTTTAAATTACCTAGAACAATGGGTCCTTTTATTGTGAATAATAAACAAGATGAAGAAGAAGTTTAAAAGATGTTGCAAGAATTGGGTTTTGAACAAGGAGAAAAATGGAATTATGATCCACATCAAGTAATTTCCAAAAGAAGAATTGAAATAACTTGCACTTCATATACCCATGAAGAAAAACCAAAGTTGGAAAAGTTGGGAAATATTAGTATGGAGGATTCATAGTAGAAGATAAATGTAGACACTCCTCTTCCTTAGGAAAAAGGCTTGAAGAGGAATGACCCTGAATTCATGGACGTTGATAGTGAAGGCTCACAATCTAGCAAGAAAGAAAAGGTTCAAGGAGGAGAAATTGAAGCTTCACAATTGATTGAAAATCCCTCAAGGGAAGTAGGATTCCAAGTATAATTGGGAGATAGAAGATGTTCACCTTCATCCCCAATTCCTACTAAAGATGAGGCTTCTTACCCTCAATGATTTTCAGAAATATTTCCAACAAATTGAGGAGAGAAATGTAAAAATAATGGGAAATGTTACAACACAGCTGGACACTCAATCAATCCCAAATTACCATACCAAACTCCTATCATCCATGGAATTGGAAAGGAATCAACTCAAAATATCTCTTACTCATCCAATTTCTTATACTTTTTCATCAGGCATAGATTTCAAGACAATAAATTTGTTTGTGGTTACTAAAGGCATTCCTCTTCTTGACAAAATCAATCTACATAGGAAAACATGTGAATTGAGTTATAATGATCTTTGCAAGTCTTCTTTGGCAGCTAGTAAAGCAGAGGTACTCTTGGAAAAATTGATATACCAACTTAAAAAAGAAAGAGAAAATTCCCTAGCCCTTCATACCCAAAATTATGAATTCAAGAAGCCAATCATCAAATTGGGAGTAAATACCGAGGACAGAGAAGTGATTCAAGCCTTGTTGCGAAGAATAGAGTTAGAAGTTCAAACATTAAGGAAGAAATTAAATATGCCTGCAGTTTAACATGTTTAGACACTTGAACTGACTAAGGTGGAGAAATAAAAGGAAATTTTAACAAAGATTGTTGGGAACATATCAAGAGTTGGCACTCCTCAAAGCAACAAAATGTAGAATTTCAATAGAAAATAGATAAGCTTGTATGTATTGTGGCAGTGTCAGTTGATTTAGAAGACCCTACAGAGAAACTAACCAGGGTTACGATCGAGTTAAAAATATCATAAGATGAAATAAAGAAGTTGCAAAGGATCTTGGAGGATGCCAAAGGATAATTGAGTATAAAAGAGAGACAAATCTATTTAGTAGTGGAAATTTTGAATGAGGAAAGCCTCGAGCATCAAACAACAGAGGAAATTAAGGAACTGAAGGCCAAGCTCAAAGGTAGCATGTCCTTAATTCAAGCATGACATATTATTTGGGGCGATATAATTCAATAATTTCTATATATTTGGGACCATATGAATGTTATTGCATAATAAAAATACATAATAAAGGTCATCGAAGCAATTATTACTGCGAATAAAAATAAAGCATAGGAGAGCTAAGAAAATTATTGACTATTTAAATGTAAAATATTCACAAGAGCTAAGAGTTGTAGAAATTACAGATAGAGAAATTATGGTGATGAAAATTAGCAAATGGCGCAAAGGAATATGCACAGGAAACATGAATAGAATAGATTGATAGAAGTCAAGGAAAAAATGAATAGATTGGCCTAGAGAATGGATATTTTGTTGCCTAATGTGCTAAATTTTTTATTGGATAATTAATAAAAGTTTTCAAGTGATTACTCATATGTGTTGGCTATAGTATATGTTTCCTATATTTGTAATTTAATCATTGTATTTATTATTCCATTGAAATATGTGTTATGAAACACCCAGTTTCTTTTTATAATCAGAATTAATTTTGTAATTTTGTAATTTTGTAATAGTTCCTTAATTTTTTTAAAGAACTTGATTAGTCATGAATAGTTAAGAAGTAGTTAAAACAGTTGATAGCTACCCATAAATTTCTTTGTTGTAATTTTTCTTTAAAATAAGATTGAGGAACCATTGTAGGGGTTCCAGATTTTGGCCTATAGAATGGATATTTTGTTGTCTAATGTGCTGATATTTTTATTGGATAATTAATAAAAGTTTTCAAGTGATTACTCATATGTGTTGGCTATAGTATGTGTTTCCTATATTTGTAATTTAATCATTGTATTTATTCTTCCATTGAAATATGTGTTATGAAGCACCTAGTTTCTTTTTATAATCAGACTTACTAATGTTGTGATAATAACATAGGGTACCTGTAAAATTTACTTAAAGAAGCCTTAATAAAGCACTCCACATTTTCATCACTCCATTTTCCTTCATCCTATAGTTTATACTAAGATTTGGTGTATCAGATTCTTTACTGCCATGTACATTGAATCTTCATTCTCAATCTTTCTCCCACTGATTACAACTCCAATAAAAATTGTACTCATAGATACAAAGACCATTTGGAGAGTTGGATTATTTTTTCCAAGCGTTAAATTCACATTACACCAAAAGGGTTATCTCTGGGCACCATTATTTAATAAATATATTTATTTATATTGAATAGATGTCCTACGCACTAGACTCCTTCAACTAGAGGTTGTCCCTAGGGTTACAACACGATGAAATAGATACAAGGGATTCTCACTCCCTAATTCTAGGCACTCAAAATGACTACCAGTAGTTGGTTGATAAAACTTTTGATACATATACAAGTATTATCATTGTTAGATCTGAAGGCAAACGATTATCACACAACAAAAACAATATTGTACTAGGTTCACCTTCCAAAATATGTGAGCCACAAGCATAGCATGCTTATTTTTATTGGATGATATTTGGCATGAGCATGTACTCCATGGTCATCTTGATGAATACCCTCACGCTGTAAAAAATTGAAAGCGTATTAAATACTCTTGGGTCGTCATCTTTAGGCTTTCAGACCTGGAAGATGCCTTCCATAGGAGGCAAGTCAATCTCCCATATAGATTAGATAGATGCTACATCGATGGGGGGCACCAACATTAGTAAAGATGATAGTGTAAGTATGTCACCCAAAAATGACCTAGAACTTGATGGTACTCAGGTGATGTCGATTTTCCATATTTGTAAATGGTGGACAACCCTCTATTCACATTGTCTCCAAATATAATGTAAACATTGTTGTTTGTGGTCCATTTTATATATCTCATGTATATATGAGGACACATGCCAATACCAATCAACTAATCTCAATTATATATGAATCCTCATCTATGCTTGCCTTTGGAATCTCTTCTTGTCTTTGGTGGTTTTCATTATGATGGTGTATGTCTGTAATTTTTCCAAATAGAACATGGCAACCCTAATTTTTTTCCCCAAAATGAGGAATTTCCCTTGTGTATTTTAACAATGATGGTGATAACCTATATAAGAAAAATTACCAAAGGCTAGGCATTTGTTGATAACCTCTTAAAGATCATGGGTTGTTTCCTTCCATCACGACAAATATTAGAAAAGTGTTCAGTGTCCTTGTATAGGAACCCTCTTCAAGAATACATATAGGAAGCATGTAGCAATCCGTCTTGGAACCCTTCTAAATATGTCATTGAGGAGCATATACACAAGTTTATTTTCATATTCAACCTAGAAATAGTGGAGATACTAGCCTACAATCATCCATTTTCTTGCATTACCTTATTTGGAGCATTATAATGAAAAATTTATGGAGTTGTTTTCATGGAGTGAGCCTAGAATGTGCCTAGATCTATGTGCTATAATGACATGGACTTAAAACATTCTTATCATATTTCTTTTTCCCAACATGAACAATGCGAAAAGGAATAATTCTTGAGAAGAAACATTTTGAGAAGTTGCGAAAAGAGAAGAGGTTACTTCTAGAAATGTCAAGAATAGCTACATGTATTTATTCTATAAAGAATGGAATCATATATTAAGATAACTAACCCAAGCATACAATGACAAAAATATAGTGTTATCTCGCCTCAATTGGTGTCATCATTTCTAAACGCTTCTCCCAACTTGACTCCCTTGTCTTCTTGTTAAATTAATATCTACACAAGATCAGAAGATTGGAATTCACTCACAAGTTCCATTTCAATTCAGGTATTGTAAAACCTAGAATTAGTAGGTACTTGAATGCACAAATTAAATTTCTTCCTAGAGAAAGAAAGTTCACAAAGCTTCCAATGTATTAGATACAAAATTTCTTTGTTATTTAATGTAAAATTGTAAATGATTTTAATGTTTGTAGTATTTTTTTTGAAGGTATTAACTAAATATAAATTGAATATGTAAGCAATGGGAAACACCACAAGATCACAACTACATGTATCCCTCATCTTGTTACTCATGATATCATCCACATTCCATCACTTTTGACTATATAGTGACAAATAAAAAAAAAAAAGAAACCCTAGAATTATCATTTCTCATACCTTCTTCCATCCGTGGTAGTATTTTCTTGCCAATCTGAAGAAATTTGTAAGTTGGAATTACCAGGTTATACAACATCTCCCTTTAAAATACAAAAGAAATGTCAAGTCACTTCAAATATCTACCACTCATATGACTACAAATAGAGTAAGTAGTGCAGTGGATTATGTAGAAGCAAAAAGGCATCAATTTGAAAGTAACGTAACTTGAATGCTAAATGTAATGTTACCATTTTGAGCTATTTGATTTTGATAATTGTTCCACTTCAACATATGAATTAATACCAGTTGTCCTACACATATTCATGAGACCAATGAGGTAAAATTAGATTAAATTTGACCAAATATTAAATTTAATTTCATGAATAAATAATAATTAAAAGGACTTGAGTGCATGAATACTTGAATGAGCTCCTCTTGGTTTCAAAAATAAATTATTGGAGCAGTTTAATGTTGGAGCAAGCCTCCCTCCACTCGACGAAGCAACAACGAAGTCAACATTGACCTTCTTGTTTCTCTGTCGGATTGAGGGTTTTTTGCTCCAATATTATCCAAGTTATAATTTATTCTCTATTGAACATGGACAACCATGTGAAAGTAGAAGCTCTCATGGTCCCTCCCCCGCTCACACTACTCTCGATTCCCTAGTGCCTAATCTATCTACTATATAGGAAATAGTTGAAATCAAGACATTAAGATACATGAATAAATAAATAAAAAACATTCATTAAATTAAATGTATTCCTTGCAAAAGCAAGTTCACAAAGCTTCCAATGTATTAGATACAAAATTTCTTTGATGCATAATGTTATCACATGTAAATATTTATTTAAAATCAGCTCTTGGGGGGTCCTAAGTTTTAAATTTTATCAAGTTTTAATATGGGATTCCTTTTAATTAGGCAGTGCTCATTGCGACAATACAATTAAAGGGATATGCCAAATTAAAAGGCAGTGAATGGTCAATCCGACGAAAATAGTGACATTGCCTTTAGAATATCCACGTAGATTAAAACTGATATTTGTAATATGCCAAAACAAAATGCTTGAATCTACTCTACAAATTGCAGAAACCAATTGCAATCGCATAATCACATGAACAAGAAAGAGAAATAATTTCAATTTCACAACACAAGACTTATCTGGGGAAAGGCTCAACTGATCGAAATCTTGATTGGGGGAAAAAATTTGCTAAAAATTCAAAGTGCTCAGAAATACTCCAAGCTAGAATAACTAGATAGGTCTCGTCGCCAGGAATCTGACGCAATTTTCACTCAAAATAGAGTTCATATGAGGAAGATAGAGCATGTTGTTTTCCTAAACAACTAAAAAAAATGCAGAAAAGGACAGAAAGGTGACATGGCAGCCTAGTCAGAAAAAAGGAATATTCTGAGAATATTCCTTCATTTCACCCAATGACACTATGCCAAGTGTCAATTCATGGATTGTTTCTAAGTGGGTGATTTGTCACGTTTTTATTTGATTGGGGGGAGCCAATGGGAAGAAGACACTTGGCAAGCCCGGAGGCCGCCACGTGCCCCCCCCTCCAAGGTCGAAATTGGTTAAGTGTATGGTTGAAATATCATATTAATTCATTGTGAAAAATTATTATATTGGTGGAAGGGTGGAGTTCAAGGCTTGACCACGCGACCTCCCCCACACAACGCACCCATGTTACCACTAGACCGCACCATACAACTTAATAAACCATGTGCGCGGTATATATTTAAATTCATACATATGGACTGACGGGGGTAAGGAGGGGGCCAACCCCCTCACCATATGACCACATACGAAGACCAAAGGCAGAGGGCTCTAATTATAATGGCGGGATTAGATTTAAAATGGTTTAATTAAACCATAAACAAGTGTTAATTTGCGTTAATACTTAAAAAAAAAAGGAATTTGGTTAAGAGTGCGATTAGCGCTAAACCATGCTTATCCCATAGTTAAACCCACTTATCTCTAATTAAACTCACAGTTAAATTAGCGAAGAAAATGGTGGAGTCCCCTGTTTCGGCGCCACTACCAAAATTGGCGGGATTAACTGGAGTTTCTCCAGATTTGGAGGAGTTTTTCTAGGAAATACTGAAGAAGCCACAAATTTGGCACATTTTTACCAAATTAGGCTTAAAAAGAGTCATTCCTAGATGATTTGGATGCTTTGAGCATGATGTTGTAGGTTACAAAGGCATTGGAGCACTTCTGTAAGTGATTTTTCCACTGCAATATTCCAAATCTGGAATTTCTTCAACAATGAGAATACCCTAAGGTATTCCAGAGTTGGAGATGCAAAAATATGCCTTATAACAGATGTCCAATGATAGATCCTCCAATTAAATGATTATGCAGCAGCTTATAACTCAATTTGGACTC
>MU968307.1:6013965-6403588 GCA_034641835.2 Pinus albicaulis
TTCCTTTATTTTTATACATGTTGTTTCTTTTATTGTTATTTCTTTTGTAATTTTTGTTGTTGTTGTTTTTGTCATACCTTGGATGATTTTTCTTGAGGACACTCTCTAGCATAGTGGTCGAACTTGTTGCAATTGTAACATCTTCCTTTTCCTCTTACTTTCAATCCCTTATTAGATCCTTGACCTTGTCTCCTTGAATTATATGGACCAATATATTTCCTTATTTTAGCATGTGTAGAGAAAACAGTTGATTCATTTCCATTGTAGGACTTATCTCTCTCCATCATCCTTGTTTCCTCTTGAGTGCATCTAGCCAGTAGCTCATCAAAACTAGGTATCTTTCCATTATTGATAATGGTGGTGACAAATGTGTCCCATGGTCTTGAAAGACCTCCAAGAGAAATGATAGTGAGTTCCTTGTCAAAAGTAACTTCTCCCATAGATAGAAGGCCATTCTTTATTTGAGTTATTCTCATAAAATAAGATTGAATAGACTCTCATGTATCCATCTTAATATCGTTCAAATTGTTCTTGAGAAAGAGGATTTGATTTTAATTGTTCACTTTCGACATCCAAACCAGCTTATCATACATCTCTTTAGAAGTTCCCAGATTAGAAATATAGGCAACCAAATTCTTTTGAATGGAGTCAACCAAAATTTTCTTAGCTTTGACCTCACCTTTTTTGTACCTTTTTCTAGCAGTAGGATGTGCATTTTAAGGAGGCTCCACTACTTTCCATTGAAAATAGTCTAATACTTCATGCTCCTCCAAGGTCAAATCAAGAGTCATCTCCCAGACATGATAATATGACTTGTAATTGAGCTTATCCTCTGTCTTGAAATATAAAGTAATAGCCATGGAAACGTTTTATCTTGCTTTTTCTTGTCCTCACCTAAGCTTTGATTCCATGATAATTTTAGATAACAATGGTATGTTCTATGCTTGCAAAATTTACTTCAATTTATTTGATTAACCCAATGTTAACTCCACTTTAATTTCCAATAGAAATCACATAAACCATTAATTCACATTGACAATAATCGTAGATAGAACATAAACAATAAATGCAGAAGACAAGTCAAGACAAGAGAACACCAATATGTGGCTAAAGCCAGGGAAAAACCCCAAGATGGGAAAAACCCTTAGTCAATCCTTCTTATTAGGAAATATCGAATGTTCAGTAGAGAGAGAAATTCCAATAGAACACAATTATGAAATTTAAAGTCAATGTGACTTGACTTGTATAAATTACCCAAACCAATGCAAATATGATCATCTTGATGGACTGAAATTATAAGAAGCCAATAGCAATCAACTTTCCCTAAGCGGTCAATAGTCAACGATCAAATCAACAGTCAAACTTGCCTTCTTTGTAGGTTTTAATCTTGTACATAAATTACCTACAAACAAACTCTTAAAACACAAAAATATACAATGGTGAGAACTTTAAAAAAAATATACACAAAGATTTTCCCTTAGAACCTAAAATCGAGACTACCAAATTGATTTTTCATTATTTTCCTTTCAATGTTACAATACATATATATACATGCCAAAGCATTCATAAACCCAAATCTAGTAACCTTGGATTAGAACATAACAGTAGTTCCCTTGACCAGATCTACAAATACCATGGGAAGAAAACCATCATGCCCAAAACCATGTGCAAACCCCATGGACAAAACCATGGGTAGGTCTGCCCACCATATTTGGGTCCGCCCCCCATCCTCGGGTTCAACCAGCTAGTCATGGAAAGAACATAACACATACCCAACATTCACCCACTTGTTGTTTTTTTCCACACAAGGGGTCACAAGAGAGCTTAGTCATTGGTCTAGGCCTACAATGCCCATTGTTTCTCTACACTAAGAAAACTTCTCAATGCTCACAAACTTTGTCAATGCATATGAAACATTCTTCAAAGTGTCCACCTTTTCGAGCAACACCTTTTTTTCCTCAACCATATCCCTCACAAAGTGATATTAAACATCAATGTGCTTTGTCTTAGAATGATGAGCAGGGTTATTTTCCAAGAAAATTTCACTTTGGTTATCACAGTCTATCCTCATAACTCGTTTTACCAACCCCATACTTGAACAAAATCCCTGCAACCAAACTGCTTCCTTGCTTGCATGAGTGGTTTCCATGTATTCAATATTTTTGGTTGAAAGTGCCACTATAGACTGCCTCTTTCTCATCCAACTGACTGCTCCTCCATATAGGTTAAACACACATCCACTTGTATACCTTCTCTGATCCAAATTTCTAGCCCAGTCTGCATCAAAAAAGCCAATTATTTTCAAAAATCTGTCCAATCTTGGTCTTCCTTGGTAGCACAAACCATAATCACTAGTGCCACACAAATCCATAAATCCCCACTTCATTGTTGTTCGATGTTCCTTCCCTGGTTTTTACATAAACCTTCTCAATACTCCCACTTCATGTGCAATGTATGGTATGGTGCAAACCATTGCATACATTAGGCTACCAACTGCACACACATATGGAACACACAACATGTCCTCTTCCTCTTCTTGTGTCTTGGGACACTATTCAACAAATAACTTTACACCTACATGAATAGGAGCCTTCACCGATTTACTATCCTTCATATTAAACCTCTGAAATATTGTCTTGAAATAATTTCCTGTGGTTTAACCAAAGCTTCCTCTTTGCCCGATTTCGTTTAATTTCCATGCCTAAAATATAGTTTGTAGCACCAATATCCTTCATGTCGAATTTGGAGGACAATTGGGTCTTCAAATATTGGATAATTTCTTTGTCATTTCCAATCAACAACATATCATCCACATATAAGACCAAATAAATAACATGGTCACCAATTAATTTAAAATACACAATGATTTGATTTGCTACTTGTGAAGCCAAGTCCCCATATATATATGTATCAAATTCCTGATACCACATCCTTGGTGATTGTTTTAACCCATAAAAAGACCTTTTTTACTTGCATACCAGTTCTTTCTTACCCTTCACCACAAAGCATTTAGGGTGCTTCATGTAGATCTCTTCTTCTAGATCCTCGTGAAGAAATGTTTTATTCACATCCATCTATTCTACCTCAAAATCAAAAGTAACAATAACATATAAAGTAATCTAACAGAAGCTAACTTGGCAACAAGAGAAAAAATATCACCAAAATCAATTCTTGACAATTTGGGAATAAAATTTTTCCACCAATTGGGCTTTGTATTTCTCCACCTTTCCTTTTGCGTTCATATTCTTATTAAAAGCCCATTTGTTTCCAATGGGTTTCATTCCATCCAACAAATCCACCTGATCTCAAACCTCATTTTTTTCCAAAGATGTCATTTCATCAACCATGGCCTCTTTCCAAAGTTTCCCATCCTATGGATCCACTGCCTCCCTGATATTTCTTGGGTCATCATTAGTAATAGACAAAGAAAAATTTGAACATAACTATTATGGACTATATCTCTCTAGTTTCCTTCTCTCTCAAATTGATCTTCTCAAAGTTGGAGTATGTGGCTCTTCCTCTTTTGATTCTTGTTCTGTTGTAGTGTCTGATTCTTCCTCCTTTAATTCAAAATTTATCTTTACAAGTTCCTTTGGTAGGAATTCATGTTTAATAACATCCTTCACCTCTCTAAATACCACATCTCGGTTGTACACAACCTTCCTTTTTTCTAGGTTCCAAATCTTATAACATTTTAAACCATCCTTATACACAATAAAGATGCATGTTTCATATATACTATCCAACTTGGTTCTTTTCTCCTTTGGAACATGTACATATGCATCACAACCAAATACCTTGAGATTTGAAAGAGATGGTTTCTTATCGGTCCATACCTCATGTGGAGTCTATTAAACAGGTAACTTGCAGTTTCCAACCTCTACCTAGAATTCTTGTTCTAACCTGGCACCACTTAGCATGCTTCTTGCCTTTTTTATCAACGTCCTCTTCATTATTTCTGCAAATCCATTTTGTTGAGGTGTGTATGGAGTATTCTTTTGTTGTGATATACCACACTTCTTACAAAGCTCTTCAAATTCCTTCTTGCAGAACTCTCCACCATTATCATTTCTCAACACCTTAATCTTCTTCTCCACCTGATTTTCCACTAGAGCCTTAAATTCTTTAAACCTGTCAAAGACTTCAGATTCTTCCTGAGGAAATATATCCATGTATTCCTCTATAAGTCATCTATAACTGATACATAGTACACTTATCTACCCAGATGTGGAACCTAAATAGGTCCAAACACATCACTGTGCACAAACTCTAATATTGCTTTCGCCCTCTTAGCACCAGAGGGGAAACGCACCTGATTTTGCTTCCCATATAGACAATGTTCACTGAAATTGAAATCTAGAGAAAAATTATACATACCTTCTACCATACCATTACCATGTAGTATTCAAAGAACCTTCTCTCCAATGTTTCCAAGCCTTTGATGCCATAGCATGGTCTTTTCTCCAGAAAGCACTAGTTTTTTTGCTCCACTTTTAGGAACCATAGAATTGTTGCACCCATCAATAATAGTGCTACCCAAAATATTGTATAGTGTTCCAATACAAACTCCCTACCTCAATACCAGTGCTCCCAAAACTATCTTGCAGATATATTTCTCGAACACTGTTTTTACACCTGCATCATCCATATTGCATAGAGAAATCATATTTCTATCCAATGCAGGAATATGAAAAACACCATGAAGTGTTCTAATCCTTCCACCTTGCAATTTCAACTTGACTTTTCCGCGTCCTATTATTTTGGCCTTCCTGTCATCCCCTAGGAAGACATCACCACCATCATATTTATCGTACTCGCAGAACCACTCCCTATGGGGAGTGAAGTGAAAGGAAGCACCTGAGTCAATCAACCAGGCCTCCTGATTTACATGTGTACTTGAAGAAGAAGCAAATTAAACATCCCCACCTTCATCAGAGGTGGTTTTGTCCTCTGTAAAAGGAGCATCATTAGATCCCTTTCCTTTCTTAGGAGCTTTATATCTAGAGTGCTTTTTTTAGTTCCATTCTTTTCCACATTTCCAACATATATTTACAAATTTTCCTGGGGATTTAGATCTCCCACTTGAGGACTTATTTTTATTTCTATTTTGGGACCGTCCTCTCACAGACAAGGCATCTCCATTCTGGCTCTCTATATTTTTCCGTCTCATCTCTTCTGACAACAAGGATGAGACTATTTTATCAAAATTCAAGGTATTTGTATTGCTACCTATTGCAACAACCAGATTATGCCACGAATCTGGTAGAGAACAGAACAAACTAATGCACTTATCTTCATTTGAAAATTTTATATCAATAGATAACAACTGGCTTACCTCAACATTAAAGGCGTTCAGATGCTTTGTCACTGAGTTTCCATCCTTCATCCTCAGGTTATACAACTTTTTTTGTAGGAACAATTTGTTCAGTAGAGAATTAGATTGATACAAAGTCCCTAAATTGTCCCACAAAGCCTTTGTCATAGATTCCCCTGATACATTCAACAATATTGAATCTGAGAAACACAATCGTATTGTGCTATTTTCCTTTCGATATAGTTTTTCCCAGTCTTATACCAACATTCTTGTTGGTGACGAACCAGGATCTACAACAATCCACTGATATCGGTCCACCAACAAATCCTCCATCTTGAGCTTCCACAACTCAAAACTACTACCATTAAAATCCTCGATCTCTATCTTTCCACTGTTCGCGATCTTCTTTCACCACAAGAATTGATCCCACAGATATCCCACTAAACAGGGTCTACCACAGGTCTGCAAAACCCCTCAGCAGAAAAGGCGTCCCCATGAAGTCGAAACAACTCTAATATCAAATGTAGGTTTTAACCCTGTATAGAAATTAACTGCAAATGAATTCTTAAAATAGAAAAATATATAATGGAGAGAACTTGAAACAAATATACACAAATATTTTCCCCTGGATATCAAAACTGGGATGATGAGATTGATTTTTCATTATATTCCTTTCAATGTTACAATACATATATATACATGTCGAATCATTCATAAACCCCAATCCAATAACCCTAGATTAAAACATAGTCATATTTCCCTGGAATGGATCTACAAAATACCATGGGAAGAAAACCATCATGCACAAAACCATGTGAAAACCCCATGCACAAAACCACTGGTAGGTCTGCCCACCATCTTGGGGTTTTCCCCCCATCCTTGGGTCTGCACGTGTAACTAGTTGTGGAAACAACATAAAACATACCGAACATTCTTGAGCTCGATCAAACTTAGTCAACTCAGCCTTCCTTGGTGGTCAAACAACAGTAAAAATAATCCAAAAATCAACGGTAAAACCCAATCAAATCATGTAGTCAACATGTGATAAAAATAATCCTGCAACTCTATAGTCAACCTTGGCCAAAAAATTCCTTTTGCCTCGGTTTCTGTGAGCCTAGATAATGCAGCCTACTTGGACATACCTGTCCCTAGACGAAACACAATCAAACAGTCCTTCTAAGTCCAAAAGTCATTGTTATTCAAAGTCTTCTAAAACAAAAATTCAATGCAGGTCATATAAGCCCAATAAAATCTGCATGTGTGGATGAGTATATGTCTAAGATGTACGAACCAATCAAATGAGAAGAGAGAGTGTTGTGTGAATGAATGTGCCAAATGAGCTTGAAGGTATACTTTATTTATATGTTTTGGAGGGGGATCAATTTTTCCATTTTGAGCCCAAGCCTACCTTGACTATTTGTGCACTTGTGGGCTTGACATCGAAAACATATTTCTCCTTTTATGAATTTATCATTTCCATGGTCAATTTTGGTCCTCTCGAAAAGAGGAATATTGTCCAATAACCATCTTAGGCCAATGAGCTACCCAAATTGGAATTTTTCACTAGTTGCACATTTTAACACCCCTTTTGGATCTTAGTGATCAAAATTATAGTCACATTTGATTTTTATCCAAACTTTTCCTTTCTTCATCAACCTCTAAAACTAAGTAATAAATTCATGTTAAAAATTTTTGGTTAAATTCCAAACTATATCTTGATACACTATTGGTGAGGTATTTGATATTCAAGATATGTCTCTTAGGAGGTATACGATATGATTTGACACTCTATTTTTTTAACCCCCTTTGTATTTAAAATGCATCTACATCTAACATTTTAAATTTTATTTTTGGCTATGGTAATTTAAACGTTACCCTAAAAGCCTCAATTGTGAGGACAACATGCAACTTTCCCATGCTTTTCAACCTTAATGATCTTTTGCTACAGATCCAAATAGTTCGAACACAAGACCATTATCTTTATGAACTTGTTGATAATATCATGAACAAAGAACTCATTCTTCTTCTTTGACATTATCTCTTGGGAATTTAAACATTACCTTAAAATCCTAAACTATGAAGACAACATGCAACTTTTTCTTGTTTTCCACCCGTAATGATATTGTGCTTTGGATCCAAATACGTAAAACAAACAACCATTATATTTATGAACTTGTTGATAATATCACCAACAAAGAAGTCATTCTTCTTCATTTCCAACCATCTCTTTTATTAATAAGACTTTGTACATTGTGTAGATATTAATTTAATACATAGAAAAATATTAAGTGAAGTTTAAGTGTCATTCGCCCAAATTTATTATAATAATAGAATAATCTTGTATGTTTTTTTCAACCTCCTTAATGGTGTCATTAATGTGTTCTTAATCCTTCACAACCTTAATTCCATGTATCAACTCTTTGTACATGTTTAAGTAGTGTAGGTAATTCTATCCATGTACTAGTATGGAGAATAGAATGTGAGGTTGTATATGAGATTGAAAGATAATCAACCCTTGTACCCCGCATTATTCTCTAAGAGGGAAGAAAATAAGGAGAGATTATCAAAATTATGATGGAAGATGAAAGTACACTCTCACCAGTTCCATCCATTATCACATTACTAATCAGTGACTAAGTGACTTGGGAAAGAGAGGAAAATAAGACTTTATCAAGGGTGGGTCCTCACTTAACTTTATCTTGCTTCTTCATATATAGTTATAATCTAGAACAACGTTACAAATATTCTCCAATCAAAACTTTAACAAATAATTTCTTCAAAGAAGTCAAGAATGGCATCAACTAGATATTTTACAATGAAAACATTAAACCTTTCCTCACATCCATTTACCTCATAATTTTCTTAGTCCAAAAACCAAGTAACTTACATATACAATAATATCTTTGGAGAAAATAATCACAACTGTCAAAAGGCTCCTTTAAATAGAATTGAGATAAATATTACTAAGAATTCAAATGAATGAAGACCTTTTAAAGCAAATTTTCTTATATGCAAAGGAAAACATATTAACATGTGGCTCCAAATGAGGGATAATGATCCCTAATGAGTTACTAAGCATCATATATATGCATATCTTAAGGAAAATGGAGTTAAAAAAACCATGTTGACAGTTTACTATTTCAAAGAAAAAATGTGAAACATAAAACAAAAATCGTGTCACCTAAAAAAAATTAAAACGGGTATAATATATGAAAACTCAAAAAATATAAATAACGACCTAGACCATGTACAAGAGCTATCAGAATTTGACATGAAAAAGTATTTGAGATGATGCCCATTAACATGGTTCTTCAGAATAATGCCACCTAATGCTTAAGCAAATAACAATTAAATCCAGAGTGTTTTTCCACTTGATATGCGCTCATCCAAAGAACATCAAACTTGTTATGCATATAGTGGTTCTATTTTTCTTTGTTATAGACCAATACAAGTTCCCCTCTCCATAAATGGTTTAAAGTATTCCTTTGGTCAAAGTATTTCTTGGTTTTTTCTTGTCTTTCTAAATATCCTCCAATGAATTTTGTTTTTACTCCTAAATAACTAGTTGCATCGTCATCCCTAATTCCCATGACAACTACATTGGTATTGGCTTTAGGATTTATAAGAAAAATTGCATATTTTTATAGACCCATGTATACAAATATTATTTCCAATAACATTGTATGCCAATTCGTTGAAATATTATTTTACTATGGCTTTCTTTAGATTTTGAATGCTATTTTATTGGTTGATTTTTCCAAGCCATTTTCCAACAATAATACCATATTTCCCACAAAATGCAACAAATTTTCTAACAACACAAATATATTATTTATTAGTGATGAGATTTTCAATAACCTTTTCCTCTAAGAATTCAATCACCTAAGATACATTTGCATTCTTCAATGCAATTGCTTCATACTACTTCATGAAATAGTTTGTAGCAATTAATTCATATGATATTCCATTAGAGGAAATTTCACCTAAAAGTGGCATCCTAAGGAAAAACAATAAAATAATAAAGTAAGAGATGGATTTTGGAGGGAAAATATTTTTTTTTTTTTAATTGTATTTTTGGTTTATCTCCTTATAGTTTTACTCAAATTTCAAGTGTAGAAAATTGTTGGATGCAAAATTAAATTCTACATCCAATGAGTACCCATTATGCATACTTTTGAGAAGACCCACATAGATAAAAATTGAAGATACATTAAAAAAATGTGTTCAACATGTTTTTTTAATGTATCTTCAATTTTTATCGATGTGGTTACACTTATAACAAGTATGCATAATGGGTAATTGTTGAATGCAAAATGTAATTCCGCATTCATCAAATGTCTATACATGAAATTGAGTAAAACTATATGGAGATAAGCCAAAAATATAGTTAAAAAAAAAATATTTTTTCCTCTTTTCCCTCCAAAATATATACATGTACCTATTTTTAAATCTAGAAGGATTTTGATTCGTTTACATATTATGACATGGAAATTACATGAAAATTTCATGGACACTTTTAGGTTGAAATTTCCTCTAATGCCTTGCTTGATTTTATACTTGTTGGTTCAGTGACATCTCTACCCCATTGTGAAAATGACATCTTAGTTGTAATGGATTTTAGATGAAACATTGTTATTTTCACATTTCTTGTAAATTAATTGCATGTTATACAACCTTGGATTACTTTATATGAATCAACAAAGAGATTTGGCTAATCATAAAATCCACTCTAATCACCTTGTGAGTTGTCACCAAGGTGGGAAAATGGTGTTGGAAATACTAAGAGGGGGGGGCGGGGGGTGGTGGTGAATCAATATTTCACTTTTTCTTACAGTTTAGTATCATAAATCATTAACCAATAATATCACATCAAAGGAACACAATATATATATATATATATAAGCTACAAATTTCAGTTTTACCAGCTATAAATGGAAGGGCTACAACCTCAGGTTTACCAGCTCCAACTAGAAGGAGGCAACAACCTCCTGAAGGAAGCTACAACTTCCTTGCATAGCACCACCCTGCCACCTTTAATAATAAAAGATAGAACAAGAAATTTGGACTCCGATACCAGGTATAATGACCCAATTACAACAACACTCAAACATTGTTATCTCTGCTAAGTCATATACAACTTTAGGCCTGCCCCGTGTGTACTATTGTGACTCTCACTTTAAACATATAATATGCAGATATCTTCAATACAATGTGCTCCCACACTTCAAAGTCTGCTCCAAGACTTCATCAAGGCTTACTCCAACAATTGGCTTAAAGACATGTCAATATAGGTTGTAAGGAAAGTCCAATAATGGTTGCCACAAGGATGAATATATCTCTACTTCAAAGCCAAAATATGATCTGAATTGAGGCTTAAAAAAAGAAAATATGAAGCCTACTCAAAGGTTGAACTAAGTTACCTCATAAATTATTATCACATGCCCAAATTGAGTTGCCTCACAAGGTCATAATCAACCTGAAGAAGAGCATTAGAACAAGACGAATTATTCTGCCTCATGAGGTCTAAATCAGCTTGAAGAAGGGCCTTAGAATAGGCCAAATTATTCTGCCTCAGGAGGTCTGAATTAGCCTCAAGAAGGGCCTATTTTTTCCATAGAAAATGAATCTCCGCCTTCTACTTCAAATTAGAAAAAACTTGGTCTCTTATCCTTCATCATTTCTCTTCATGCCACATATTCTCCTTCTCTCAACCTCAGTCTCCTTAGTGATTTTCATATATCTTTTATGCTAGAAATCAGATGCCACGAGATTATATTTTGAGGCTCCATGGCTTGGACATATATACAGATTTGAGGGAGCCCTATTTTAGGGAAAATCTAAACCAATTATAAGAAATTTCTTTTTTTGAAAAGGCATGTCTATATCTGAGCCGACCTAAACCAATTTTTTGGTCGATTAAGGGTGTTAATTAATTATTTTGATTTTAAATATGAGGATTGCCATGATTGTAGATGAGGTTGACTTGAAAATTATTTAATGTATCACCTCGATTAGGGTTTTGACTAATTAGAACATGTTTTTGTCATGTAATTTGCATGGGATCAAACCCATTCTATTCTGGGGAAAATTAAAAAAACTTGAATATTTCTCCAACTAAGAGGACCCATAAGGCGTACCACCTATAAACAAAGTAGTGTGATGATGGATACAAATGTAGAGTGGTATTTACCCAAATTCACTATATTTTGAATGCATATTGTCAAACAAGTGTTGGCTCATTCACCCTTTGACATCAATGACAATTTCTTCCAACAAATAGCTACCACTCTCACTCATGAATTTCTCTTAATATTTTGTCTACCTTATAGGTATCCAAACATCTAATAACATGCTATTTAAATTATTTAAAAAAAAAAAAAAAAAAATTCCTAAAATGAGGACATACCATATAAGTTTCATATTCAATATTCTTCTTCTTTTAGTTGATATTTCAATTGGAAATTGTTTGGACTGTAGGTAAAAATTATATCTTTGTCGATGATGCTTGGAAAGGAGAAAATCATTTTGAGACAATGTGACAAAAAACTATTCATTTATTATCACATCATATATCCACATATTATCTTATAGAGTTCCTATCCCTTGACAACTTTCAAATTTTGACCACCAAATCATACCCTTGAAATTTACCTAACTGGCTAGCCATTCTCCGACTTATTAGAGGTCAACTTAGCATCATTTTAAGTGGAGACAATGGGATGTAAGGTATCACATGAAGGAAAAGGAAATAATCCCTAAAATGTGCAATAGATTTTACCAAAGGAAAGGCTTCCTTTTCAATGGCAATATACCTCAATTCATAACCCTACAATGATTGACTCATAAATAGTTTAATTGTTAGTTCATTTCTCTCTATATTATTGAGTAAGGATGATTGTAATTGTTTCTTACGATGAAAATTAATATAAATTAATCTATCCATGTTTAAGTTGATAAGGATTGTATAACTTGATATAGAATTTTTATCTTCTTTAAGGCTTCTTGAGTCTCCATGGTCCATGTTTTTTTTCTTCAAGGGTACATTTATTGTTTTGAGGATAGAAGCATCATTAGGCACACATATTCTCATAAAATTTATCTATCCAAAGAAGGATTGAACTCCCTTCTTATTAACTACTAAAGGTTTCAAAGTATTAATTTCTTGAACATTTTTTCGATCAACATAGTCATGTTTCTCATTTAGAACATGTTAAAAAGGTTTTCTTCCAGTTGCAACACAAAGATTTATCTAAGATCAAAGATATCCAATGTTTTATACAACTAATAAATACCTCTCCATTAGCTTGAATAATGATGCAACTTGACTTAAAAGTATCTTAAAAATAATCAACCACAATTATTGTGGAACTTAAGAAACCAAGTAGTAGATGCCTTTCGACCATGGTATGGTTGGGTGCTCATAACTAATCTAATAAGTTCATAATTAATAAAAACAACAAAGCATCAAATCTTGTACATAACATCAAACTTAACATATATATTCATGGTGGATAATTATCTTATCAAAATATAATCCAATAAACATATAAACACAAGATAAAACACTAGATATACATGGGAATGAACTCAGCTACATAAGAAATTACCACCCCAAAAATGTATCTTAAATAATAAATAATAAATTGATTAAAAAGATAAGATGTAATTATCATTGTTAATCACATAATAATTCAAACTCTTATTTCCTTTATAAATATTTTTGGGTTGTATGAAAAAACAAAGTAGGGTTAACTTATTCTACACTCAAAATTACATGGATTAACTCACCATTCTGAAACTTTCAAGAATGCAAGTGACATTTTGTTATCCCTTTCTTTTTTCATTCCTTCATTTTTCTTGAAAATTGTGATGAAACTAGACCATTTTCCCTTCTTAAGTAAACCCTATAAGAGAAATTTGTGAATAGCCTATGTTAGATGGCCTTCTTGAGAAAACAAAACAAGAGAATGAAAAAACCAAGTCCACTATCCAAGTTGAATGAATACTATGAACATTGTGAGATAACCACTTAACAAACTAGGTTGTATGCTCTACATTAAAAATACTATTGATCCTTGAACAAACCAAATCAGATTGATTGGAATTATTTTAAACAAAAATGATGGTGATACATTGGTTAAATATTTAAATTTAAATTTTATTTACCTAATATATATTTTGGAAGAAATATTTTTTTTAGACTTACGTGTATTTATGTTTGGATTCCATTAATTATTGAAGGTACATGATAAAAGTACTTGCTTATAGGACATAGATTTATGCTATTGTAGAAAAAGTTATGAGCTTATAAAAAATTCAACGGTCAATTATTTTATGAACTTTTAAGGAATATTTTTATGAAATCTACCATATATCTGTTGCTACACATTATAATTGAAGGTATATGCATTACATGATCAAGGAGGATTCCCACCACTGATTCAATTTGTTATTCTTAAATTTGGATGAAAATAACTTCTTGTCAAATTATCAAGAGCCTTCCAGCACAATTTGAACTGGGTCAAATAGACGTATGCAAAAGTCATGGCCTGTGGAAGTAGAAGAGAAATGAGGGGTAGTGTTGACACATGGACCAATGGTAGGATGACACATGGATTAATGGAAGCATGAC
The DNA here is from genome assembly GCA_034641835.2 of Pinus albicaulis. Taxonomy (NCBI): domain Eukaryota; kingdom Viridiplantae; phylum Streptophyta; class Pinopsida; order Pinales; family Pinaceae; genus Pinus; species Pinus albicaulis. The sequence goes on from MU968307.1 coordinate 6,027,912, forward strand.
ACAAACCATTCTGAAGTTGAAATGTGAACCAATCAACAATCGACACATGGACAAAGCAAAAGATTCTTAAATGACAAGTGGAGGTTGTTTCTTGAGATTAAAAGAAGATTTTAAATTATACTTATTATGTTAAATACTAAAATATATGATAATGTCAAATCCTAAAACATACAAGAATCAAAATATTATTAAACATTCTACCTTGTGCTACATACCCTCATAAGTGCAACAACTCATGAAGTCAACATAACTCCAACAATTAGCATTTCCATACATAGTATAGAATGCATATTACATTGTTTTAATTTTTTTCCATAAAATTATTTTCGATAATATTGTATCCATTCACAAAGGGAGTAGGACGATTTAATGTGATTTGAACTATGATATCTTCCCCAAAACTTTAACAACTTACCATTGTACCATAGCCATTACATTGTTATATAAGAGATTGATTTTTTCTTAAGAAAAACATAACAGTGCTTCCTATGAAAAATAGGAAAAATTAGGTTTGTTTTAGTTGGAAGAAGCCAAAGAGGGTTGTCATACCATTGCCATTCTTTTTTGTGAAGAAATTAAAAGACATTTTTTTATATTAGTGATCATTGTTCATGTAAACAACACATTTGATGTACCTTTTCATCACTTTTAAAGGATCAATTCTTCGTTTGAAGTGGACCTGATGAAGGGTTAACTCTATTAACAAATTTGTAGAGTGTTATTTGTATTTCAATTATATTCTCTTCTAAATTTCATTCATTTAAATTGCTTGTTTCACTTTATTATGTCATTTTTAATGATTTTACGATAAATTCAAAAGTCATGTTTAAGAATTTCAGCGATTGTAATGAAGTAGTTCCACTAATTTTGGATCAATAAAGAGTTAATTAATGGAAAAAGATACAAATAATTTATTGTTTCATATATATGGAAGGTTTTTTTTTTCAATAAGAAAAAACAAACAAATTTTCTATTATATAAAAATATGTTTACATATACTTGTTGTTTGAGTTCTTCCACTATTTATCTAAATCCCACTTTTGAAAGAAGACTAGTTTTCTTTTAAAACTATATTTCTACTTCATAGATCTTTAAATTCTTGCATACGATATGACATGATACTTCCCCTCCCTTACTCATAATAGGTTTACATGTTTTATATAAGAAAACTTTCTAAACAAAAATATCTTCAAAAGAAACTAAATTGTAGAGAAAACTACCTAATAGTGGAATAGTCTACAAAATACAAACCTAGAATAATGTATGTTAATGCTTCTTGTATAATGAAAAGTTCCATTAAAAAATGTAGAGAAATTTATCTTCCTCGACAACCTGTAGCATCCCTCTTTGTACAGAGAATCTGCTATATGATTATGTTCCCTGTAGATACGCGAGAATGACAAATTCTAGAAGATATTTTCCAAGGATCTTATGCAATGCATCTATTTTATGAGAAATGGTGAACCAAAATTGGAATGCTGCAATACCCATTCTATAATCACTTTGAAGTCTCCAACAATGTCCAAATAGTCTATGCCTAGTCACCTTACACAAAATAAAACCCCCCACAAGGTTAACATCTCTGCACTATTATTTGAACCATCGCTACTATTCCAATTGAAGAGATAAGAAAACCCAGGATATAAGACAATATGAACTTTGTTGCCACAGATCCCATTTGATGTTACCCCGTCAAAAATATACTGGAAACATTTTCCATACCTCCTTCAATTTATAACCCTGTCATATAATTTCTTCCTTATCAACCCAACCTTTATAAAAATACCTAAGATATTCTCGCAAGTGCCTCTAATATCTGTCATTGTAGCTTCGGAATTTTTTCCATTTCAACTCCTCCATATTCCCCACAGAATTTAAAAAGGTAGAGTTCTGTAATCCTTATGGTCCAAAAACCAATGAGAAATGCATTGTTCAATATAAATCATTTCCCAATCCATTGGGTACTTAAGCATGTCCATCACTTCATACCACATTGAACCTGCAAATGGGAAAGTCAAGAATATGTGAACTACGTATTCACTTTCCGCTTGACATAGAGCACACCTGCCAAGGCCCGTGAACCCTATTTTAAGTATATTATCTTAGGCTAATATAATGTCTCGTAATACCAGCCAAACAAAAAAATTCAACTTAAGGGGAATGTATCACTTATCAAAATCTTTCCTTTGTGATAAATGCCATCCCATGTAAAGGAATCCCCCTTATTTTTCAACTTTAAGCCTACCATATTTAGATGAAAAATATATTTCTCCCATTCAGTGGCCAACCAAATTGAAAGGCCAATCTCCCTTGCACTCAACCATGAGTGTGTGAGAGAATGAGAACCCCTAATCATATAGATTTGGATTAAGAAAAAGTAATATCTATTATGTATATGGCGAATAAGTGGAAACTTAAGAGTGTGATTTTCACCGAGACCCCTTAATAATCCAAACCAATATCCACTTTATTTCCATAACCAACCCCACATTTTAGGTTCCCAAATAGCCAAAATTTTATCTTCATCATACTACAAATGAAGTAAATTTAATTTTGAACCCTATCCCCTTCTTTAATCCACGACTCATAATTATTATTCTTCAAGTATTTATATTTTATAATATGTTGCCACAAACCCTCTCCTTTCAAATCCCTCCATAGATTCTTTGTTAGCTTGACCCTAATAAACTTTTTGTATCTTTTATGCCCCATCTTCCATCCTCCACCCTCCTAGAAATCTCTTTTAGATGAACGAGGTTTATTTACTTTTCATCCCCTGGCCCCTCCCAAAGGAAATTTGCAACAATAGAATATATGTGCTTTTTAATGAAATTTGTGTTGGAAGAAAAATTATTATTGATGTCAAAGGAGACACCAGATCAAAGAAATGACAACATAGGCTAATAGAGGACATCAAGTGCTTTCCAACAAGAATTTACTTGCCTCCTAATCCTCATAGTTTGAGAGAAAATGAATTTACAAGTTGAAAATTTATATTTTTGAAGCCAACTGACATGATCCTACATAAATACAAGTTGGATCCTCCTCAAAGGGACATGTCTCTTCACAATAGGGAAAAAAAAGTATAAATAAAGAGTTTGACTCCTCGTTCTAGTTATCAACCTGTTTTAGATCATAGAAGATTAGCAGCACAGGAACAAAAATAGTTCACAACTCGTGAACTAAAGGAGGCAAGGGAGATGAAGATGTTGATAAATCCAAAGAGTGACACGTTAATTGATTTATCTTATTATGACATTATCTTGTGATGTTTTCATTATTATTATTTTTCTTTTGACTTATCTTTTCTTAGAATCACGACTAGTCCCAAGCAACAAATAAAAGAGGACACAAGATGTAGGCACGCAGCTAGGGAAAAACCCCACTCTAGGGGAAAACCCAGAAAAAATTATTCCTTCAGTAGATTCAAAACAATATGAGACGACCAAGACCCTCACAATCTAGACCCAAGACTTCCTCCATCATGTCAACCTTGTATTTTATTCTTCAATTCTTATTCTTGTGAGTAGTAGCTCTCATTATAATTCTTGCAGTCATAGATAGCTCAAATCATTGGTAGATCTCCACAGGAAGTTGTACCAAGTTCCTTTTCTTCAACGAGTTGTAGATTGAATTTACTTCTTCACTACTTCTACCTTATCAATGCTTCCCATATACATATCACTACTTCGATCTTATCATTGCTTCAACCCTTATGCATATCAGTGCTTCAATCATAAACATAACACTGAGACTGGAGTCTTATTCTGGCTCAAATCATAGATAGCTCAAGTCATAGATAGCTCAAATCATTGGTAGATCTCCACAGGAAGTTGTACCAAGTTCCTTTTCTTCAACGAGTTGTAGATTGAATTTACTTCTTCACTACTTCTACCTTATCAATGCTTCCCATATACATATCACTACTTCGATCTTATCATTGCTTCAACCCTTATGCATATCAGTGCTTCAATCATAAACATAACACTGAGACTGGAGTCTTATGATATGACTCTGACTGTGATTTCACTAATCTCTAAAGATGATACGAACCCAATATCTTAGGATGATCTGAATTACCTTACTATGAAATCTATCTAAATTTATTCAATTTCATATCCGAACTACCTATTGAGATTTACACCAAACTTCACACCGCACTTGCTTTTGAGATCACACAAATTCATCTCTGAAATTGATCTAAAATTGTCTCCTTATGGTATGTTGAATCCCTGTCACTTGATTCCGTCGAAAACCTTCTCTGTAATTTGAGAAAAGTTACATCTCTTCTAGACTTTGGTATCACCAATCCTCGTTCTCTAAAAAGATCTAAACTTGTCTTCTTGTCATTTGATCGAAGTTCTTATACTCATATATATAGTTTTTTCCTTTTGAAATATGCCGACAGGAGTTCATTTGAGTGTAGCCGACATGATGATGATTTTTTTGAGGCTGACAACAAGGAGACTTTGACCAAACAAAAATTGATTTTGAATTAAATAAACAATCCTAAAGCCTACAATGGAGGCTTGACCTAAGACAATTGACCCAAGCATGAAACCCATGCTTTAGCAAGTCAATTAAACTAATAATAAAATTTATTTTTGCTTTATTTTGACAAATATATTTCATTTTGAATCAAGTAAAATTTATGAGGATTGGACCTAGTTACATTCTTCAACACTCCCTCTTAACTAGGGAGGTATTCATATTTACATATAATTATAGAGGTACATGGAAGATATCAAAAAACATCATCTAAGAAAAAGTTTAGGCACCGCAATGCCATGGACTAGATTCCTGGCCAGGGCAATCTATCCAAGGTCTATCAATAGTTTAGGAACTACAATGCCATAGACTAGATGCCTGACTAGGGAAATATATCCAAGTGGGACTAAGGTGAAATAAATATTCCAACCTCCCTAGGTACCATTAGTCTTAATTACCTTCAACCCAAGGATCTAGGTGCGTATCTGAGGTCAAAGCTATATGACCAATGCCAACCTTCCTACTTCAGGAACTATAAATCAATACAAAGTGTCGCTAGATGTCCTCACATCTAGGAAATGTTTCACTCACAGAGCCTCAACACTCTTTGATCCAACAGATCAAGGACAACAAATCTCTCCTAATCAAGTTGATCAGTAACCAACATGCTATCAAAAATTCGAGAGATTTACTTGTACAAAGACAACCTGAATCCATAATATACTTTCTCATGTTCATAAGCAAATACAAACCTTTGGGGTGTTTCGTACAACTAGATGTTGCTTCTCAATTTATCATAGTAGGACTATTAACTAAATCTTTGATATAAGATTCCTATTTTCCTTTCCTAATTTACATGCAACAACATATTCTTCAAAATGTATTCTCCAATCAATACTATGATATACCCTCCCTCTTAACCAATGAGATTTATTCTATCCAGACTCCCTCTTAACTTATAGAGATCAGCTTCTTCTTATGACATTGGAGAATCTTTCATGGCCTCCATACTTCTCATCCTGCTTATCATATCAACTTCTCTTACGGACATCTTCACCATATTGAAGATGATGTACCTGCACAACTTAGATAGCAAGTACAGCCAAATTTATAGAAGCATGAAGTTATTCATATCAAAACGGAAGCATTAGATTTTACAAACATAATCAGCAAGAGACTATACTTTTTATACTTCAACTTATTTCCCAGGTTTCGTTACAAACCCTAAATCACATCAATAGCCCAATTAAGGTATCTAGGGTCTCAACATTACTTTCAACAAGTTATTTTATATAGAAAACCCTAGAAACAAATCAAATTAACACATCTAACAACTTTTAGAATTCATATGTTAGACTACCTACTAGGATTTCATGTAAACCTTGTGTTTACATACCTTTGATTTTGATAGCCCATTAGACTTGTTGTAGTGGCAATACTTACTTGATTTCTTTGAGTTGGTTCCTTGTGCTTGGACTATCATTTCAGATCCTCAAAGAGTGAGGTTTGTATTTCTTTTTCCATAGGACAAACTTCAGATTCATTTCATAGCCTTCAAATGAATGCTTTTAGATCTCATATTAAGCTTATAATAGTGCTCAGAATTTTAGACCTGACTTGGATCAAATTATATAAGTAATTTGGACTTCAAACTATTCTTCAAGTGTAGGAGGACAACTACTATTCTTGTAGCATGTCATCCTTCTTCACACTTTGTTTCTGAGATCCTAAATATACTTTGAGGCAACTTTCTTATATTATAGTCCTGTGATATCCTTTCCTTACTTCGGTCACACTTCAGTTAGTCTTGGTGCTTTATTTATGCGGTGACAATATATACGTATCTTGTTCCTTTAGTCATGTGGTGGCAGTATAGATATGACTTGATCCTTTATTACTTTGATGGAAATATAGAAAAATTTTTACACTACGATTTTGTGACAGCTTGAATATCTCAATTTGTAGTTATATAATACTTCTATCTGAAATAGTATTATGAACTCCCTCTCTAAGATATCAAACTTGATCTCTGAGATATATCGAACTCTTTTCTATTCTGCAATTGCACCAAACTTGTTTTATGAAGTTTCACTGAACTTGTATCACTGAAATTGCATCGAACATGTATCTCTGCAATTGCACCGAACTTGTATCAATACCACCGAGCTTGTATCTTTGCAATAGCACCCCACTTCTTCTTTGTAATAGCACCAAACTTCTTCTCTCTGAATTTGATCTCAGACAGTAAATTTTCTCTAATTCCAAAATCTTCTTGCCAATAAGGTGATCTTACTTTACCATAGCTCTGATACCATGTTAAGAAATCCAAAGAGTGGAAAGCTAATTGATTTCTCTTATTATGACATTATATTGTGATGTTTCCATTATTATTATTTTTCTTTCGATTTATCCTTTCTTATCATCAAGAATAATTCCAAGAAACAAATAGAAGAGGACACAAGATGTAGGCACGCAACCAGGGAAAAGCCCCACTCTAGGGGAAAATCCGGCCAAAAATCTTCCTTTGGTAGATTCAAAACAAGATGAGACGACGAAGACCCCCACAATCTAGACCCAATACTTCCTCCATCAAATCAACCTTGTATTTTATTCTTCAGTTCTTAGTCCTATGAGTAATATCTCTCATGATACTTCTTGCAGTCATAGATAGCTAAGATCATTGGTAGATCTCCACAGGCAGTTGTACCAAGTTCCTTTTATTCAACAAGTTGTAGAATGAATGTACTTATTCACTCTTCGACCTTATAAATGCTTCCTGTATACATATCACTACTTCGATATTATCATTGCTTCAGCCCTTATATGCAACAATGCTTCAACCATAAACATATCACTGATACTGAATTCTTCTTCTGAAATCTATAGTGAAGTTATGACATGACTGTGACTGTGACTTCACCCAATCTATGAAGATGATCCAAACCCAATCTCTGAGGATGATTTGAGGCTCCTATTTCCTAGTGCAATTCCTAAGGAAATAGCCTCTTATTTACTGGTGATGGTTGAGATCCTATTAAATAGGGAATTTACCTATTTCTATGACCACTTCAAGAAGAAATTACCCTCCACAATAATTCGCTCAAGGAAACCTTGGCTCATTCCTCCACAAGCTCTCTTGCTCACAAATTCGTGCTCAAGGATAATTAATAAGTATGCCTTTGATCTCCTTATAAACACTTTTATTTGGCTATTGTTAGCCTAGTTTCTAGATTAGAAATTTGAACTGGAGCTTTTCTAGTTAACAAAAGTCAACACACTTAGTTAACTAGATCCTCCTAAAATTTAGGAGGTTAACTCCACTTGAACATTCAGTTCCCAATATAACTGACACTAGAGGACAGATCACTCATTCCTCCACAAACTCGCACTATTCAAATTTATTCTTGAACTCATCCACATCACTCGAACTTGTGCATGATTAAGAAGATCATTAAATTGATTCCTTGAATTAAGGCACAAATCAAGGAATCCATTCCTTCACTAGTTTCAACACTCCCTCTTAGAAAGGAAGGGATTGTGTACAACTCCCAACTTATCTCTATGATGAACAAAACTGCTTCTTGCTAATGCCTTGGTCAATATTTCTATTATCTTCTGCCCCGTTGGAATGCACGGTAGCTTGACTATCCCCTTCTACATTCAATCTCTAAGATGGTGATACCGAATCTCGAATATGCTTTGAGAGATCATGAAAAATTGGGTTCTCGGAGAGCTTAATGCAATTTTGATTATCACAATATATCATTGTAGGGTCCATCCTCTATATAAAAAGTCCCAAAAGTAACTTCCTCATCCAAATAGCCTCGTAAGTTGCTTGACTAGCTGCCATGTACTTGGCCTCTGCTAAATTGAGTGCAATTGATCTTTACTTCTTATTGTACAAAGAAACTGATGCTGACCCATTATTGAAGATGCCACTTGAAGTAATCTTCCTCTTTGTGGAGCTCCTTGCCCAATCTACATCTATGAATCCCTCAAGCTTCACTCCATCAACTTGTTTGTACCACAATCCATAGCTTCTTGTGCCTATGAGATATCTCAAAACATGCTTTGAAAACCCAATGCACTATGGTTGGTTCAACCATGAGTTGACTCAACTGGTTGACTGCAAAACAAATATCAGTTCGTGTGTTGACCAAGTACATCAAAGACCCAATGAGTTGCTTGTATATTGTAGGATCCACTCGCTCTCCTCTGCAACATCCACCTTCCTCTCATTTGTGACTAGAGGTGTGGCCATGGGTCTGCAATCCTGGATATGAAATCTCCATATAAACTTTGTTGTGTACTTTCTCTGTCCCATGAAGATCACACCATCATCCTACCAAACCTCCAAGTTAAGAAAATAATGCATAATCCCGATATCTATCATCTCAAACTCCCTTGAAAGGTCCTCCTTGTAATCCTGGATCAAGCTCTCATTTCTAGTCAATATAAGATCGCCGACATAGAGAAATAGAATGAGCGGAAGCCCACCAACCATGATGTAGTACAAATAAGCATCTGACTCACTCTTATTGAAGCCCAAAACTCGAAGGTAGTTGTCAATCTCAGTGCACTGTGCTCTCAGAGCCTACTTAAGCCCATAAAGAGCCCTCTTCAGTCTGCACTCATGGGTGTATATGTTGAATTACTCGAACCCCTCTGGCTGCTCTATACTCTTCAACAAATCCATTGATTAATGTTGTCTTCACGTCCATCTAGTGGATCTTCCACCACATTTGTGCTGCAAGTTCCAGAATAGTCGTAATGGATTAATATTGTGCTACAGGGGCAAAAGTATCCTCATAGCTATGCCCTCAATCTATGATAATCCCTTGGAAAAAAAATGGCCTCAAACTTCTCCACACTCCCATTTTCTCCATGCTTCAACTTGTACACCCACCTAGATCCAACTATTGATTTCTCCTCAGGTCGTGGAATACTCTTCATTCTTCATGATAGAGGAATACTCTTCCACCATGGCATCCTGCCAAACCTGTTGAGAATTTTCCTCCTTATAATATGTTATATTCCTATAATACTAGTGTATCCCCTTATCGTTGTTAGTGTAGCCCCCTTATTATTATTGTTATACCCCTGTAGCCCCCATATTGTTATTATTGTGCCAGATAAAAGCCACTATTATTATTGTTGTGCCCTTACATTATTATTGTTAAGTCGGATAGGATTATATTGTGACCCCATGGACTCTTATATATAGAAAGTAGTTTTTTTTTTCATTTGTATCATCCAAGAATTGTTCATTTATGTAATGTAAAGGAGGTTTCCCCCTCAAAGTGGCTTATTTCTAAGGCGTTGATCTCTCTTTTCTTCTATTTTTGGAGTTGGTTTCATAACATTTGGTATCGAGCTTTGGATTCTAGGGTTTCGCTGCTTCAAACAGGTCATCGTGGCATTTTTGTTATAATTTTTTTTTACAAAGGTTCAGAAACAAAAAATTTTACCATGTGAATCTAAAATCCTGAGGAAATTTGTGTAAAAATTTCAGATCTTGGTTCGCAATATTTTCTGAGATATGATCTGTGGAAGTTAGGGTTTTTGCAAGCTCCTGAATTTCATCTAAACGAGGTGACCTTGGGGAACATCGTCATAACTCTCTCTCTAAGCATCGGATTGGAATTCTGTAAAAAGTGGCTGAAATTACATGGACTATAGTTTTATGTGTATCAATTTCAAATCAAAAGGAGGAAACAGTGACACGTGGCATGCTCTACAAGTTTTCTCTACTGAACCAGTCCATAATTAGGTCATTGTGGGAGATTGGGCATAACTTTGCCTTGAAGAATCCAAATTAGGTCAGACCTGTGGAATTGGAAAGAAGATTCAGAGGGCTACTACAGGAGCGAATTTCAGATATTGAAGATCCTAAATCACAGAGATAATTTAGGTTTAATATCGACCTTTTAAAAAGCAAGAAAAAGGTGTGTATTTGTTCTTTAAAATTGCATAATGTTTGTTTGAAAAAGTAGTTTGAAGTGATTCCAAGGGCATATTGAAGAATTTTTATCAGTATTGGGTTCTATAATGCCTTCCAAAAATAATTCCACACCCATTAACCCCTCAGGAAGCTCTACTATGATGCATGAAGTGGAGAGTTGCAGTATGAGATATCAAAATTACAGTACCAATTGCAACAAATTTTGATCTTACAAAGAGAAATCAAAGATGACATAGATGGTTTAAAAGAAAAAATGGAGGTTGATTTTGACAGTTTGAAGGATCAAATGAAAGCTAATATGGATGATAAAGTAGTGGAAGATCGCATTGAGCATCAACAACAAGTTCTCCAACTCTCAAAGGATAACCTAACTTTGGTGCAGAATCGAATGAAAGAACAGGAAGACCAACATCGCAACGAAAGAAGTTTTGAAGCAGTGATAGAAACAAGAACTCAAAAACTATCAAAGCGACCAATTTCAGAGTATCTTAGCAAGTGGAAGAACTTGCCTGTTAAATATTCCACATGGGAAGATGAGAATTTTATACAGAAGCATCCAAAAATAATCAAGCATTGAGGGCAACACTTGATTGAAGGAGAGGGGCATGTTAGGTCCCTATAATACTAGTGTATCCCCTTATTGGTGTTAGTGTATCCCCCTTATTATTATTTTTGTACCCTTGTAGCCCCCATATTGTTATTATTGTGCCCCATAAAAGCCACTATAATTATTGTTGTGCCCTTACATTATTATTGTTATGTCATCTGGGATTATAATGTGACCCCATGGACTCCTATATATAGAAAGGAGGTTTTTTCATTTGTATCATCCAAGAATTGTTCATTTATGTAATGTAAAGGAGGTTTCCCCCTCAAAGTGGCTTATTTATAAAACATTGATCTCTCTTTTCTTATATTTTTGGAGTTGGTTTCATAACATAAAAGGAAGGCTCATTGTCTACCAAACTCTGTCATTAGTGCCATATAACTTATGTACCTCAGTGGTTGTTTACTTTTCCTAAACATGGTGATAGGAGCATTGACTTTCTCCTGATCCTCCTGACTCAATCTCTCGACCCACTCGACCTTCTTCCTCCCTATGGTGGGTGGATCTAGATAATTTGTTTGCTCTAAATCCAGTTTCTCCTCCTCATCCTACTGCAAATCTTGTCGCAGTACCCTATACTTGCCACTACAATGTGGTTGTGACTAAATCAGAGGTTCTAGCTATGACTCCTACCTGGGGGCAGTTAAATCATCCTCAGATACTACAATATTCTCATGCTCTAAGGAAACTCGCAAAGCTTGATCTTCCTTGAATCGCACATCTAACCTCAAAAATGTCTTTCAAGTCTTAGAAGATACACCATGTATGCCAGAGATGTCCCAGCAATGTACTAAAAAAATATACTAAATCCCTCTACAATATTTGTGCAATATAAATCACGATTTCTCAATCACATGCAAGTAAGAGAAAGAAGTAAATCAATCTCGCAACACAAGATTTTCCTGGGGAAAGAAACTGCTCAAAACCCCTCCATATTTATTGTATCATCAACCAAGGAATCATGAAACAATACAATGCATGTGCGCTCACCACAACCTCATACACTCTACCAATTGCTTCACATTGATCCAGGAAAAATTGGACAAACACATAGCCAATTTCCTGCCTACCCTCAGCCTGCCTTGCTCACACAATCCCTAGAGAAATAAACCCCTATTAAATAGGAAATTCAGCCTTCCTTAATTGCACAATCCATCATGGGCTTCATGTGGCTTTATAACTGCACTTGGGCAGTTTGCTAAAATTACAACTGATAGTTTACTTGCCTTGAACCTTTGTCTCAGCTGGGTCTCCATCAAAATTGACATGCATGCAACGATTAATAGTGAATCATCAGTTACTTGGTAGATCACTACTTGTGAATTAAATCTATTTTAATTCACTTGATCTTCCACTAGCTCACTAAACAGTTAGAACTAGTTAAACTGATTTTAACTCAAATAATGTGAGTTAACTGATCACACTGACACCACACTAGTGCTACAACTGCAACTAAACCTTGTTAATAATAGATTAACTCTACATGCCTATCCTTTGACCCTCAACTCGAAATTCTTGAGCTAACTAAGTCTATCACACTTAGTTAACTATTACAAGTTGTTATGAGATAAGATTACAATTTATTTTCCAATTTATTTAAAAATTGCTTGCACACTTTCTCACTAATGTGTCACTAGAATCCCTCACTCATGTGTGACCTGGGATCCCACACCAGTGTGTGTGCATTTTCTTGTTGAATTTCAACACCATAAAAATACCCTTCTCTATTGTGGCATCCAATTTCTTCCTATTATCTTTGGACACATGACAATAGACCTTTGTGTAGAAGATTCAGAAGTGTGAAACATCAATCTTCTTTCCTATGAAAGCCTCCTCTGGTGTGACTCGTCCAAGTACCATGTGTGGACTAATGTTCTGTAGAAACACTGCAGTGTTGCATGCTTCTGCCCACAAGAATCTAGGAAGATCTTGATCATGCAACATAGCCCTAGTCGCTCCAAGAATACTCATGTTCTTCCTCTCAACCACCCCATTATGATGAGGGTTATGAGGTGATATCAACTCTCTCCTAATACCTTATTTTTCACAAAACTCCTTGAAGGCATTGAAGATATATTCTCCACCATTGTCACTTCTCACTACCTTGATTTTTTTCCCAGTTTACTTCTCTACCAATGCCTTAAACTCAATGAAACTATCTAAGACCTCATCTTTCTTTTTCATAAAATAAATCCAAGTTTTCCGAGAAAATCATCAATGAAAGTAACATAATACATGTGTCTCATCAGTGATGGAGAAGAAAATGGCTTGCATACATCTAATTGCACCAGCTCCAATATCCCTTTGGCTCTGCTATCCTGACCATGGAAGGAATACTTGGCATACTTGCCAAGCATGCACCCCTTGCACACTTCACTCTTGTCAAGGATGCTTGTGGGTAAATTTGTGGAAATCCACTGAAGAATCTTCAACGCCCCATGATGCAAGTGTCCCACGCGCCTATGCCAAAGTCCACCCACATATGCACCACCTACCTTACTGCTCAAGGTTGCATCTCTCTACCTGCAACTTGTAGAGATTCTTCACCCTCACACCTATCTTCTTCACAGCTCTTGAAACTAGATGCTTGAGGTTAGCCTTACCTCTACTAAAGATGGCATCATATCCTTTATCCTCAAGGATAACTACTAAAACCAAGTACTTATTCAACCATGTAACATAGAGAACATCTTTGAGATGAAGAGTATTACCTGACTCAGTCTCAAAGCTAACAATACCAACTCCCTTGGTAGCATACTTGTCGTTATCTCCAAGCTTGATATTCACCTGCATATCCTCCTCATCCAGTTGGTTGAAATACTCTCTATTTCTAGTGATATGGAAAGAAGCTCCTTAACCAATGTACCATGTACTACTCCCTATTGAGCTTGCCATGCAAGCTATCAATGAGAAGTCCTCAAAATGAGAGGAAAACTCATCTACCTCAGTTAATGCAGCTACATGCTCCTTATTTGACCCCTTCTTCTTCTGGTTATGACACGTAGAAGCATAGTGTCCAAAAATATAGAGATAGAAGAATTTGATCTTACTCAGATCTATCCTCTTCTTTTCACCCTTTTGATTGTTCTCGCTCTTCACTTTGAAACTCTTGCTTTTGACTGTATGTGCAAGAGCAATATTCTCCTCCTCCTTCCCAACCTTGGAACCCTTATCCCTACTTCTAAAAGTCTCGACTAGTTTGAGCCTTAAGCTCCTCCTGGACGAAGTCACTCCACAGGCTTTCCCAATCCGACAACTTATCTCCTCCAGTAATACTTTGGAAAAAAGAATGCCAATATTTGGTAAACCCATTTAGAGCCACACACACTAACTCTATGTCCATGGGATTTTCACTAACAGTTGCTAGGTCATCACAAACTTCCTGAATTCTGGTGAGATGGGCAGTTACACTTTCACCCTTCTGCATCTTGATTGTCCTTAGCTTCTCTTTTAGGACCATCTTTCGGTTCTTGGAAGAGTTATGATAGAGATTAACGAAGGCATTCCACATGTCCTTAGTTTTATCTTTACCTGCAACATGAGGGACTACATGATCCTAAAGTCCATCAAGGATCACCCTCTTGCCCTCGGCCATCTACCTTTGGAAGAGGCTCAACTCCTTTGGATTTGAAAGTTCTGTGACACCTTACTCAACGAATTCTTTAAGCCCAAACTTTTCAAACAAAAACAATATGTCATCCATTTTATCCTGCACTTGCAATCCGAATCCTGTGTGGGTTTTTATATTGAAGACTATGTTTTGATCGATTTTTTATCACAACTTTGATACCATGTAGAAAATCCACGAAATTTTGCTCTGCTAGCCTTGAACAATCTGGAAACAAATTCCTTTTCAAATAGACACAGAATTTGTCTACCAAATAGTAGTGAAATAGAACATAAATAAGATGCATAATTTCACACAAGAAACAACATAATTTTCTAGGGAACCCAACAAGGAAAACCCTCACTTGCTTCATAATTTTATTGAGGAAAATTGAGCAATAGATCTGATACAAATACAAGCTTGTTTCAATATGAATATACAATGATTATCCTACCTTTCCTAGGCCTGAAACCCCTGCTTGATCTCTGATCTTCTTCCTCCAATGCGCACTAGAGGCTCCTATTTCCTAGCGCAATTCGTAAGGAAATAGCTTCCTATTTCCTAGCGTTGGATGATCTCCTATTAAATAGAGAATTTCCCAATTTCTATGCGCACTTCGAGAAGAAATTTCCCTCCACAATAATTTGCACAAGGAAACCTTGGCTCTTTCCTCAATATTTCTTGCTCACAAACTCGTGCTAAAAATTAATCAATAACAAGTGTGCCTTCGATCTCCTTATAAGCACTTCAATTTGGCTATTGTTAGTGAGTTTCTAAATTAAGAAGTCAAACTGGAGATTTTCTAGTTAACAAAGGTCAACGCACTTAGTTAATTGGAGCCTCCTAAAATTTAGGAGACTAACTGCACTTGAACATTCAATTCACAATTTAACTCGCACTAGAGGACAGATAACTCAGTTCTCCACAAAATCGCACTAGTCAAACTGCTTCTTGAACTCGTCCACATCACTCGAACCCATGCATGATTAAGAAGATCACTAAATCGATTCTCTGAATTAAGGCACAAATCAAGGAATCCATTCCCTCGCTAATTTCAACATGGAGTAGCCTTTTTAGAGCATTATTGAAGGTAATATTGAAGCAATTGTAGACATTTTGGGATCACTTGTGAAGTGAGTCCTTTTACTTCTTTTGGTTTTTACCAAGTTGAAGCTTGGAGGGATTGGAGTCCTGATTGTTGACCAACTTGGAGCGTTGAAGACCAAATTGGAGATTGGATGTATTGAGAGGATTGGAGTCCTCAAGTAAACCAAGTTGGGGCTTGGGCATGATGTGAGGATTGGAATCCTCACTCAAGGTTGGAGCCTTGAAAAGAATTGAAAAAATTGTTGTATAGGTTGGTGCCAGAATTGTTGTAAAGGAGGATTGAAGCCCTCATCATCTTATTAATAAAATTATTTTGTTCTTGTTCATATTTTTGTGTCCTGGTTCAATTTGTGATAAAAACCTTAACTAGCATAGCTTAACAATTGGAAAGAAATATTGATTCACCCCCCCTCTTATTATTTCTAACACTTTGGAAGCATATAGAGGTGGATCTAATAAAAATAAATACTCGACATAATTGACTTGATCATAATCAACCTCCCCCCCCCCCCCCATCGAAAGCCATTTGTTTGACCAATTAGACAATATTTTCTCAAATTTGCTAATCAATCATTCCCAATCTTCAATCTCAAATTTGTCGGGTTTCAAATTATAACCAAGATACCTGAAAACCCTCTACATAGAAATAACTTGCACCTTAAAAAATTTTGAAATCTCCAAAATAAAAGCCTCATCCGATATAGTAGCAATCAAGGCAGATTTGGACTTGTTCATTTACAGACCTAAAACCTCTCCAAAAGAAGCGAGGATTTGATGAAAAGACCTCCAAATAGGAACATAAATCTACCCCATAAATAGGACATCGTCCACAAACATGAGATGAGTGATGATAATATTTTTGGATACCTTACATCAATAAATAGAACCTTTGGATCGCTCTAGTGTGATCCTCCTACTAAGTCCTTCCATGATCAATAGGAACAAGAGTGGAGAAAGAGTATAACCCTATCTTAAGCCTCTCAAAGCTTTGAAAAAATCTGTAAAATTCATTAATTAAGACTGCAAATGATATCAAACAAATACACACCACTATCCAATCCACCACATGGACCCTAAGACTAATCCTATGTAGGATCATTTTTAGGAACTCTCAATCTACATTGTCATAAGCCTTTATTAGGTCTATTCCCAAAAGGCATGCATCCATCTTTCGGACTTTGATTGAATGAATGCATTCTTGAGTGATTGATACAGTGTCTTGTATATGTTTGTAATCTAAAAACTTGAATTGTTCAGCAAAGATGTGTTTGGATAGTGTGGCTTTCATCCTTGTGGCTATGATCTTAGAAATCATCTAGTAAGTCGTATTGCATACAAAAATGGGTCTATAATCTGCAAAAGAGGAAGATTTTGACATCTTTTGTATTAGAGCAATGAAGTTCATATTGAGAGAACCTATCATCATACATTAAGAACATGACTCCTCTGTCATTTCCACTAGATCCTCACTCGTCCAAAAACTATAAAAAAACTCCACAGTCCATCCGTTTAGACCTAGGCTCTTATCCCTAACCTGATATTTTTAAACCCCTATCTATAAACTATTAAAAAAACTCCATAGTCCATCCATTTAGACCTGGGCTCTTATCCCTAACTAGGTATTTTTAAACCACTATCGTTGCTCCATAGAGATCGCCCTCCCAATATTATCACTCTCCTCATCATTGAACATTTTAAGGTACATATTAATGAATTCCATCTGGTTTTCATAATTGGACACTTCCCTTGATCTATATTGATTGTTGAAATGACGAATCGCTTCCAGTTGTAACTCCATTTGGGTTGAAATGTAATTACCAGCTTCATTCAGAAGGCCCCAAATGGAGTTTTCTTTCCTCCTTTTTGAAGTGTGTTTATGTAAAAGAATTGTGTTTTTGTCTCCTTCAACAACCCAAATGGTGTGGTTTTTCAGCTTCCATTCCTCATCCTAGAACTTTAAGATTAGTCACTTGCGATCCTCAAGGATCAAAATCTTTTTCTTGTAATTTTTCAGAGAAATAATCCAGGTTTATCGGATCATTTAGTGACTTTATATGTTTGTCCAAAAAACACAGTTCTTTTAAGTGCTCCTCCTTTTTCCCCTTTCCCGTCTGTGAACCTCCTGCTTTATATTTCTTAACTTACGACAAATATTCCCCATCTTGGAAGAAACCTCTTGGGAAATCATCTTGTTCCAAGAATCCCTTACCAGTCCCTCAAAATCCTTGTCCTTTAACCAAGAATAGTTAAATTTGAACGGAAATCCCTTTTGAACATGAAACCTAATCCATTGCGGGAAAATTGGGTCATTGTCCAACAAATTGGAGTTTGAGACCCAAGATTGAATATTATCCAATGTTTCGGCCAATCTTACCAGTCCCTCACAATCCTTGTCCTTTAACCAAGAATAGTTAAATTTGAACGGAAATCCCTTTTGAACACGAAACCTAGTCCATTTCAGGAAAATTGGGTCATTGTCCAACAAATTGGAGTTGAAACCCAAGATTGAATATTATCCAATGTTTCGGCCAATCTGATGTTCACTAGGAATCGGTCCCACTGCTTTGAGATCCCTTCAAGCCCAGCTCGACCATTTCTTTGTGTTGGCCTCATCAAATCAAGACTAATGTCCATTAGCGAATTTTCTGACAACAGGACCTCAAAATATCCTCCCATTACATCCTTCTTACCCTTAGTTCCCCAAATCTCCTCATCCGACATCGTCAAATTAAGATCCCAGACCATAATGAGCGAACTCATTTTCACTAGGCCGAATCTATCAATATGATTCCAAAAAGTCCTAGGAGTTTAAGGAGCATACATATTGAGGAAATGGATGCGGGTACTAAAACATATGTAAACCTAGACAGAATGATACCTGCGCAAGAGTTATGTGCTCAAATATTAATAAGACGAGGATCCCAAAGCGCTGCCAAATCCCCCCGAAAGACCAATAGTGTTAGTAGCACAAACATATTAAGTAAACATTCCCATGTCTTCTCCAAAGACGCCATGGTCTCCTGTATTAGGAAAACCACGGGCTTTTGTACATGTATAAGATTTTTCAGAGATCGTCTTTTTAGGGCATTCCCCATACCCCTAATATTGATGGACATTGTGATCATGGAGGCCAAAATGAGACGGGTGCATTTCCTCTAAAGACCTGAGAACCAAAACGTCAAAAACACCTATCTCACCATAGAATAAGGGGCAGAGCAGATGAAATGGGTAAACAGGAAGACACCTTATGTCCCCCTTATTCTTGCAAATGATCACATTCTTCTGGGAGCCAAGGCTTATGTCAATCTAAGCAGAAGGGAACAAGGAATTTTTTATGGTTAGCGGTTCGAGCTCAACAGACTCGAAATGTTCAAGGAACCTCAAGTTGGGTGAAACGGTCCTCCCAGAGAAAACCCCGATACAGATGGGCGAAGGTTGAAAATCAGCTGACTTTTGGCTAGTCCCCTCCTTCAAAATACTTTTGGGTACCATCAGGTAGGACATATGGATCAGGTGGACCGAAATACAAGCTTTCTGATAAGAATTTAAAATAGAGGATAATCGGGAAGAAAACCCTTCTCTTCCCTCCTGGATAACTGGTTCACACAAACATCTTTCCTGCCAAGATCTTTTTCCACAGACACACTTTGATAGAAAATTCTCACAATTTTCAAAAGCATTAAACATTATTTCCAACAGTAGGTTGGAGAGGAATATTTGGGGAAGTACCTAGCGCGTCCATGCCAGGTGGTGGTCCGAAAAGAACCCACTCTGCCAGAGCCAATGAAAACCAACAACCCACGATAAACCAGCAAGGCAATCCCCGTAAACTGCAGGGCAAGAAAACTTTGTAGTCTAAAATAACCCACAGAATAACTAGAAATTTTGGTAAGATTATGAAAAATTCTGACAAATTAGGTTATAGTCGTTAAACTTCAGTATTTTGGGTGACTTAATGGTTTGTATTTTGGGTTCTTAATGATTTTTTATGGTGCTGAATCCATTTCCATCATTAAAAATGCAATTCAAACACTCCAACTATCTGATTCCAACAAAAAAACTATCGTCCCCACTATTTTCGACTATTTTGTTGCGTCGATAAACACCTCCCATTAAAACCCACTCACTGCTTCATTTGTCATCAAAATGTAACCACCACATCCAGCTACAAACTTATGCTAATAACCTTAGCGATCAAATCGATCGAAAACTGTCAACTTCGACGAAAGCAGCATAAATCCTTCCGAGCTTAAAAGACTAAGAAAATCCAGACCTCTTCTGAAAGCCTTACTTCCTGCTACCAAATCACACTGAAAAAACTGAGTCCGACGGTCCCCGAGGAGATATCCGGACCTACAGCTTCATGAATCGGATGAGACCACCTCCTAAAGACTATTCACCGACTGGAAAAGCTATGTTGAATTGGCCATTAGCGGTGCTCACTTTCCCACAGCAACTTCACTCTGCTGCTTACAAACACCGACTCAATGCTCTATTACTCTTCCTTGTGTTCCGCTTGTATCAACAATGGCTACAAAAAAATGTTGTCGTTGCCCCTTATTCTCATGCTTTTCTCATAATTAAAGCACACTTTCTACTGTTTCCTGCGAAATTTCTCCACCTTCTCTCAATGCCATTGCGAGCAGCAATTCTTACTGGTTCGTCTTAAATTACCCCCCTCTCTCTCAATGCCACTGCAAATCCTGCTCCTGCTCCTCCAAACAACTCAAGTATTTATCATTTGTCAGGATAATAGAACACAATACACACATGTTTTTTCTCTGGGTTGGAGTTATATATATATGGAAGGTTGTAGTTTTCTTTGTATAATGTAAAATGATTTCTGAAGACCTTTACATAAGTTTCCTGAAGTCTAATTTATAAAAAATTCATGGTAGATTCTCATAACTCTTCTTACTTTGTTATTCTAATTTCTAATGAACTTTTTT
The DNA here is from genome assembly GCA_034641835.2 of Pinus albicaulis. NCBI lineage: Eukaryota > Viridiplantae > Streptophyta > Pinopsida > Pinales > Pinaceae > Pinus > Pinus albicaulis. The sequence goes on from MU968307.1 coordinate 6,048,632, forward strand.
TTCGAAGTAGGGTCATATAATTATTTACAAGACACCACATATGTAGATAAGATAAGATAAAATAAGATAATTATATGAATGTCCAATGAATGATCATAAAAGTAGGTTAATGGTACTACAAAGGACAATGATGTCGATACAAGGAGGAGTATCAAAAGGTCTCCTATATAAAGAGCAATGAATAAGAAATAAAGCAAGAAAAACATAAGTACTCGCTGCAAAATATAATATATTACTATTATGGTAAAGAGAAATTAAATCAAAGGTTTTTAAAGGTTAGCTATTATCTGATATTTATATTATGCCCCAAAAAAAAAAAAAAAACTTTTTTACTATCATTTTTTAATATATATATTAAATTTTTAAAATAATATCTTAAATTAAAGTACACACCATGTACAATAAATGTGAGTATGGAGAATAAATCTATAATAGATAAATTAGATAAATGACATAATAACTCTTTCCAAAATAATAGAACCTTCTCCAAATATCCCAATACTTTCATACACTCATTTGAGCTTCTTGAAAACTTTCTTAGTATTGAGTATGTCAATATAATTTCTCATTTGATTGTTTTTCTTCATTTTTCACACTCATAGCATCCTTCTTATTTTTAGAGACAATGGCATCCTCTATCAATTGTGATGGGTATTTAATGCTACATTATTTTGAAATATTTCCATCATATTTAACTTTAATATTTCAATTGAAGCTCAACTTTCTTAATGATTTTATGATAGGTATTTAATGCTACATTATTTTGAAATAATTCCATCATATTTAACTTTAACATTTCAATCTGTAGCTCACCTTTCTTAATGATTTTATGTTGACCTTCTTGAATCTTCTATTTCATCTCATTTTGAAGTTGTAATGTGATGTCATCCATTAAATCCTTATGTCCTTAAATTCTAGATAGTATGTATGCTTTTAACTCATTCATATTTAGAGATTCTTCAATTTTCTCGCAAATTTCCTCTTCAAGTCTTTTGGTTCTCTTCATCCAAGATCATTATTTTTTTTAACAATGCATATTATTTTCTTTCAATCTCTTGATATCTTCCAATAGCTTTTTTTATATTGCGGTTTTGTAATCTACATTTTCTTCATCCTTCTTGCATTTGCTTGTCTTTCCTTGCTTTAAGTTCCTAACCTGCTTAATGAGTGACTCATTCAATGATTGCAACTTAAAAATTGATCACCCTTATTCTTATGCTCTTCTTTTAATCTCCAATTATATGAAAACTTGTATTTAGTTCCATTTTTGAGTCTTTGATTGATTTTTATGAGAATAATCCTTCAAATACTTCCTATGTGGCACTTCATCTAACATATTTATTAATACTCATCCATCAATGTCAAGCTTCAACATAAAAATATTACCGAAAAATAGTCTTAAAAGTTACCTTTGTCAATCTCAAGCATTCCATAGGATTTTTTATCTCCATTAAAGTAAGCAATTTCCAGGAGCTCTATTTGGGATTAAACCATAAACCTCAAATTATTGAAAATATGATACAAAATGGTTATGGTTATTTTTCCAACATGTTAAGTCATGATTATTATGTCCAACAACTTTTGAATCAACTCAATTGTGCATCTTAATCAAAAGCAATCGTAATTTTAAGTTAATGTACCTTTCAAAACCTTTATTTATGTATTGATTTACTAGTTGATCTATCTCTTAATGTATCTTTTTAAATTTTAGCCCTTCCATGTTTGAAATTTTGCCTCTAGTATTTTTATGTCTTCTTCACAATGTCATGTGTTTGACCAAATTTTGGTGTGCTTAGTGGAAGTTATGATAACTTTCCCAAAATTTACTTATTTTTTCCCTTTCTAGAGAGTGAACTTGTATGGTTTGCCACATCTTCAAGTTTTTAGATCTACATCTGAAATTTTGATTTTAAAACCTAGAGTATGTCATATTTGCAATGAAGCTAATATAACTCAATTTGGATCCATTTAGAATAATGCATGATTTTTTTACCCAAAATACTTGTTTAAGACTCATTTTAGGACTAGTAAAAAATTATAGTTTCGATAGTCTATATTTCTCAAAATATAATGAACCAAACTTAAAATTTTGAGGTATAAGCACATTTTTATTGTGTCCTCATATTGCCAATATTTTTATGGTTTGTAAGTATCTAGCAAAAGATATAGTGAAAATACTAATATGACTTGTTTGGAGGAGTCAAACCCAAGGATCAAATGTTTTGATACTAAATACTTTATACAATACCATAAATTGGAGTACATACCATGTACATCAAATGTGAGCATGGAGCACAAATTCAATAAAGGTAAGAGAGGACTTACACAAATACGCCATAAATAGTGGGAGAACCTCCTCTAAATACCCTAATATATGCATTTGTCCAAATCACATGTTTCACAATAATAGCTACATGATCTCACTATATACTTATTTGGCACCCTTTATTAGGCCAACCATTATTACATATACATTTAACCCCATATATTCCCTTTGTGGGGTCATATCACAAAGTTATACCAATGTGGTCGTGCCCTAAGGCATCACACTTCACAATAAATGTTTTTGTGAAGGTAGGAGTGTTAGGATGTTTAGACACCTAGGAGTTTGTTAAGATCAATTTGGTCTAATGTGTCTTCAGGTAAGTGTGTTTTTCTTTGGTATGCATCAATGTGCTTTTGTAGTTATGTAGTCTGATGATCATGATATGTTCTAGACATAAATTGATCCAATGGTTCATATTCTCCTCAATATTAACAACTATATTGATTTTGAATTAGCATTTGATTTTCCCATAATATATATTTAAAGTGAATGGAGGGTCAATTGTTGAAAATTGACTATGAGAAATTCTTATGCACACATTTTTCTTTTGCATTATTATATTGTCCATGTTGGTTGGTGCCATGGAGTATTTCCCTCTTTAAGGATTTCAACAACGTGAAATCATTGACGTATTTTTCTTGCATTTGGTTGTGTGAGTGGTTGTTTAAGGTGTTCGTCCTATGTGAAAATGTCTTGTTTTGTTGATTGTGTTATTAAATCATGTTTAAATACACGCTCTTGTTGTTGATCGAGATCTTGAAACTATGTTGCTTCATACATCAACTGATTTTTAGGTTCTACTAATTTTGTTCATTGTTGGGTTGAGTGGATTGTTCCATTACATTGAAAGCACCATCTCTAGCAGGAAATGATTTTTTGTTTAGTCAAAAAGGTTTCCATTTTCTCAATATAAAATCATTTTTTTCAAAATATAAAATTGAATTACGTCTTAAATTTTTATTCTCTAGGTTAATGTTTATATTTGTTGGACACCTAATCGGCTAAGGATTAAGGTGTGGCAAATGGACAATCAAAAGAAGTCCAAAAGACCTTGGAATGTAGAATCCAAGAGTCACAATGAATTTATGTAATATAAATATACATCTATGTCAATAATAGATATCTCAAGCTTATCTTTCCCATTTCTATCTATTCCATTATTGGGTTTCACATGCTATTACTAGCCCTGCTCCAATTAGCGAAATTCTAACTATATTCTCTGGGTTGTCCTATTTAAAAAAAAAAACAAAACAAAACAAACAAACCCATTCTCGAGTCTTAGCATTTCTTTTGTTTGCTTATCCTATTTTTCTTTGCCCTCGTGGTAGAAACGCCTTTGTCTCTCTATATCTCTTAATTGTGCCCATTCTTTTATTAGCAAGTCTACACATCCACCGTTACCCAGGAATTACTGCATCGTCCTGGTTGTAACGTTTCTCTGCCAAGTTGCAAATCAGTTGTTTTGTTGTTTAAACAGAGCAAACTTCCATTCCACCCCAAGCTCTTTGAATTATCTAGTGGAGTGTGAATTATGAGAAGTGTAGATACAACGTTGTGCTCTCCCACACTGGTCCATGCCGTATCAACTCCCACCACACTGTTAACGCTCCCAACGGTCCCTCGACCTCGGCTGTGGTTCATTCGGTCTCGACTTCTGCATAGAGACACTACCCGACTCCTTGGTAGTGTATTCTCCAGCCATCTCGGCGCCTAATCCGCTGCACACACCAGTTACTTCATACAATGCCCCTCCTCCTCACACGACAGCCCTCAGACACCCCCGACTCCTACGGACAATCGGCACTCTTAACGCTTCCACCAGATCGATAGACTGTGTCGAGGTCGGAGTGAATTGTGCCACCGCCACTCCTCGCGCAGAAAAACCGTGTCCACCGTCCCACAGTTGGCACTGTGCTCCTCACATTCCCTCAAATAAAAGACAAGGAAGCTAATAATTTAAGGTTGAATATAGTGGGAAGCTTTTGCGGCAAAGAGAGCATTCATTAAAGAGCCTTCGAATTTATGTTTCCCAATATAATTATCCCATTGAAACTTCTAATTACATTCAGATTGAAAGAGATCTGCATATTACTTAGCAGCGAAGTGAAAGAGATGTGTATTACTTGTTGGAAAGGCGTTGGAAGTGGTTTTACCTTCAGGAAAGGCGTTGGAAATAATTGCCAATATTGCAACCGTGGGAATCTTCTTTCAATACGGAGTATCAACACCCGTTAATGGTGCATACCCACGTTGGCTGGTGTCCATGATGTGTGAGAATTTGGGTTGAATAATTACTCCATTAGCATATTCAGAGCGATGAGTCGGAGAAACATTGAAGTTATAAATTCGTTGGGCTCGAAATCCATGAGGTGAAATATGTTGACTACAGTGTGTTGGTTCATCTCCTTCATTGTGGCTTGATTAAAACCGCATCATATGTGCACTGGGTCATTCATGTGTGCCTATCGTTGGTTTATATATCCTAATTAAGAATAAACCTCCTCCTTTGGCACGGAATGTACATGGTTGTTTTCCTATTCATGGGCTTCTGATGCATCGACTACTTCTGAATAATTTTTTAGTTGTGAGATGGATATTCTTCAAGAATAATTACTTTACCTTTTCGAGAACTTTTGGCCGCTGACAATGAAATGATGTGGATCTATCGATTTTCCAACGAAATATTTTGTTAAGTATTTCAATTGATCCTTTGACACCACTCAGTGATTTCAGTCTTGATTCAACATTCTGCCGAACTTGGTAGAATTTGGATTTCTGTAAGTGAATTTATACGTTCATGCCCATCATTTGTTGAAGGTGTTGAAGAAGCAATAAACAATTGGCAGGAGCCGACAGAAAATCTGCTCTGAATACTTCTTTTGTTTATGTTTATTGGAAGGATATTGTGGCCAAATTTCCTGAGAGACATCAACATTTCGAAAAAAAAAAACAAAACCCTGAGTACAGTTGCAGTTATAGGAGCCTCCAACAGCAATTCACGAGAGTTGAGTTGAGGGGTGAATGATGCAACACTGAAGAAGGAATGATTTTTTTAGAATAATTACTTAGATTGTGAATAATAACACAATGCAATGTTATTACAGTGCCACTGTCACCTTATGCTTGTCCATCACCCAGGTATAATTTTTTCTTAGAGCTGCTATGCAGTGTGAAGCTATTACATGCATGAAATTAGAGGAGACACCAAAGCTTGCTCAACATATTCCAGTTTCATTGTATTTTGGTTGAAATCGCTCTCTTTATTTGTTGAGCCTTTATTTCTTAATAAAATGATGGCCAAAGTTGATGATGTATTTTATATAGTAAATACTCTGATACATTCTATTGTTGATGGTACAATCACAATCAACAAATCCATCCTCACTGACATTCAAACTTGTCTTCAAAACGCACAAGAGAAGATTTATTTTTTGCGTTTGAATCTCAGCTTTAGCAAGAAGAATTACAACAGTGGAGTCATCATTATGAACATGTTTGTGTTCAAAACATTGGGAACATGTTTTATTTTATATTTTATACAATATTTTACAGCCATCATCAAACCTTGGGAAGAGCTTGTCTATAACGAACATAGAATAGGGCTTGGATAAGACAAGGAGGTGTCCTTTCATATTCCAGACTATTCCAAGCCCATTCAATTCCAAAATGTTGGATTTCTTTATGATAGTCCACCTTCAGTTGTTTCAAATCCTGCTCCTCTTCCACATCAGCCACAATAAATTGATAAATGCCAACACTGTGACCGAGTTGGCTATATGAAAGATCATTGTTTTGATCTTCACCCATGCAAGCACTGTGGAAAGCACACTCATTCTTCACACAGATGCATCAGAAACAAGCCTCCTGCAAGAACAAAGATTCATCTTGGATGGATCGCTTCTTGGCAATGGGCATCAACAGCCAAGAAGATGTTTCAGTCACATGTCAGAATTGTTCTAGAGTATTGAACAGTCTTGCAGTTGAGATTCCGCCATCATCTCACCTTGTATCTGACAGGGGGGTAAATGATGGTCATATACAAGCTTCAAAGCCATATCAAGCGAGCCTGAGCCACAACTTTCCATACCAAATTCAGAGTTGTAGCCAGAGACACAAATTCCCATGAGCATGCCTTTGGTTGATGGTCAGCCTCAAACCATCTATGCGAATTTGAGCTTCTCCCTCTTCAAATAATTGGGGACACTTCGTCTAGCAGAAGACTTTAGCTTCTTGCCAATTTTGGGGGAGTTCCAGAAAATGCATCAAGCATTCCAGAGTTGGTGGTCATCCTTAAACCATCATAGGTTGTAGACCTCCTTTCTTCTAGGTTGAAGGTCTCCCTCTTCAAATCATTAGGATCACTTCCTCTAGCAGAAGAGTTCAGTGTCTTGCCAATTTTGGAAGAGTTCTGGGAACATGTAATTTGTGGTCTTCATATACATATAATTTGGTAATTACTTAATGAAAGATAAACTAATAAATAAGTAAAAGAAGCCAACATAATTCACAAGTAATTATCAAGAAATAGGAATCAAACCCTAATTCCTATAAGCATTGATTTCTCAACAAACCTTTGGGGTTCCACACCCCTTGAACAAGTATATATAGAAGCCAAAGGAGAGGCTAGTGCACAAGAAGTGAAGGAAACTCTTGTGAAGAAGGTAGCAAGGAAGACACAACCAAGCTAGGGACATTGAGTTGAGCATTGAAGATTATGTGGTAAAGGAAGAAACCACTGAGTTTGAGTCCTGGTTAGAGGTCACAGCTAGCACAAGAGGGTCGAGGCAATTTGGAGGCATGGCCGAGTGTAATAGCATATTGTTTGAGAATTGTGAGGGTAGGCCATAGGGGCCACAAAGGCCACAAGCATGCCTAAAGAAAGTCGAGGGTGTTGCAAAGTGTGGATCAAGTTCAACCCTAATAGTGGACTATTCGGATACTATAACAAGTAGAATTTTGTGGGCTAAAGAGATAAGCGTAGGTGAGTTAAGTGTTTTGTTGGTTGTATTTTTTGTAGACAAAGGACAACTATTTTTATTTGAGTATTGGGTAGATGAGAGCTTAAGGGATAAGGCCTTTTCCCTAGGTTATTGGTTAAAGGATTGACTGGTATTTTGGCATTGTATTAGGGATTTTAAAGGGCCATGATCATTGGTACGAGAGCCCTATGGGTTTCTTATTAAAGGACTGATAAGTAACAAGATTTGGGAAATTAATCTTGTGTACTATCATTGATCTGATTATTGTTTTATTTTTGTTGTGAAAAGTTATTTTTGTTGTGAAAATATAATAAGGCATAGATCAAACCTAGCCTGTGTGGGAATTCTAAATGTACATAACTTGAGATGGATTAGAATCATGATTATTATATTTCAAAGATGCATTCTAATAAATGTTTTGATCTTTTTCATTGGAATTCAATGATACAATTTTGGATGCGATTTCTAAAATGTGTTATTAAATGCATGATGGATTATGCCCCAAAAACCCCTAGGTCATAATATTTTGCAAATTACATAACTCAAACTTATGATTCTAAAAAACATTTGTGGGGTTTCAGTCCAAATCAATTAGAAAAAATGCTTGAAAAGTGTCAAAATGTTTATTAGTTAGATTATGTTTATTTCAAATAACAATCGAAGTGACTATTCTCTCATTTTGGTCAATAGTTTTTATGGGTTAATTGGGTATGGTATCACAATTGCAATGAGATGTGTAAGAATGGAGAAATTGGGTGAAATCCTAGGCATTTTATTGGTCATAAGCAAATTGAGGAATTTTTTGCACACAGATAAAATGTTGGGCAAAGAGGACATTGAGATATTTTTGTTTATGGAGATTGAATCCAACCAAGTGGAAGTAGACTTACGATTGTAAAAAATCTCTACAGGGTTTTTGATAAAATTGATTGGAAAAATGCTTGGAAGAGTCTCAACACACTTATTAGTTAGACTATGCTTGTTCCAAATAACAACTGAAGTGACTCTTATGTCATTTCAGTCAATATCTTTTATGGGTTGATTGGGTATGGTACCACAACTACAATGAGAAGTGCAAGAGTGGAGAAATGAAATTGAGTGAAAGCCTAGGAATTTTATTGGTCATAAGAAGACTAAAGAACTTTTTGCACACAGACCAAATGCTTGACAAAGAGGACCTTGAGATATTTTTTTTTATGGAGATTAAAGGCAACCAAGTGGACAATGAATATAAGGGCAACAATGGACATAGATAAGTTTCAATTGAGAATAAAGATTTAGAGGCTTCACATTAGAATACATTTTAAGTTGGAAAGTTGTGGTGTTTAAAGATAAGTTATGGATAGAGATGATGCATTCATAGTTTAAATCTTTGGAAAGAATGTTCACATATGGAAAAAAGGTGGGACATTATTTCTAAAAAGTGTTATTGCCAACGGTGGAGGAACATAATTTTCTTTATAATTTTCTTAAAATCAAAGACAATATATTAATTGAAAACAATCAATATAAAAATTTAATATTTTATGATAGTTATGTTCAAAATTGTACTACCTATGTACGAGAATGGATAAAAATCAAATACAAGTTCATCATTGGTGCTTAGGGTTGTAGCATGCATTATTGTCCTTCAATTATTAGCCTTGCCTATGCAAAGAACACAACACTCAATAATCAAAGTAAATGATGCATTCAATCAAGCTACAAACCATTCATAAAAATGAAAGAAAAGCAACAAAGCTATGCTATATTATAGTAAGGAAAAGAATAGGGTAGTGTGGGCCAAGTTGGTGGGCCTTCTTAATTGGTGCCATGTTGCATATGAAGCTAAAAAATCAAATTATACTCACACCACCAATGGCCTCAACACCAACAATCAACAATTTCATTAATCTACCAATTATTTCAGAGTTACATCGTTGCTATCAACATTTTCCCTGATAGTTAAGCTTTGAACTACCAAGATATGACAACCTCCTCTCTACAATCTACTCTATTACAAATCTACATCTATCCTCACAACAACAATAACAAAATTCCCTTCAAAACTCAATCTGTTTGTTGCCCATACATTTATACAAGAGAGACAGAGGGATGAATTGGAACTAAATCCTCCAATTTTGGACTATCAGATCATGGGCGGATTGCAAGATATTTTCTTTTATGCATTCTTGGTGGATTTTGGTTGAAGAACCAAATATATGATTACATATGATTCATTTAACATACAATCATTTGGGAATAGGCAAGATTTAGTTCCTTTGGTGGTTGATTTCTTTGTTTGGGACGCAGGTTGGAAATGACCATAACCAGCAAGATACCCTTGAAGGAATTACACATAACTCTCAAATCACACATTCTAGGGAACTTTCTCATGATTCACCTAATTGGCAATGTTATGGACAAAACCAATGTCTTGTATTTTCCACATTCTTTTTCATTTCCTTGAAAATCACCCCCAAAGTTAGTCACTCTATTTTCCCCGACACAATTTGTATGAATTGTTGATCATGTCGTGAATTGTTGATCATGATCTGAGTATAATCTAGATAAGGAGAGTTCTTTAAGCACGGTTTCCATGCTTTGGTTAGCTACATGGTTGATCTCTTCAACCATGTAATCCGTGAAGGTTTTTCACCGACATAGTCACACCACATCATCCATCCAATCCACAAATCAAGCTCCAGCTCAAATCCCAATAATTACAGAACGATCATGGTGGGCCACACGTTCTCGAAGTTGTATGCTATTGTTCTACATAGGAAGCTTTCCATTGACCTTGAGCAGAGACAACTCGAAGCTAGGGGACATGCAGGCTTTCGACCGACTCATCAGACCATTGACCACATCTTCACCCTTCGCGCTATGATTGAGTAGGCACGACATTGCTCTTCGAAAGTCGACTGTTGTTTCGTAGATTTTTGGAAATCTTTTGACTCTGTTTTGAGGGAAGCCTTACTCCATAGACTCGGAGATATTGGCATCTCGCCACCCTATGACAGCTATTACACACCTATATGAGTTTTTCCTTAGTCGTCTTCGCATGGCTCATGGGATGTCTGATTTTATTTGAAGCACTATTGGGTTTAAATAGGGTTGTCCACTGTCCCCTACCCTGTTTGGGATATATATTGATGAGTTGAAGGCATTTCTACATGAGCATATTCAAGACACTGATGGCTTCCTTCTTCACCAGATTCTTCTATTCTACTCTTTGATGATGGTGTGGTCCTCCTCTCCTCATCTCCAGAAGTATTACAGAGGGAATTGGATACCTTAGCTTTTTTTTTCAATCTTCGACAGTTGACGGTCAACTTGGGTAAAACTAAGTTTATGATCTTCAATGGGGTGAAGAAAACTTCAGACCTTAACTTCCTATTCAAGGGGGAGGAGGTTGATATGTAAATTTTTTTAGATGTTCTATGCTTGATGCAACTTTACTTTTATAACAGCAATCACATAAAAAGTTAAGTAAAAATGCTGATAGAACATACCAGTGGATCTATAGAAGAAAAACCAAAAACAGGAGAATGTGTTGGTGCGTTATGGCGGTCAGCGGGATGCTTCAACCAGCAAAGTCTTCTTGGTCAGCCAACCCAGAATGTGTCACAATAGTCCTCAAATCAGTCACCCATTCATCTCAAAGTCAACACCAGAAAAGTCAACGCAGTCAAAAAAAGTCAACGCAGGGTAGCAACAATAAAGTCAACGCAACTCCAACTTCGGTCAACCTTTTGACCTAGAGTCTTGTGCCAATGAGTACGGCCTTAAAAAATCGAACTCTCCACCAAATTTCAGCCAATTCGGACCATGCGTTGACTAAAGTCCACGCTGGTCAAACTTGCCTAGAAACCCTAACTGCAGAAAATCTGCTGCAATAAATTTCGTCCTTTTTGCTACAGTAGATTTCATCCTCCTTCTCACGTGGGAGATGAAACTGCTTCTCAGATGCTCGTATATAATCAGAGGAGAAGATGTGTGATGTTGAGTGAGTGAAATGCTCTCGAACATTGACTATAGTTATATCCATCATTGAGGTGTGTGACACATCTGTTGGGGGTGTAAAACCTTAAGGCCGACCTGCACTTAAATTTATTATAAATAATAAATTCAAAATAAATGTTCTACTCATCAGATTAAAATCAATTTTATATCGATTTTACACCTCTCTGAAAGAGGAATCCAATACCAATATTGGAATCTTCATCTGAGCATCACAAGATGGAGTTTGGACCTAGTTGTCCAAATTTAACACACTCTCTCAAGTAGGGATAACTCCATCCACTAGTGCAATCAAACATCGTGCATCATCCCGCCATAACTTCCTTTGCTGGCCTCTTTATTTCATAACAGAAGTGGGTCAGTCACAAAGACATCATCCCTCGGCTGACAAATTCAGCCCAGAGGTCCAAAACCTCTATCGGACTCACAAAGAATCTCCAACGAACCCGAAGTTGGTTCATTTGACCTGAAGTCAGGCGAAGGTCCGAGACCTCACTAGACTTGATCCCAGATCAAGTGGTTGGACCGTGCCATCCTAGATAGAGAGTATGGCAATCTCTGATGCATCCATTAGTCTTTGCTACTGGTCTCTAGCTTTTCCCACCTCATTGGCCAAATGAGAGGTACTTCCCATGACCCCTGAACTCAATGGGTAGGATGCATACGGGGCACAGATAATGAGAGGTGAACCAACTCAATAATCACAACGGTGGGGTCCAAGCACACCAACAAGGTTTGGCAAGCCTAGCCTTATGGTTGCTCATAGCTCTGAGAAGCTGTCCCCAAAGCCCCCAAGAGCTCCTCGAGCTCCAACAGGACCCACATCATAGGGTCATTGCACGATACCAAGTCTCTCACAGAAGGTTAGGAACTTGACCTTCCCCAGGGGCTTAGTGAGAATATCCGCGACCTGCTCATCAATTCCTATATGATCGAGCCTTACGGTGCCTTGCTGTACCATATCCCGAATGAAATGATACCTAATATCAATATGCTTGGATCGGTCGTGGAACACAGGATTCTTGGTCAAGCGAATCCCACTCTGGTTATCGAAGAGTATAACGGTGGTATCTAGCACATGTCCAAATAGCTCACTAAAGATCTTTCGCAACCAAACTGCTTCACAATAGGCCATACTTATTGCAATGTATTCGGCCTTTGCGGTGCTTAAAGCCACCAATGTTATGAATATAATTCATAACTAATATAATAAATATAATTATTAAATAATTAATTAAGGATTATGTAAATAGTCGTTAGGTTAGTGAAAGGGCATGTCTAAAAGACATGCCCATTCATGAAAGGCACCTGCATAGGTATAAAAGCAGGGCCTCATTGTAACTTTCAATCATCTTATTATATCTTATTATATACATTTTATTAATAAATTATTACTACAAATACCTCTTGCGTATTTTTGCTATTAAGTCAACAAACATACTAGTTTTGTTGCTACAGTGGTATCAGAGCTATATCAGAGCCATATCAAAGCCATATCGAAGCTAACAGACCCATATTGAAGCCAAGTTGAAGCCATGGCACACAATATCGTCTTACAAGCCTATGAACGTAGTTTACGAGCCTATGGACATAGTTTACCACACTATGTGTCAGTATGTGGAGATCATGAACAATTAGAAAAGTCGTGTGAAGAAAGTGAAAAAAATAATAAAATTCTAGAAAAGTTTCAGCAATTAAAGAATTCATGTGCAGAAGTCACAACACATTTTTAAAAAAAATCTGCACATTTAAAAAAAAAATTCTGCAGTAATCCATAATAGAGAAGATGAACAATTTCATAAAAATGTGGAAAAAGAAAAAGAAGATAATTATGAAGATGCGAAAATGGTTGATTCTAATAATGGTGATAAAAGAGAAAATGAAGTTACTGATGATAAGAAAGTGCTGAAGAAAATCCTGAAGCAAGGAGAAGGTTATGAACGACCTAATAATGATAGGGCAGTTAGTTATGCCAAGGGAAAATCAAGTAGAACATCCATCGAAAATTCAAGAAAATATATTCCCCCACCAATGCGTAATAAAGGAAAACAACCAACTAATATTGAAGGAAAAAAGGAAGAGAAATGTTGGAAATGTGGAGACAAATATTTCGCAGGGCATAAATGTGCCTCTTATACAAGAAATATCATTGCCAGCAACAGTAAAAAAACAGAAAAAGATGAAGCTGATTTAGATTCAGATAAAGATAATTTGGAAGAAGACATTGTTGATGATAATGAGGAAAATGCTGAAGAATACATTACTGACTCTGAAGATGGCAAGCCTTTCAGTCATGAGTTGTCTATATCACCAAAAAGAGCTACAGAAAACACATTGGCCAGATATTTAGAAAAAAGTTGTGATTTGCTGCCTACAAAAAAAATTATTTATCCTACTCATTCTGATAATGAGAAGAAGGATACGAATTCACACAGTAAGAAAAATGAGGAAGTTATAGTCAAAATTTCTTGCAACGTTAACGATGATTCATTGCGGGTTCTAAAGCAACTTGTTAGCCGAGTTGCTCCAAGGAGGAGCAAGAATTAGTTTCCGTGCTTCAAAATTGAACCTGTGAGAAATGGGAATAACGACAAGATGCTCAAAAAGACTGACAAGCGGTTACATTGTCCTCACTGTGATAGTTCAGGCACCAAGTTCTGCTATTACAATAATTACAATGTGAATCAGCCTAGGGATTTCTGCAAAAATTGCCAGAAATACTGGACTGTAGTATACATTTATGTGAATTACAGGCACCTGCTGGATGAACTCCGTGCTGTCATATCTTTCGATGGTTCTTATGTGAATTATAGGCACCTGGCCATTCTCTGCGACACCATGACCTACCGGGGCCATCTGATGTCCATCACCCGCCATGGCATCAATCGTACAGAGAAAGGACCCCTGATGAGATGTTAATTCAAGGGAACTGTCGATATTCTCATGGACGCTGCAGCCTATGCCAAGGGTGATCATCTCCGGGGTGTTTCAGGAGTTGTCACTAGAATGTTGATGTTGCCAACGCGTTCAAAATTAAGTTTATTGAACACAAAGCATGCAGCAGGGCCTGAAAATGCACCATATGAGAAATTGGTTATCTTCCATCGTGACCGGTTTCTCAATAATGTTGCGTTGCTAAAATCTATTTATTCTTTCATTCCACCAGTTCTTGCTCCGCCAGTTGATGTTGTATGTCCAGATAGGGGTTTTTCATATCAGAGAACAGAAGAACTTCAACATCCATGGATTAAAAGGCTATTAGTAGGATTTTCCCGCACATCTCAGTTCAATGGTCCGGCCATACCACAGAATCCTCAGCATCTAATTCAAGAATTAGATTTAGAATTGTATAATCAGAAGCCAATCCTGGATCTTACTTATAGGATATTTGGATCCAAGAAAAACGCCTTCAGCTATTTGATTTGTGCAAGTTTGATAAGGTTCGATGGACATAAACAACCACACAACACTCTACGTCGCAATGTGTTGAGGAAATGTATGAGCGCATCAAAGGAACTCTGAGTCTTAATCGCTGGTCTGAATACTCAGTTGATTTGGAAAATGCAATCACAATTATTGAGAGGGTAGTGGTGAGAGCATTGGAGAAACAGTTTTATGAGATCTTGATTCCTTTGAAAGATGGTATGATACCAAAGAAATTTGGCATGTCCGCACACTGTGGTGCTTACCAACAATCGCAAAAAAAAAAAAGACACGGTGACGCAGACACCTGGTCAACTTGTTGACGTCGGCGGATGTGGCCATGGCCGATGGCAGAAGGTAGCTGCTAACTGTGCCAGCCGATGGTTGTTAAACATAAGATATGGTGGGGTGTGATACGATATGGTGTGATGGTTAATTAAAAAGTGTGACCCTTCCATCGCACATTCAAAAACAACATTAACTAAACAAAAAATAATAATATATGTATATATATATTATTCAATTCAAAAAATTATTAATTTAATTAATTAATTAAATTTCACCAAAAAAAACAAAACAAAAACAATTAAACAACAAAAAAAACAAGAAAAAAAAAACAACAACAACAAAAAACAACCAACCTAGTTTCAAAGACAACATTGGAGAGAATTCTACAAGGAAGGTACCATTGATGAATGACATGCCTAGCAGATAATCCGAAGTGAAGAAAATTGTTGAAAAATTAAGCTTTGAGGACAAAGCTTTTTGAGAAGAAGGCAATGTTATGAATATAATTCATAACTCATATAATAAATATAATTATTAAATAATTAATTAAGGATTATGTAAATAGTCATTAGGTTAGTGAAAGGGCATGTCTAAAATACATGTTTGTTTGTGAAAAGGCACCTGCATAGGTATAAAAGCAGGTCCTCATTGTAACTTTCAAACATCTTATTATATCTTATTATATACATTTTATTAATAAATTATTACTGCAAATACCTCTTGCGTATTTTTGCTATTAAGTCAACAAACATACTATTTTTATTGCTACAATCGACTTATGCTTCCTGCTCATCCATGAAATCGAAGCAGAACCAAGATTGAAGTAGCATCCCGAAGTGCTCTTATGATCCACCACACTGCCAGCCCAATCGGCATCAGTATATCCAAGGGGTGTCACGCTCCCAGCAGTGTATCTCAACCCATAGTTTATCGTGCCTCGAAGGTATCTTAGAAGATTCCTGGCACCAACCCAGTGAAGGTGATGAGGTTCAACCATCTGTTGACTCAAAGTGTTCACTGCAAAACATATATCTGGATGGGTGTTCACTAAGAACATCAGGGCCCCTACAAGTTGACGATACTAAGTAGGATTTGCCAATACGAGCCCAGCAGCGCTGCCACTCAACTTCTTGAAGTTGAGTTCCATTGGTGTTGACACGGACTTGCAGTCCACCATACCAAATCTTTCCAGAAGTTTCACAATGTATTTTCCTTGAGAAAGGAAAATCTCTTCAGGTCTCTCGCGAGACCTCCTGTGCCCAGAAAGCAGTGCACGCTCCCAGGTTGGCCACCCGAACTCAACAGCGAGCTCCCTCTTGCACTGATGAATGAGAGGGTCAACACCTGTCACAAAGAGGTCGTCCACATACAGCACCAGAATAAGAGGCTTCTCTCTATCAACATTGAAGTAAAGTTTTGGACTTTCACATTACTTCGAGTGAAGCCCGCTTCATAAAGAAATATCTATCCTCTCATACCAAGCCCTGGGTAAGCCGGAGCCAACCCATAGAGGGCTTTCTTCAACCTCGTAAGGCGCGAGTGTCCCGATCCCTGACTTCAAACACCGCAGGTTGTTCTACATACACCTCTTCTTTTATTGCACCATGCAGAAAAACAGTCTTGACATCCATCTGATGAAGACTCCATCCTTGCGTAGCAGCAAGGGCTATGATTGATCGAATGGTGGTATATCGTGCCACAGGTGCAAATATGTCATCATAGTCTATTGCTTCCTTTTGAGAGAAGGCACAGGCAACAAATCTTGCCTTGAACTTTTCAGCACTTCCATCAGATCCATGCTTGATCTTGTAGAGCCATTTCGCGGTGACAACTGTTTTGTCCTTTGGTCTTGGAATCACATCCCAAACATCATTCTTCATTATGGACTCATATTCTTCGTGCATAGCATCCTTCCATACTCGATGCTTTACGGCTTCCTCAAAAGATCCAGGTTCAGATTGTACAATAGTACTCATGGCAACCAGATACCCTTGGTATCTACAAGGCTTCTTTCTTTCTCAGAATGTCCCCCTCAGGGCAGTATGTCCCTCATCATCTTCGAGAGTGTCCCTGAGCCATGATGGTCTCTTTCTCAGTGAAGGAGATGGATCGATTGGGTCCATTGGTCCTTCAACATCAGGCATTGTCTCATCTTGTGGTTCTTCTTGATTTCCAGGCCTTGCTTCATGATTTTCCTCAGATCTCGGAAGATCTACTACTTTCTTTAGGGAAGCATCTTCGTCAAAAGTGACATCATGGCATATCTCTAATTCCCTTTGACCAGGTACATAGACTCTATAGGCCTTAGAAGTTTCGTTGTAGCCCACAAACATTCCTTTCTTCCCAGAAGCATCCAGCTTACTTCTCTTTTCTTTTGGCACATGAAAATAAACAAGACATCCAAAAATTCTAAAATGTGAGACATCAGGTTTCTTACCGGTGAAAACCTCTTCGGGAGTTTTGGAGTCCAGGGCGGAATGAGGGCATCGGTTTTGAATGTATACAGCAGTATTCACAGCTTCTCCCCACAGAAATTTCGGTAAACCTTGGTCACATAGCATGGCACGGGCAGCTTCCACAATGGTCCTGTTCTTTCGTTCAGCAACGCCATTCTGCTCAGGAGTATAGGTAGTAGTAGTCTCCCTCTTAATGCCAGCTTCTCTGCAAAAGTCCTTGAACTCATTTGACTCATATTCAGTGCCATTGTTGGTCCTCAAAATCTTGATCTTCTTCCCTGTCATATTTTCACCAAGGCTTTGAAGGTACTGAACCACATGAAAGCCTCATCCTTCTTCTTCAAGAAGTATATTCAGGTTTTGCGGGAGAAGTCATCAGTGAATGTCATATAGTAAGAACATCCTCCCAGGGATGTCATGGGTAGCATACCAGATAGATCAGAATGGACCAGTTGCAAAATATCAGATGTCTTTGTGACACTTGAGGGGAAAGGTCCCCGTGTATGCTTTCCTTCGGCACAACCCTTACATACACCTTCATGATTATTTCCAAAATCGGGCATCCCTGTCACCACCTTCCTTGCTTCAGGAAGGGCCTTGTAATGAAGGTGTCCAAACCTTCGGTGTGATAGTTCAGTTTGTCGGATAGTATCACATGTCATAGCTCCCAGTGGACTTCCTTCAACTTGGTAGAGTGTTCCAACTCTAAAACCAATCATGATAGCTTCCTTGAGATTCTTCTTCCACATGCGCACCTTTCCATCAGTGAATGCCACATTGAAACCTTTGTCTTCCATGGCTGAAATAGACACAAGGTTCTTCTTCAATTTTGGTACATAGAGTACATCCTGCAAATGTAGGACTTGTCCTTGAGACAAGTGGAGGGTCACAGTCCCTCCCTGTCCCTTTCACGGGATATGTGGCATTATCTCCAAGGATAATATCCAGATTAGTATCCTTCTCAACCATGTTAGAGAGTGATTCCTTGAACCCAGTGATGTGTCTTGAGGCACCATATCTATCAGCCAGACATCCATAGTGTCGGGCGGGGATGCAGCGGAGAGGGAAGATACAAGAATGTATTCATTTCTTTTATCAACAACATTTGACTCCTCATACCTGGAGTTTCTAGAACTTTTGAAAGGTTGATTGTTTCCGCAAGAGGGAGCCTTCCTCTTTCCTTTGGACTTGGTGTTTCTTTGATTTCCATTCCTCCGGTTGTTGTTGTTCTCATCACTATCGGGAGAATCCTTTTTGAAAGGACATTCTCTAGCATGATGACCTGGCCTATGACAAGTGAAACACTTGCCCTTCTTTCCTTGGGCCCCTGCTCTTCCTTTGGTGATTTCTATAAGTTAGGGCTTGTCTTCACCTCAACTCTGATACCATGTAAATTTTTGTAGATGTTCTATGCTTGATGCAACTTTACTTTTATAACAGAAATCACATAAACAGTTAAGTAAAAATGCTAATAGAACATACCAGTGGATCTATAGAAGACAAACCAGAAACAGGAGAATGTGTTGGTGCATTACGGCGGTCAGCAGGATGCTTCAACCAGCAAAGTCTTCTTGGTCGGCCAACCCAAAAATTGTCACAACAGTCCTCAAATCAGTCACCTAGTAAACTCAAAGTCAACCCCAGAAAAGTCAACGTAGTCCAGAAAAAGTCAACGCATGGCAGCAACAATAAAGTCAATGCAGCTCCAACTTTGATCAACCTTTTGACCTTGATTTTTGTGCCAATGAGTACAGCCTTCAAAAATCGAACTCTCCACCAAATTTCAGCCAATTCGGACCATGCGTTGACCAAAGTCAATGCTGGTCAAACTTGCCCAGAAACCCTAACTGCAGAAAATTTGTTGCAGTAAATTTCATCCTTTTTGCTGCAATAGATTTCGTCCTCCTTCTCACGTGGGAGATGAAACTGCTTCTCAGATGCTCATATATAATCAGAGGAGAAGATGTGTGATGTTGAGTGAGTGAAATGCTCTCCAACGTTGACTGTATTTATATCCATCATTAAGGGGTGTGACACATCTGCTGGGGGTGTAAAACCTTAAGGCTGACCTGCACTTAAATTTATTATAAATAATAAATTCAAAATAAAAATTTTGCTCATCAGATTAAAATAAATTTTATATCGATTTTACACCTCTCCGAAAGAGGAATCCAATACAAATATTGGAATCTTCATCTGAGCATCACAAGATGGAGTTTGGACCTAGTTTTCCAAATTTAACATGATATCACTAGCACATACACTTACCTAGGGTGCAATTCTCAGGTCCCCACTTTTGTTTGCGACTAGCGCTTCAGCCTCAAATTGACAAAGGATATGGATCCATAGCCCTTCTCGAGAGACAATGCTTTCGACATCACTTCCAAGACATCTCGTCCAAGATGAACCTCATGGACACCTTGGTTCATCCCACTGTTCTATATGGCTCAGAGGTTTGGGGGTCGTCTTTACTTGAGTCAGATTGGGCTTCAGCTGAGAGAGTCCAAACCCTTCTCTGTTGCATCATTAGACGCAAACAAACAGTACCTCAGCACATCATCCTTGCAGAATTTGGAGCTCAGCCCTTTTGGCTTGGGACGATCTTCAGTTTGGTCTCATTCTTGCATCGTGTTTGAGGCTTTACAGATTCGATACAGAATAGGGACCGATATCCTTACTTGGCATATTTCCCTTCAGAGACTATTGCTCGTTCTACTCCCTCGGGTCGGGCCAAATGTTCGTTTAGAGGAGTTTCAGATCTCTTAGAATCAGTGGGCATTCAGTTGGATCGTCTCCCTCCTTTCTGATATTCCTTATATGCTCTTGGTCGCCTTTTACCTACTAGACAGCAGCTGAACAAGATCACCAAGGAGGACATCTACAGGCAATTCATCCAGGTCACTTGGGTCAATCCTCCGGGAGGGTTGCGCTCAAAGAAGGCCTTCTATGTTGAGCACTTCTTGGATTTGAGAGACGGGCTCATTGTTCAACCCTAGTACACGTTTCACCATTGGATGCATGCTCTTCGCTTTCCTCTAGGCTAGTTCAGAGTAGGCTCTCATAGACTTCGGGTAGAGACAGACCACTAGATTGATAGACCAAACAAAATCTGTCGGGTATGTCATTTACAGGACGTGGAGACCGAGGTGCACTTCATTTTTGGATGCCCTGTCTACTATGCGATCAGAGGAAGGTTCCATTTCTTGTTTAGATATTCTCAGACCCTCGCCGAATTTTTCAGGTATCCTGATCAGAGACGTTTGGCCCTATATATGCAAGAGACTCTCAAGTTTCGAGCGCATATTCTTCAGCCTCCCATCATATCAGACCCCCCCCCACACATAGGATCACAACATTTTTTAGGGTACTACCTTCAAACATGGGTACCAAGAGACCGATTGATACCAATTCATATCCATGCTCTAGATCAGTGAGTATTCGTGGAACCTCACCCCGTCACACGAGATTTCAGCAACAAATCTGTCTCAGATCCGTTCCTGGGAGACAGACTAGGTCCTCTAGACCTCAGCAGTGTGGGAACTCCCCCAAGCAACGATCTAGAGGACAGTCCACACTTTCCACCGGCCCTTCATTGAGCCAACAGAATTTGTGGGGTTTCTTCAGTGTTCATTCAACCTCGGATGTTAAGAGATATGGATTTGATCCTTAGGCCCATTAGCTCCTGGATCTTCTTCGCCAAGGCATTCCATACATTGTATTTTTATGTTCCTGCATTGTACCTTTTATATGCATGCATTGTATATTTATAGGACACCATTTTGTTCTCCCGCATTGTATCTTTATAGGAGACTGTTTGGTTCTCCCGCATTGTATGGACATCATTGAACCGAACAGTCCCTTTGACCTACTTTGTGGTCATTAGTTGGGCATAAATATAATTATCTTATCTTATCTACAAAACTACTAGTTCTTGTTGATGCTACCTTGCAAGTAATTGCTTATGTATTCATTGCTCGACACCAAATAGATGTGGGAAATTGTTACCTCTATTTTTCACTTGCATATGCATACTAACATTCTAACACTACTGTATTTATTGTGCTATGCTTACACACGCATGTAGAAATCTGCATGGACACTTTCAAAGAATCATTGGACAAACATATAGCAGTAATAACAATATCATATTGATTTAGATTGTAGTGAATGTCAAGGCACAATGCATTCAATATCCTAAATACAATTTCAGTTTCAGTCATTACACAAATTAAACCCCCCTATTGAATATTCCAGTGTTACATGGGGATGCGTCGCCCAGATTAGAGAGCACTCCTCCACGTTTACCTCACACTCCATGGACGGGTCCTGTGAGACATATCCCCACATCCCCTTTTGGGGAAACTCGGGGAAATGTTTCTATGGTGTGAGATGCATTTTACCAAAAGGGAGATGTTTTGTGCCCTTTCCCCTAGAACAGGGATACCTAGGCCCCTTTGCACCAAATTTTTTGTTTAAGAAATGTAGATAGAAAAAAAAAAATTAGGAGATTGGGCTTTGAGGAGTCTATGATTAGTAATTAATTAATTGTAATATTAAATTCTTAAAGTGACATTCTCTTTATCTTATATTCTACTTTAAATTGTTTCAAGATGTTTAAGGGGGTTTATATTTTATTTTAAACTGTTTCAAGATGTTTAAGGGGGTTTATATTATACTTTAAATTGTTTCAAGATGTTTAAGGGGGTTTATATTATACTTTATATTATCATATGATGATGGAGAGTAGAATTTTATATTCCATTCAGAATTCAGAAACTAAACAATTTTCAGAATTTCAGGATTGGAAGATTATAGTGTTTCCACTAGATTTTACAATGATGAATTTGCATGGGATAAATTGTTAATGTTGAGATTTTATCATTATTTTTATTTTTATAATTTTGGAATTAGAAACCTTATGTTAAGAGTAGAATTTTATATCCTATTGAGAATTCAGCAAATTAAACAATTTTCAGGATTTCAAGATTGACAATTTTCAGAATTTCAAGATTGACAAGATTATAGTGTTTCCACTAGATTACACAATGATGAATTTGCATGAGATGGATTGTTAATGTTGAGATTTTATCATTATTTTTATTTTTATAATTTTGAAATTAAAAACTCTATGTTAATCCCCAACATCCTCTCTCCTCCATGCTCCCACATGTCTCCTCTTTAGTCTCCCCGCTTCCACACTCCCCCATCCTGCAAACTACCCTGAATTTATTTAAAATTAGGGATGCTCCCACATGTCTCCTTTTTAGTCTCCCCACTTCCACACTCCCCCATCTTGCAAACTATCCTGGAAACTTGGTGGAATATAAAAATATTCATGTTCATTGGAAACTTGCTCTCTCCTCCATGCTCCCACATGTCTCCTTTTTAGTCTCCCCGTTTCCACACTCCCCCATCCAGCAAACTACTCTGAATTTCTTTAAAATTAGGGATGCTCCCACATGTCTCCTTTTTAGTCTCCCCGCTTCCACACTCCCCCATCCTGCAAACTATCCTGGAAACTTGGTGGAACATAAAAATATTCATGTGCATTGGAAATTATCCTGGAAATTTGGTAGAATATAAAAAAAAATCTATCATGGAAACTTGGTAGAACATTATAAAAAAAGTGCATCATACACAAGATATAACTATCCTGAAAACTTGGTGGAACATAAAAGTATTCATGTGCATCAGATACAAGATATATTTGTTACAACTATACATGATATATCTGTTACAACTGCAAAGAATATCAACTCACCGTCCATAATGAATAAATTGGTTAAGCTTCTTTGCAAGATTCACCATCCATAATGAATAAATTAGTTAAGCTTCTTTGCAAGATTCTCAAGGTCGTCGCTCAATGGCAATACCACTTCCTATTGCAAAGTTGTGTTCTGCAATTCAGGGTGTTATATTCTGCAATGCCTCTTTGTGTTCTTGCCATCTCCACAAATCTCTGCTTGTAAGCATTTGAATTGCACGATGCTAGGTTATAGGGTTACTGCTTTCAGAAGTTTCAGAAGTATAAGTAGCAGTTTTCCTGGATTCTGCAACTTATGATAGCGAATCTTCTAAATTCTACAATATCTGGTTATAGGGATGTTGCAACTTATGATAGCGAATCTTCTAAATTCTACAATATCTGGTTATAGGGATGTTCATCACCTTGCGAGTTCTTCTTGTGGATGCTACCTTGCATGGATTTGCTTGCTTGTCATCTACATTGCTCGATGACCAATGGATGTGGGATGTGTTACCTCTATTTTTCACTTCCATATTTTACTAATGCATAATAAACCTTTGAAACTAGTGTACCTATTGTGCTATGTTCATAAATGCAGGTAGAAATCTACGGAAACATTTTTAAGAGTCATTCGAGAAAAATATAGCAGTTATAATATCATACTCCTTTAGAT
Source organism: Pinus albicaulis (assembly GCA_034641835.2). Classification (NCBI taxonomy): domain Eukaryota; kingdom Viridiplantae; phylum Streptophyta; class Pinopsida; order Pinales; family Pinaceae; genus Pinus; species Pinus albicaulis. The sequence continues at coordinate 6,072,525 of MU968307.1, forward strand.
TACAGTGATTCTACAAGGCATAATGCACACGATATTCTAAATACAATTCAAGTTTCAGTGACTACCCAAAATTAATCCCCTATTAGATGAGTATGTACATTGTGACAAGATCACAACTGCAAGAAATATCAATCTGTCTTCTATAGTGAATGACGTGGTTAAACTTCTTTCGGAGCTTCTCAAGGCCATCGCTGACTGGCATCGCAATTCCCTTCTTCTCAAGGTCATCACTGACTGGCAATGCAATTCCCTATTGAAGGGTGTTGTATTCTGCAATTTAGAATGTTACATTCTGTGATGTCTGTTTGTGGATTCTGGTTATGCAACTCCCTAACGTAGGTTATTCTATTCTGCAATTCAGGGTGCTGTGGTTGTGAGCACTTGAACTGCACAATGCTAGGTTATACGCTTACTTCTTTTATAAAGATAGGTTTTGCAGTTCTCGCATCTTCTGCAGCTTTAGAATGCAAATTTTCTAAATTCCACAATATTGGGTTATAGGCATGTTTTGCAATTCTCCCATCTTCTGCAACTTTAGATGTCATCAACTCTAAGAACGAAACCCATGTCCTGGAATTTCACTTGGAGTTGCATATTATATATATGCCAACCTTGGAGGTTGGCTACAAGATTGCATAAGAGTTATGGGAACATAACTAGGCAAAAAAATTGTCATTACTAAAATCAAGAATAATACTTTCTAATTCCTTTAAAAATAAAGGAAAATAATGACAATCCACTATGTTAATCTTTGTAAACTTGTCATGGTATATGTATGAAGAAATGCATTAAGACTGGTAACATATAGGCAAAAGGAGTGAGATCAAATGACAAAAAAAATGGGTGTTTTGGATATTGAGAAAGATGCCAAATTGGTGACTCGGCAAATGGATGATAGCAAGCCAATATTATGTTGAAAGGATTTTATAGGGTAAAGTATTCCAAAGTACAACAACGTCTCCCATATAAAGTTCACGAGTTCCTCCAAAAGCAACTTGTCATTAAAGTGAAGTTAATAGGTTGCCGAGTCATTTCTCGAGTCAAATGAATTGTGAGTATCTTTCTTGTTATATTTTGTGGTAAACCAAAAACACAAATGCAGGTTCGTGGTCAACCAAAACCACTTGATGTAATGACTGATTTGTGGTAATCCGAATTCACTTCAAAATTATAATGGTTAAGGGCCAGCTAAGGAAAACCCAAGTATGATGTAATGGTTGAGGGTAACCCTCAAAAAAACCCATGGGAAGGTTGAGGGTAGGAAATGACAATGATGCAGTCCAGATGATTGACTCAACATCTAAAATTATCAAAGAATGATATGAGAAGACAATGAAAACTAAAGATATAGATGAAGATGAAGAATATCGAAAAAAAAGACTAAAGATGAAGACAACTTAAGATATCCATGTTAAATCATAAGTATTCATTAAGGGAAGTATGAAGAAATAATTTGTACTTATGATATATGATGAAATTATTAATATGCAATAAAGTCTACATATGATCAAAGATAAGGACATTTAGAGAATTTAGGGATGGAAATCACATAGAATTAGCTAAGAGATTTATGGAGATGTTGCGGATATAGTTATGGAGATGATTGAACCAATTAACTATACTAGAAATCTTGTTATGGGCACTTCAATGATATGTAACGAGACCTCATGTACTGTATTGAAATATGTTAGGGTGTGATGTATAATTATTGTAATAAATACAATTTGATCTTTATTGTATAGTTATAGTTCTTATGTAAAAAAAATTGTGGAAATATCTATTTATAGTTATAATATACAAGCACTAATTTGCTCATTAAAGGTTGTAGGAGAGACTTGGAACACATAATACTATTGTCTAATTGAACTAGTCCAAACCCTACAATGTTGAGATATCATCTATTGTCACCATCAAATATTTGTTTGGTGTTACGATAATCAAGAACAAAGAATACGACTTTATATTTATCCATATGATAAGGTTTCTCCTAAATCAATAAATGACTTATTAGAAGAAGTAGTAGATGTTGCATTAAAGGAAAACTAGAAAGAAAAAGTGCACTTCCATGAGAAGAAGAATTATAAGAAGAAGAATCGAGATTAATGTTCCACTGCTTCATTGTTGCTTTAAAGGGACTCCTCCATCATTTTAAAATATTTAGATTGTAGACGTCCATCTTTCCCACAAAAGTTGCAATGGTTTTCAGTCTTTTTACTTTTTGATTTTAGTCATCGTTCACCATTGAGAATTCAAGACTACTGTTTTTCTTTTTGTTGTGATGATATTTCCTCCTTGGATGCTTTAATTCATCTTTTTGTAGAGGTATGCATATTATTGGCTACTTCAAGATGCAAGAGCTTATATTTCTCTCTAATTGAAGAATAAAACAAGAACTCCAGAGAGAGTGTTGTGTAAGCACCTATAGCTTCTATAGAGAAGTGAAAAGTAGATGGGAAGATAGAATAAACAGTGCCAAGCTTAACAAGAAAAGCCTATATGCATCAATCATCTTTCAGATCTATTAAACAATCTTTGTCTTTCTGCGTGCTTTTGATTAATCTACGTGCTTTGTCTTTCTTATCATACCATTTGGATTTCTTTACAACAACGATGGGGTATTTGTTCCCAAGGTAATCATGTACAATCTATTACTTCTTAGTATATCCTCCATGTGGGATTTCCGTGAGAAGTAGGTGGTAATAATATACAAAAGATCACTTGGACTAGCCATATTAAAATATGCAAGTAATATGGATTCAAATTCTCAAACCAATTGTTTTGGGGATGCAAAAAACTTCAAAATAGTTGCACACAAAAACAAATGAAATTTTGAAAAAAAAAAAAGATCGAACCTCATTGATAATGGAGGGAAACAACCCTTACTTTACCTCCAAAAACACCCAAGAAGCTTCCTAAACTACGCAGTGTGGGTCCATCGCGACTTTGGCAATGAACCGACTAGTTTGACAATAAACTAGCTAGTTTTTTCCTAAGCCGACCAGTTTGGGCCAATTTTTGTGGATTTTGGGCGAAATAGGCCCTTAAATTGGTTTTTTTGTTTGTTTTGACCCGGTTGCCTAATGAACCGGCTGGTTTGACTCGTTTCCTGTTCAAACTGGTCGATTTTTAAAACTATGGTTAAAATTGTGTAGCATCGGGAGGTACTCCCACAAACCCTTGGTGCTAGGCTTGTGTGAGAGAAAACCCACAACGTGATGTGTGAGTGTTGTTTCCCTCCAAAAACACCCTCTTCAAGCCTTTAAAAGGAGCTCACCCCCCTCATTTGCCTCACACATCTCATTTGGAGTTTTTGTGAGTTTGATTGGGAGCTTGGAGAGTGTTGAGTTTTTGCTGGAGTAGTCATCTTGGAGGTTTAGATTTAGAGTTGGAGTTATTTTGGAGATAGTTTGGAGTTGTTAGTAGAGTTGGCATCTTCAAGAGGAGGCAAAGGAAGCTAGTTTGCATTTCCAAGTAAGGATTTTTACTTAAAAAAATTCTTCATTTCATTGTTGTTCATGTATTAAATTTTTGTGTGTTCTATGCTATCAAATCTCTAGTTCTATGCTATCAATTTTTGTAGGCTACATATGCATTTTTTTCCTAAATTTATCTTAGGTGATCCATTTTTCTTAGCTGCAACTTTTTTTTAAATGGCAGATTTCTTTGCAAATTTTAATTATTTCAAACGAACGTGGCTCCAAAAGCCAAGGATGTTGCATGGGCTCATTGTGATGTGATTGATGGAAAAATGATATGCAAATTTTACAACAAACATATTGGAGGTGGGGGTATTCTCAAATTGAAACAACACTTGGTTGGGAGAAGAGGCGAAGTGTTAGGTCTTGTTAGGGCAAAATACCTTTCCAAGTTTGAAAATTTTGAGGAAGAGGGGACTATTACAAGCCATGAAAGAGAGTGGGTACAATGATTATGAGATTCAAGATTGTCCTTCCATCCCTTCCACCAATGACCCCTTTCACTATGTTCCTTCTGCTCTTGGTCAACAATCTAAAGGAACAAAGAGAACAAACATTGAGAGTTATTTTTCATCCGCTGCCACCACTACCTCTGCTAATCCCACTTCCTCTCAGCCAAGTCGTCTACCCACTTTGGATCAACATTGGAAAAAACAATGCAAAGAAACTTCTTATCAATACATTGATAGATGGTAGAATGATGCAAATATCCCATTTAATGTTGTAGAAATTTGATAACCCACTCCGGTTTTCAGTTTCTCCTTATTTCTCCCATATCGTTAAATTCCCATTCTCATAACCATACATTCAACAAGATGGAAAAATAAATATTTCTGAAAGCACAAATTTTGGAAATTTCAAAGTGCTGGAAAATGCAGAAATAAAACTCAGAAGTAATTTCAGCCACAAACAGAAATTTGACACGCTGATTTTTTGTCAATATGACCCTGGAAAAACCCCTTACAACTCTTGGGGAAAACCAATTCGAAGCTTCTCTTTATTTCTGAATATGCTTACAGTGAACAGAAAAACACAGTGAAAAATTACAACAACTTCACAAATGTACTTATCTCAAAAATCATGCACAAATTCTACCTCGATTTTCATGCCAATGCAAACAGAAATCTATAGAGAAATGTACAGCATTAAATGTTGTATGGACATCATAGAAAACTGTGCCAAAACAGCTGTATGACCTCCTCGAAAATTGTGTTGTACGACTGCCTCAAAACTGTTGTATGGCTGCCTCAAAACTGTTTTGTTTGCCTCGGTTTCTGTGCCTGCTTATGATGTACGGACCTCGAAAATAGTGCCTCCTTGATGTTGTACAGACCTCGAAAAATGTGTCAATATGGCAGCAATAAATGTTGTTCTCCCTTCCTCGATTTTCGTGCCCACTTGCCTTGAAAACCGTGCTCTTGCTTTGTTGTACGGATTTGTTGAATCTCCTTGTTGTTGTCCTCTTTCTTCTTACTGCTTAGAAATTTTTCATTTGCTTTCTCTCCTCCTCTTTCAATCTGTTCATGAAAGACTGAATGATATTTTCCCTTTTTTCCTCCTTTAACCTAACCCTAAGTGACTTTTGGGGAATCCCTAAATCCAATGGTTGAGATAGCTTTAGATTTAGGGCTGAGATTAAATGTGCATTTAAATCTCACTTTCTATTTTTTAATTCACCCCACTTTAATAAAGACTCTCTTAGTCATTTATTTCCAAAGTCACTTTTCACTTTCTAATTTCACATTTACTTTATTAAATCACTTTAAAATTAGACTTAGTAACTTTATCACTTAAAGTCACTTTTAAATTAGATTTGACTTTATAACTTATAAAGTCACTTTAGGAGAAAAAGTGAAATACATTTGGACACTTTTCCCTAGGCCAAAGATCAAAGCCTTAGGGAACCACCTGTCCTCCGGTAACCAAATTTCAACACTCCCTCTTACCGAGGAAGGTGTTCCCCACCACACCCATCTTGTCTCTGAAGTAGACATGCTTGCCCCGTGGTAAGACTTTGGTAAATATATCTGCTACATGCTCATCTGTGGGAATATACTCAAGCTTCATAGCTCCCTTCTAAACATAGTCTCTGATGAAATGATATCTTATGCCAATATGCTTTGACCTTTCATGAAATATTGGATTCTCCGTGAGTTTAATGCAACTCTGATTATCACAGTAAATCACTAAAGGTCTCAATGGCTGACCAAATAAGCCACAACATCTTGCGAAGCCATATGGCCTCACAACTAGCTAAACTGGCTGCCATGTACTCTGCTTCCGCTAAACTCAATGCTACTGACTGCTGCTTTCGGCTAAACCACGACACAACTGCCGAACCCAACCCAAAATGGCACCCTGAAGTGCTCTTCCTATCATAAGCACAACCTGCCCAATCAGAATCAGTGTAACCTACCAATCTCACTCCATCTCCCCACCTATAATCCAGACCATACTCCCTTATCCCCTGCAAGTACCGCAAAATGTGTTTTGCAACAACCCAGTGCACTCTACTGGACTCACACATGAACTGGCTCATCATGTTGACTGAAAAACATATATTTGGTCTAGTGTTGACCAAATACATCAAGGAACCAATCAGCTGCATATACAATGTGGGATCCACCAACTCGAAATCTGAAGCATGAAACTTCTTCCAATTAGTGATCATAGGTTTCGACATGGGTCTACAATCCTCCATGTGGAATCTGCTAAGGATGTCCACAATATACTTCCCCTATCCCAGAAAGAAATGCCCCTCCTCCTGCCACACCTCCAAACCCAAAAATTAATGCATCAAGTCAATGTCCTTCATCTTGAACTCTGAAGCAAGATCTCTCTTGCAGCCCTCTATGAGTCTCTCTGCACCCGTAATGATCAAGTCATCCACATACAACACAAGAATGAGAGGCTCCTCACCTATCACAATAAAGTATAGGTTTGGATCTGCATCAGTCTTTGTGAAACCCATCTCCTGCAAGTACGTATCAATCCTGGAGTACCAAGCTCTAAGAGCTTGCTTCAGGCCATAAAGGGTCTTCTTCAGTCTGCATACATGGGACTCATTCCCATGCACCTCAAAGCCCTGTGGTTGCTCAATGTACACCTCCTCCTATATGAAGCCATTGAGAAATGCGGTCCTCACATCCATCTGGTGGATCTTCCAATCCAGCTCTACTGCTATTGATATAATGGAGTGAATGGAAGCATATCAAGCCACGGGAGCGAAGGTCTCCTCATAATCTATTCCCTTTACCTGGGAGAACCCTCTAGCTATAAACCTTGCCTTGAATTTCTTAATGTTGCAATATGCAACATGCTTTACCTTGTAAAGCCATCTGGAAGTAACCACGGATTTTCCCTCAGGCCTCAGCACCACCTCCCAAACATCATTCTTCGTGATAGAAGAATACTCCTCCTGCATGGCCTCTCTCCAGACCTGTTGGCTAGCTGCCTCCTCATAGCTAAAAGGCTCAGAGTCAACGATGTTGGCAACCATTTCCATATAGGTACAGAACCTCTTAGGTGGTCTGCTCTCTCTGACCGATCTCTTCGGCCCAGCAACAGATGTGGTCTCTCTCAAGGTATCCTGAAGCCACTTGGGCTTCCTCTTCCCTGAGCACACTTCTCCCACCGGAGAATGAAACTCCTCCTCCTCATCAGGAGCTTGAACTCCTAAATGTCTGTTTGTTGTCCTCCTACCTGAACCTGAACCTGTAGATGTTGAAGTACCGTGTGAATTGTCCATCAATGGACTACCTAGTGAATTGCTCTGCTGATTGCTCTACATGTTTCCCGAAGCACCACCCCTCTGACTCTACGAGACACTGCTCACTGATGGACCTAACACCGTAATTGATGTACCACCTGATCCCTGCTCACTAGATCCATGTGACTGACTCAGCTGCTCCTGAGGGTCTGGCCAATTTTTGTGCCAATGCAAAACAGAAATTTATAGAGAAATGTACAGCATTAAATGTTGTACGGACAACATAGAAAAATGTGCCGAAACAGCTGTACAACCTCCTCGAAAACTGTGTTGTACGGATGCCTCGGTTTCTATGCCTGCTTTTGTTGTACGGACCTTGAAAACAGTGCCTCCTTACTATTGTAAGGACCTCAAAAAAAGCGTGCCAATATGACAGCAATAAATTTTATTCTCTCTTCCTCGATTTTCATGCCCACTTGCCTTGAAAACCGTGCTCTTGTTTTGATGTACGGATTTTTTGAATCTCCTTACTGATGTCCTCTTTCTTCTCACTGCTCAGAAATGTCTCCTTTGCTTCTCTCCTCCTCTCTCAATCTGCACATGAAAGACTGAATGATCTTTTCCCTCTTTTTCTCCTTTAACCTAACCCTAAGTGACTTTTGGGGAATCCCTAAATCCAATGGCTGAGATAGCTTTAGATCTAGGGCTGAGATTAAATGTGCATTTAAATTTCAGTTTCTGTTTTTTAATTCACCCCACTTTAATAAAGACCCTCTTAGTCATTTATTTCCGAAGTCACTTTTCACTTTATAATTTCACATTGGCTTTATTAAAGTCACTTTAAAATTAGACTTAGTAACACTTTTAAATTAGATTTGACTCTATAACTGATAAAGTCATTTTCGGAGAAAAAGTGAAATACATTTGGACACTTTTCCCTAGGCCAAAGATCAAAGCCTTAGGGAACCACCTGTCCTCCAGTAACCAAATTTCAACAAATGTTGCTTGTTCACCTTATTACCAAGCTATGTGGGACTCTGTTATAACTGCAGGAAAGGATTTCAAAGGCCCTACTATGCAAGACTTGAGGGGAGCTCTTTTGCAAAAAGAGATTTCTTCCATTGATGAGTATTTGGCTAAGTATAAAGAGTCATGGCTCAAAATAGGTTGTTCCATGATTCCATCATGTCAGATAGATGGACCGATGGAAAGAACCGCACTATCATTATTTTCCTTGTTTCTTGTCCCCAAGAAACCGGGTTTTTAAGATTAGTTGATGCATTTGATAAGGTGAAAGATGCAACCCTTCTATTTGAGCTTTTGGATGAGATTATTGAAGAAGTGGGGGAGCAGAATGTTGGGCAAGTCATCACAGATAATGCCTCAAACTATGTTCTTGCTGGAAAAATGCTTAAGTCTAAATATAAGACCATATTTTGGACTCCATGTGTTGGCATTGCATAGACTTCATGATTGAGGACATATGCAAAGTGGATTGGGTAAAAAACATTGTAGAGCATGTCAATTGCATTACAAAATACATCTACAACCACTTATGGATATTGAGCCTAATGAGGAAAAACAATAAGGGCAAAGAGCTTGTTAGGCCTGCAATTACGAGATTTGCAACTCACTTCCTCATGTTACAATGTCTCAATTCTCAACAAAAAAACCTGCAGAAAATGTTTTCTTCTGATGATTGAATTGAATCTTGGTGGGCTCGTAAACAAGATGGCAAAGACGCCAAAAAGAAATTTTTTGACAATTATTTTAGGAAAAGGTCTGCAGAGCTTGTGAAAATTACCGAGCCCCTTGTTAAGGTCTTAAAGATGGTGGATGGGGGGAAATTGGCCCTGGGATACATTTATGAGACTATGGATCATGCAAAGGAGCAAATACGGGCAACTTACAAGGATAGGTTAGCTAAATATGGTCGTATATGGGAGATCATTGATAACAGATGGAACAATCAACGCCATCGTCTTATACATGCAACTGGGTATTTTTTGAACTCAGAGTATCACTATAAAGCTCGACTAGGAGATCTGCATGATGGGGAGGTCAGAGCTCGATTGATTGATTGCTTGGAGCGCATGGTCCCTATCCATGCAAACTAGTTGGAAATACCTAAACAACTTACTCTTTTCAGTATGGCCACTAGTACCTTTGGAAAAAACTTGGCAAAGATGGCAAGAAATGTGGATCAACCAAGTAAGCAATTCCAATTTGTTTTTATTTTCAAGTTAAAATGTTTACAAATTTACAATTCAAATTATTTAAAAATACTTGTAATTTGTAAATAAGTAATGAAATGAATTAAATTACTAATTAATGTCTTTTTCTTTGCAGCACATTGGTGGAAGTCATTTGGCAGCCAATGTCCTCAATTGCAAAAGTTTGCAACTAGAATCTTCAGCCAAACTTTTAATGGTTCGAGTTGTGAGCACAATTGGTCTGTTTTTTAGCGCATACACAGAAAAGAGAAATTGTTTGGAACAAAAACGGTTAATTGATCTTGTCTTCATGCAATACATCCTTCGAGTAATACAACCTTCGACTAAGGCAAAACCAAATGATGAAGATAACACATGATCTAGATCCCATTGTGTTGGATGATTTTGATCCAACATCGGAATGGGTAGAGACTGAAGATCATGTGTTTGATGTTAATTTTGATATTCACAAGGCATTAGGGGGGATATGAAGCAGATTTGGTGGCACCATCAGAACCAGGATTAGTAGTTGCATCAAGCAAAGGCAAACAACCAATGTAAGGCACTAGTTGTGTAGCTCGACAAACTCATGTTTCCATTAAGTCCACTTCTATTGTTATTTGTGGCAATGTTACTACTGAGGTTGCAGATGAGGTTGAGGCATCCTCAGACTCTGAACCAGATGATATCTATGTAGCTCCCGTTGATGTTGATGATCTTGTGTCTAGTAGTGGTTATGAATTTGATGATTGATCATGTACAGACTTGCAGTCTTGTAGGAGGCCAATGGTCTCATAGCTTGTAGCATTGTTTTTGGACTTTATAGGCCTCATTTCTTATGTACTTTGTCAATGATATGTATTGCACTCGATGCCATTTTGATATATTCACCTTTACATGGTACATAGATGAACAAACTTTGCATATTTTTTCTCTATTGGCTTGGAATCATGGTTTTAAATCCTAAAAATAGTTTTTTTCATTAAAAAAATATTTTTTTTAATGTATTTTTTTAAAACCGGTTCATTGAGATTTGACCAGTCCCAGTTTGACCAGTTCTGGTTTGAAAACTAGTTTATTAGGTGGACTGGTCCGGTCACCAGTTCTGGTTTTTAAAACTATGATTTCAACTTGTACAAGAAGTCCCATAGTTGCACTAAAAGACCAAGATATGATAAGTTCAATACTCTTAACAGATCTCAGTTCAATGTCAATACGTAGTAGGAATACAAAAGCCAAAATTTATATGATTTATATGCAACTATCACAATCCAAAATAAAATTACAAAATTCGAGTGCTCAGTACAAGGAAAAAAAACTCAATATCTTTTCCTCAATATTCGAAGTGCAGATTGATATCAAGAGTCAATAAGATAATAAACACAAGCCAATGGGCTGCTTACACAGAGATCAACTATTTGGGTAAAAACAAACACCTTCACTCAATTTCTCCTCCGTGCTTCCTCACAACGGATTTGATATCATATCAGATCTATATGCACATAAAACATAAACAGGCTGACGTGAATATGAAAGAGAATAATCACTTAAATTGTGATTCTATAAATAGTCCATACGATTCGAATATAGACCACTCGAAAACCAATAATGTCATGGATGAGACAACAATAAGAGTCACTAACCCTTTAATTATACAGTCACGAACTATGTTGACTGACTTATCACTTCTAAAAATATATAGTCCCTAAGATGACCAAAATAAATAAATCAACGGGATTCAATTAATAATAATAACTAGCAATTGCACCTGTGGTGCAAAGGAACGCCGAAAGGAGACGAACAGGAGCAAAGTAATACTTCGTGTAACTTTTGAGTGATTTGAAATAATATATATATCAATTTTGAAATAAGTCGGGTCCATATAGCCATCGCATCGGATTGGAGAAGCGATCGATATCGCAGCATATAACAATGGAAATCGGACGCGAAATGATATAAACCTTCTTTGAAATGAGATCGGGTCCAGAGATTTCGGATCGGCGATTTGGAATCGATCGATCGGTGGATGAAATTCCATATTGGTGAAGTGCGATTTCCGATTGGAATCGGATCGGAACTCTGGAAGGTGAAATTTAGAGTGCATTACAATTACCGATTTCCGATTGAATCGGATCGGAGCTGTGGAACAGAGATACAGATAGATCATTTTGTTCGATAAGGCGTTCAACGTTGTTTGAATGTTTACTAAAGGGTTTCGGTTCTGTTTGAATGTTTTATTTAAGACTGTGTAAAGCAATTTCAATTCCATTGCAATTGCAAAGGCGCGAATTGCAGCGTTGAAAGAATTTGCATGAAGAGTTTGGGTTTAAAGTCGACTAAGATATATCAGTAGAGAGGGCGTAGTCATCTGTGGATGGTTTTCATTCAAGAATTGTCCTTGAAGATCGTTACAGAACGGGATGTCAATTCCAATTGCAGGTTACAGCATTGGAATGATTGAAGCCGATTTATAAAATGGAATCGGGACAAGAGGAATTTGACGGAGGCGATTTGGTTTTGTTGAATTGATTCAGAATTTTATTGAAACCCAACTGCAATGCATTCAAAATTTGTGGGTTTCTTCAAATGCTATATTTGGCATATCGTTGAAGTCTGAGCACAATGAATATGCATCGATTGGATGCACAGTGTGGCAGAAAACTTAGAGTCGAAGATTTGGCTGGAAGTTAATTATGGTCTTGTTGTGTATTAAAAGGGATCATTAAAAGCGATGAAAGGTATTGGCAATTTGTTTGCAATTCATGGCTGAAATGTGATATTTCGTGGAGACCTATCATATGTTGTGACAAACGTAGATATATACCTGTGATGCAAGTGATATTGAAGTGGGATTTTAAATTACAATTCCAATGTTCATAAGTGGGAATGCCAATGGTTTTATAAGCATTGTTTTATTTGGTAAAAACTAAGCTTCCGAATAAGTTGAAATTGCCAAAAAGTTGACTCAATTGACAAGAAACAGGAATTGGCATTTTTATTTGTAGATGGGGTATGATTCTGGGTATTGCAAGGTTTTCCTGCCATCATAGTCAATGTTAATTTGAGCCAAGAAGAGTTTTGTGACAGTTCAAGTGTTTTGTACACATATATCTAAATGGATCATTCATGTGTCCGAAAGAGTTTTAGTGCCTTCTACATTTGCACAACTGTTTTGTGCACCTATATCTAAATGAACACATGTGCCTTTGAAAGTGTTTAAATACCTTCTTCATTTACATATGTTGGTATCAAGTTGTCAGTTCCATTTATCTGGGGCAATTAAGAAAAATGATTGCTATCCTCCTCACCCAAACTCAATTCCTGTTGTTGCAGGTGACATAATGAGCTTTGCCATAATGGGTTCAAGACCAAGTCAAGCAAGGCATTTAGATTACATGCCAATATATATCATATGGCTTGAAGTTGAAAGATGGAAATTTATCTGGTTCGATGAAGGTATCTGTAACTTGTAGCAGTTCTGTCATTACACATAGGTTTGGACTTGGCATCAATGACTAAACAATGGCAAAATATACAAACTGAACACTAAACGTGGGTGCAATAGAAAAATTTTGGACTATACATGGTTGTTTATGCTGGGCATAATGCATAATGTGCTTCACTATTAAAACCAGGTACCTTTATAATGACAAGATTACATAACAATATTTATTATGTGGCTTGAAGTTGAAGGTAACTGGTTCAATGAAGGTATCTGTAACTTGCAGCAGTCCTGTTATTGGACATAGGTTTTGACTTCGCATCAATGGTAAATATATAAACTGAACACTAAATGTGCTTGATTTTACCATGTGTGTAGTAACAAAATTTTGGATTATACATCGTTGTTTATACTTGGCATAAAATAAATTAATAGAAACAAAATAAAACAAAGATTAATAAATAAATAAATAAAATGAAATAAAAATAAAATTACATAAAGTACAACTTAATAATATTAAATTTAAAATTATTTTTTTATTAAAATAAATCTAAATATTTAAAATTCAAATTAAGTATTTGGAAAATATGTTTTGAGATATGGTCAACACAATATGTTTTAATCAAGTCAGTGATTGTGATATGCTTCATACTTGTTTCTGTTAGATGCATATTGGCATTTGGTGCATATGGCATGCCAATTTCACATTTGACTCAGTAGAGAAATTATAATGTGATTTGTTAGGTGGATTGAAATCGATCTTTATTGCCTATAAAACAATTTATAAGTGTGTGGTGCTCTGCTCGGGAGGTAAGAATATTGGTGTATGCATGTTCATATTTTGTATGAGGACTTCCTCAAACATACCTGTATTCTCTGTCTTTATTAACAGTAAAAGAAATGCTGATTAGTTATTAGTTTTTTATGTTTTTTGTTTCTATTAATGAAATTGTTTAAAAATGCATTTCATGGGGTTTCAAAATGGCAGTAAAGTTTCTTTGCTTGATCTTAAACAAAGATGTTTTAGAAATCCGATGTGAATTAGAACATCATAGGCTGATATATTTGATGTTGGATGTTGCTAACACTCGTGTGCAATTGCTAGTACCTGATTTGCAGTTTTCTTTTGCAATAAAGAATTGCTGATAGGAAGGATGTTATCAAAGCAACCTGGCACATGAATAACCAGCGACAACCAACAGAGCTTATTGATTGAATTTGAGATATAAGCATAGAGCATTAGAAATTTGAAAATTCATGGAATTTTTTTTCTAAAAGTTGTGTTGATGTTGTAAAGAAATGTTTAATATATTTTGTGCAAAAGGAGCAGCTGTATACAAAAGAGATTTTTTCATTAAAATTTCCAAAAGTGATTTCAAAGTTACTAGGTGGACAGTAGATGTACTGAAATGAGTCTTTTGCTGAAGCTTGTGAAAATGTATCTAAGATGTAAGGATTTTTTTTTTATTTTTTTTTTATTTTTTTTTCATACAGAAATTTTTGAGTAGGAAGAGTTTGGAAAGTAAGATGTGTTGTATATTTTTCAAAGACAAAATAAGATGTATTGACAAAATTGCATCATGTGTAGCATAGTGGTTAGATGGTTTTGCAGTAGAGGGAAATACTAGTCGTATAGACAAGGTGTTGCTCGACAACGACAGCACCATTTCACGTCCAGAGAAGGTACATGGTCAAGGTAGTATGCTCGGAGTTCTCTGTGTGCATCCCTTTCATGAATATGGATGAGGAGATTCATCCAATTTCTTATCCGTTGCAGTAGTTGTATTGTGGGGCGCAACCGGTAAAGAGGCAGAGTAGGTGGACGTAGGAATCGCTCTTGTACATTGAGAAGTGCAGCTTCTTGTTCATTGATTTCTTTGCAAAATTGTTGGCGCTGTGAGATATATTTACGATCCATTATGTTCCTGCACAGAAATTGAAAGCATGTTAGTGATTGATGTATAGAAGATATAGTGAAATGGGAAAGCAGAATAGTGAATAGCTAGTGGGATGGTAAGGTACCAATAGTAGAGGGGTTTGGAGGAGCTTGAGCAATAGATTTTGAGGTAAGCAGAGCCTCTTCTTTTTTTCTGCGTATGACGAAAGGGTTTTCCTTCATCCGGGAATAGCGAGAGAAGGAGAAAGCAGGGGAGATGCACAGGTCATTTAATGACCGGACTCTTGATACTACTGTGAAAGTGAGACCTTGTCGATCAATGTTTCTGATGTCGATTGTTGCCTTATCTAGTGTCATGCCTTGTGATTTATGGATTGTTAAATCCCATGCCATGTGAAGCGGTATTTGTGTGCGTGAGCCCCTTGTTATGGGGGGGATCAGCACAAATTTAGGATTTGAAGGATCCCATGGTGGACCTTTGTAGTGAAGAAAGTCGACTACAACAAATAATGGCAGTTCGGGCGGTTTAGTTGTTGGTGCATATACGAGCGCGCGGACGGTGCCGAGGGCACCATTGACAAGGCCAGCCTCAATCCACAAGTTGCTTGTTAGAATAACTCGTTGTCCAATGCAAAGGAGAATTTTTGCAGCTAGTTGTTCATCTTCCAGTTTGTTGCCTCTAAATTCCTTTCTTTGGGTAGCGTAGCAACGTGCGATTGGTTGGTTGAGTGACTTCAACATGGTTTTATTGTGCATGTCAACAGCCTCATTTGTGGCGTATAGATGCATTGAACTTGAGAATGACTAGACCTCAGCTTCAGGAAGGTTTGTTTTTTAGCGTGTCATAAGAAGCTTCCAATCATCAATAGTGGGTGTTGCATTGCGAAGGTTGGAAAGGAGTTCACGGAAGGAAATCTGAGTAGGGCTAGTTTCTTGTTGCCGGAAAACTGTTGAAAGTGTAACCACGGTATCAAAGCTTTGCCATAGTGCAGTGCCACGAAAAGTGCCTACATACATTGGTGTGTCTTTGACAGGTGGAAGTTGGGCAAGGTCCCCCACGAGAATTATAGAGCGTCCACCAAAAGGGTTGCTTTTATTTGTTGGGAATGCCTCCCGCAAGCGATCATCGATTTGAGAAAGCAATTTAGGACCAATGAAGCTCATTTCATCAATTAGAATGTATTTCACATCTCGAAGCTGTTCTTGAAGGTTTAGGAGGGCTTGACCTTCTAAAGGTTGCATAGAGGATACAGGGATGCGAAGAGCAGAGTGGATTGTCAATGCATTGATGTGGAATGCTGCAACACCGGTCGGAGCAAGCAAGAGGAGGGGGCTTGGTCCATTGGTGGAGTTTTCAAGGAAGGCATTTTTTAGGCATTCAATTAGGAATGACTTTCCAGTACCAGCAGTGCCTTGGATTATCATTTTTAAAATTGATCATGTGGCGTGTGTGCGGAAGTGGGAAAAAATGATATTGAATGCAATGGTTTGGCTTGGGGACAAGGAGGAAAGTGAATGTGAGAATGGAGTTTGGATTTGGTGGATTCTTGTGGAGGAGCGGTTGAAGTTGATGAAGCGAATGGCTGTTTCTTGTAAATGTGAAGGGATAATGGAGTTGGCCCAATTATAATTTGCATCAAAGTCACGATGGCCAAGCATTTCAAGTTCATTGAGGAGGATGTTGTTGCTTGGGTGGAGTTGAGAGAGAAATTGCCATTCAGGCATGTCCAGCATGGGGGCATGGCGAGGGGCATCAGGGGATGAACAGCGAGAGTCGGCATCGGTAGGGTCGATTGGGGTGTGGTGGACATGCCAAGCTTGATATGTATGTCTAGTTTGTTCCCAGTGTGCAACAATGGCCGCGTCAGATGTGCCGATGTCGTCAGGGAGGGTACGGAAAGGGCAGTATAGAAGGAGTTCACTCCAACAAAAGTCCACATAGGATGATGAGTCTTTCAATGGGATGGACGTGAAATGAGGTATGACACGTAAACCATAGGAGGGAAGATGTGTTTCCAGGGTGTTTTTTTGCAGCGGGAGGAGAAGGTCCAAGAGTGTGCAACTTCAATAAGAGGCAAATCCTCAAGTGCAGGTGGTCTATGCATGTATGAGACGATGAAAGGTGTTGATGGAGGATCAGCATCCAATTGTTGTGAAACACGTTTGAATACTTGTTTTTTCACATTGAGGGATACAAAAGAACGATTGCACTTTACTAGTGGGAGTTTTTGTAGCATGTGGCATGTTTCTTGTGCACCAATGTCTCGGTCACCGACAATTTCGGTCAGAAATTTGCGGACGACAGAAATAGTAGGAGCATCGGGTGGGGAACATTGGGAGAGACGAGAAAGCATTTGGTAGTAGCTTTCAGACTTTGCCTATGCTTTTGCTGCATACTTTGAAATGTAGTTCAACACAACATGGCGTGATAGAATTGGTTGGAAGTCCAAGTTTGCCCTCCATATTGCAAGAAGATGAGCGTTGTGCACATTTAGCTTGTCATCATTTCTAGCAGGGGAGTACATTTTACGACCAGTATTATCAATGTGAAGAGATGATGCGTCGCGAACTTCCCATGGGGCTCCATAGCGGCAACTTGTTATGTTATTTCTTTTGTGCAAGCATGTACTAGAGTGGCAAGTTGTGTGTCTTTGAATAGAATTGACAAGTTGCTCATAGTCTTGCAACTGATTGGCTGTAAGAATTTCATGTGTCTGGAGGAGGCATGGGTCTTGCAGAGATGAATAATTTATCCCAGCAACCCGGTTTTGAATGGGACAAGGGTTCCAAGCAGTAATGTATGCATCGAAGAAATCTTTAGCTGCACGGGCAGCAGAAGCATTGGTCCAATCTAAAGTGTCCATAGCAGGTGCATTTGGAAGCCATAAGAAACCATGGATATGTGCGGAGCCGCGATGTTGCCATTCATACCTAAAAAAAAAGAAGGGGAAAATAAATAAGATGGATGCGTGGAAGTGAAGTTAATGAAAGGTAAGAGATGGAAGGAATAGTATGCATACATTCACCAGTAATCCTTTACAAGGAGTCCTTTAAGTAGCACTTCTTCGAGGAAAATTGTGAATCTGCAATGGATGTATTGAGATGCACGGTGAGGGTTTGCAACAACATTTTGGATTCTCCATCGAGTTTGCTCATGTGAATTGGATGGAGGGTTGGAAGGCATGGTTCTATGCAAGTCAGGCCATTTGGTATCAGCTGCACTGAGTGTGAAGAATATGGTAGGGGTACTTTGTTGAATGATCATGTCGTGAAGCTCTTGTCTAGCTCTAGTCTAGAATGAGCGGCTGCCGCGCAAGGATGACCCGAAGCGCATAATCTGGTATGGGATGGTGGAAGGGGGAAGTTGTTGAAGGTGGTGGTGAAGGTCAGCGATTGCTGCTGGAAGGGTGTTTGAAAGGTCTCTTTTAATGAAGACAAAGGCATTTGCTTGGCTGCAATGGCGCATCATGAGGTTGTACAAGTAGTAGCGGAAGCGAGGATGTTGTGCAAAACGGTTGTCATGGCAGCGTATTAGATGCAAAGCGTATTCTTGCATATCTACTTTTGCAATTCTTAGTTGATTAATCATTGCAGAGCCGGTGGGGAAGAGGGTGGGGAAGGCCATGGAGAAGAGGCCTTATGTGTTGTATTCATTGATTGGGGAGAGGCCAATGGTGGGCCATTGAAGTGAATGGATGGGTGAGTGATTGGGGGATTCTATGTAGGCGAGTATTCCATCTATTTCTGAATGAGAGTTTGGCAGATTTGCAACAAAGGAGGATGGGTGGAGGTCAGATGGGCATGGTTGGGGAAGTTCAGAATCACAATTTTCAAGAATGGCTTGTTGGAGTGGGATGGAAGATGTGTTGGCATGGCGTAGCATGTTGGAAATGTTGGTGGGGACAATAGGCAAAGCATTCAGGAAATTTTGGTTAATGTGGACATCTTTGTAATACGGATCATTTTGTAGTTTGGATTGCAATGCTGCATGAACACGCGATCTACTGACAAAGAAGTCGTACGAATTTTCATCATGAGTAGTTTTGTTTACAACAAGGATGTCTAGTTCTGATAGCATGCGAGGAAGAGAGGTCACAATATTAGTGATATCTTGAGGAAAGCTAATAGTGTGGCCGGAATATTTTAGTTGGCCACCACGTGCATGGGTGACTTGAATAATGGAGTTGACACGAGCAATCAACATCTCTTCAACTTGAGTCAAGCAAGAAAGCACATGGGGTTGGATACCTGGGTCCATGTTGTTTGTGAAGGAAAAACGGTGGGTTGTTCGTTCGCCAACACAACGGGTACAACAAATGTTTCCGTTAGTTGTTTTTGTTTTCATGGATGGGTAAGCTTCATAACAAATTGAGCAAACTTGGATGGGACTAAGTGCATCAATTTTTTCACGGAAGCGAAGATGTGCATGTTGGAGTTGGATGGGGAGGAATTGCTGCACAGATGGAGAAGGAGGAAGATGGTGCGGGACATGGAAAGGGTAGGAAAGAGGCAAACGAATTGCAAGGTATGGAAAGGGTTGGCTAGGGAGGGGAGCTGTAAGGGTAAATGGAAAAGTTTGGGTGGTATGTAGTGGAAGGAGGGTACTTTGTGAAGGAATGGGAGTTTGGTGTGTGGTGGATCGAGAGAGAAGGTTGGCCTGGCGAGTTGCAAAGAGGAGACGACGACGTGAATTAATTCTTTCTTTGTTAAGTGCGTAGTGGCGACGACGTTGTTCCCTTTGCAAACTGGTGTTTGGTGTGGTTGGCATAGTTGTTGCAAACAAGGAAATGGATGTCAAATGCATATAATGAAAGAAGAGGGAAGCATGAAGATGCAACACTCTATTTCATATTTTTGTTGTTTTATTATTTATTATTTTTGGCGAGGATTTTTGTTGTGTTATGTATTTCATCATAGAAATAGTCGTATGGAAATGGTGTGAGTGAATTTTGAAGTGGAAATGTATTGAATATGGTTTGTATAAAAATGAGTGTTGCATATTTGAAATCGGAGAATATGTGTTTTGAAAGCAAGAACATGTTGCATTTATTGGCAAGAGGAAATGAAAGGCATACACTGTATTTTTGCAAAGAAGAAGAAGCAAATTTTGTATTATATTCCATACTAAGCATAGCATGTTGACATTTGCATTTATAAAATGTGTGTCTTGCAAACAAGATGAAGGCATGAAAGAGGAAAGGGAAAACAACATGTGTAAATGTTCATATATTAAGAAGGTCCATTACAACATAGTGGAATGACATATAAACAAGATGCAATGAAGAAACGAGTCGATGCCTATACATTTAGGAGGACTATTAGAAAGGGAAAGGGGTTGTAAAGATATAGTAACGATTACAAAACATACATGCAAAATCAACGATGCATGGCAAGTGAGGAAAAAAAGTGTTGAAAGTTGAACGATGGGAAGAGGCAAGAAATGTATGGCTAAAGGCGGCAACGGGCTTTGTTCGCGGGGGAAGTTGGAGGTTGCAAGAGCTGAAGGAGGATTTTCGACGCATCAGGAAAAGGCAGATCTTCTGCGTTCATAACAATTGGTCGTAGTCGTTCAATGCCGTTGAAGGTGTCCCTCTTTAAAGAGAGTGTGAAGAGGAATTGTCGCCCTTTGATTTTGCTATATATGTCAAGGACAGCTTGAGGATCTGTTGAGAGGAGGAAAAGGTCCTCTGCAGAGATGCCTAGGAGGCCATTTGCGGCGTCGTCAAAAGCGACAACATTCTCGAGGTGGCGAGTGTGATTGTGCAGTTGGAGGTAGAGAATGTAGTGGTAGTCGCACTTGGTGAACGACCCTTCACACTTTGAGCAACGCCACGTGGTATCATCTTGTTGTATAGCCTTTTTCACGCATTTCATACCATCAATGGTAAGTGGGCATGCAAGGAAGTAGAAATCATGCAAGTCAATTGAGGTAGTAGTAGCACAGAGCGACATCCATGGGACATTTTCTCCAGGTGGAATTGAGAGGATGTCAAAAATTGTTTTTGTATTAAGTGGCTTCTTGTTGGTGCTTGAGTATTTGCGGCTGAGCGAGGGCGACGAAGATTGAATGCCTTCTTTCTCGAACCATTGCTTAAGTTCCAGTGTTTCAGCGATCTTTGGATCGATAAACAGGGAGGTGGTCGGGATTGTGCTGATAGTTTGGCCGTTGAACTCAACGACCCTGCCACCTCTAATTGCAAGGACTGTAACTGCACGAGCCATGTGAAGTTCAGAGAGTTCACGTCCTTCAGCATGGCAGTGTTCTCCCCACAAGGTCACATCAATGTTGTTTCCGGACATGTCGCGAAGAGAGATTGTCTTTTTTGGAGTTTCAGAGCCATTGCGTTTGCGGACAATAGAGGCAGGCAAGAGCGAGCTGACAATACCTATGACATCAACGATTGAGTTAGCAGGGGAAAGTTTAAGGGAATTGATAGGTACAAAGTGGAAGGTGTGGGAAGGAATTGCGAGGTCATCATTCAAGACTTGAGAAACTGTTGATGAAGAGAAGAGGAGAATTTCAAATGGGCGTCTTAGATGGTTATAGGAAGGGTTGGGGACCTTTATGGTGCCATTTTCAACATTGTAGATTTGGCCAACTTGAATGAGAGCATGAAGGGATTCAACCAATTCATTGAAGGCAGAAACGTGGATTTGCTCGTTTTCGTGGTCGGCAAAGTCAAAGCCTAGTGACTTTCCAGAGCCACGTGCATTGGTAAGATGTCGAAGGGGTGTTTTTGAAAGGACTCGGCCTTGGATGGACCAAGTTTTTCTTGCAGGGGAGAGTGCTTTAAAAGGGAGAGTTGTCATAGATGCTGTGGCGAGGTCTTGGGAGGACAATGAGTGAATGTCAAGGGACGGTGGTGATGAAAAGGGAGAGGCAGAAGATGAGGATGATGTGGCTTGGACCATTTGTTTAGTAGAGAGAGTAAGAGGGCATGGGTCACCAACCAATGGGGCAACGCGCTGGACTACTTCAAGCTCGAGAATAGAGAGTGACCTGCAAGAACGAGCAATGTATCAATGAAGTGGCAATGTAGAAATTTAGAAATAATAAAGGAAATAGATGAACATAAGTGAAAAGCCATTATAGGGGAGGAAGGTGGAAGGCGTTATGTAGTAAACGTACATTGTTTGATGCGAATACGTGCATGAGCATCTCTTCAAGAGAACAATGGAGCCTATAGCCAAGGACCCGTTCTGCGGGAGGGAAGTGTGCGAAGAAGGGAGAAGGGCAGAATGCTTGTGAACACCATCGGAAAGCGACACGCGGTATCGAGTTGTTGAAGTCCGGGTAGAGTTGATCTGTGCAAGTTCAACAACCTGGAGGGTTGGTTGTTGGGCGGTAGCACCAGCTAGTAGAGAAGAAAGACAATTGCGAGATAATGACGTCTCCATGGCAGAACGGGTGGCTTGTAAAAACAATGTGCTGCAAGCGAATAGAGATATTAAGGTCAAGAAAGTGAGGAAGAACATGTCCACATAAATGAAGGGAAAATTCGATATTGCTAATTTGTGAGAGATGAAGTGCAGAATTGCTAATTTGGATGATTTCCACTCTTTAATTGATAGTGGAAAATTTGCTATATGGAAGATGCTATTGCAAGTTGCACAAGTGGAAGTTGTGCAAATACGTCCCTGACAATGAGTACTGTAAAGGCTTTCCCTATGGAACATATATTTTGGAATAGGGCATGTTGAATTATTTTCATGGTAAACAAGGCATAGGCATAAAATAGGTTAGGAGAGGATGTTGGGTTGTAGGTATAAAAGGAAAGGAAATAGTAATGTGAAATAACCATATTTGTAAATTAGCTTGTGAAGTATTCTACTTGCAACTGTATATCTTGAATAATCTAAGTGTTTTTTTTCAACTTATTGAAAACCATGTTTGACACGACAAATGCACATGACAGTTTGAAACATAAGCGCACAAGCAAATGGAATACATTGATTGAAAATAGAACTGTTACTACTATATTCTGCACCCATAATTTTGGAATTACATAATTGTTTTTCTTCATTAGATGATAAAAAGAGTTAGACATCCTACAAAACACTGTAAAGGCTATTGCAAAAAATGATATATATATTTACAACCAAATCAGGATAAAGAGAGGAGAGAACTTTTGGCATGCCTCTAACAGGGTACAGCCATGTAACTGAACTACTAAAGTTGCAAAAGGACGAGTGTAACAACTTGGAATGATTTTATTGTACTTGTGCTCCAGAAGTATGGAAAAGAAGGTAAACGAATTTCACATGAAAAACAATAGAAATCAAGTATTTTATAGATCTCATGTTCCTCTATAAGATGGTTGCAATCACATGTAATATAGAATATAAGAAAAATGGATGTTGCCATATGCAGATATACTGTTGAGGGATTTTCATTTTTTTGTTTAGAACTGTGACTACTATATTCTGCCACCCATAATTTTGGAATTACATAATTGTTTTTCTTCATTAGATGATAAAAAGAGAGTCACATCCTACAAAATACTGTAAATACCACTGCAAAGAATGAAATATATTTTACAGCCAAATCAGGATAAAGAGAGCAGAAAAGTGTTGGCATGCCTCTAACAAGCTACAACCATGTAACTGAACTACCAAAGTTGCAAAAGGACGAGTGTAACAACTTCAAATGATTTTATTGTACTTGTGCTCAAGAAGTATGCAAAAGAAGGTAAACGAATCTCACATGAAAAACAACAGAAATTAAGTATTTTACAGATCTCATGTTCCGCTATAAAATGGCTGCAATCACATGTAATCCAGAATATAAAAAAAAAATGTATGTTGCCATATTCAGATATACTGTTGAGGGATTTTAATTTTTTTGTTACTATCAACTGCATAAACAGGAATATCCAAGTTGTCTATTGAATAAACCAGAACTAAAGGCATAGTGAATCTTTATAAGGAGTTCAAGATCAATATTGTTCTAACCATTTTGACAACTTGACAGTTCTAAATGGACAACCTAACATTTAAAATTCTGCACAACTCCATTTTGAAATGTCATGAGAAACTATTGTCATTTTGGGGGAGTAAAAATCGAAACTATATTCCTTGAAAAGCGAAACTATATTCCTTGAAAATCGAAACTCTGTGAAAAGGGCGTTTCCAAGGTGCTTCTGTGTTAGTTGTGATAAAGATCAATACAAGATCAAGAGGTATAAAACAACGCTCGCAGTACTGTAACATTACATGTCTCGGCACTGCTCGACTCTCGCAAGTGTGTCATACAATGGCACTCGATGGGTATAAGGACACACACATACTCAGCAGCAATCAAACTTAATATAAATATATGTACATACTGAACACTAATTACTTGACTCTCGCTAATGTCACATACTCAGCAGCAATCAAACTTAATCTAAATATATATACATACTGAACACTAATCACTGGACTCTCGCCAATGTCTAATACAAGGGCACTCGATGGGTATAAATACACAGAGTTGTACAAAAACTTCATATTGGCATCCATCCTTCTCATACACTGAACATTAATCGTTAAATAAGGATGTCCCGGCGTTTGGAAAAATAACCACCAATCCAATAGCACAAGACGCTCATATAACTATTCGAAGTGAATTGACAGAAAATATTAAGAAGTAACATGTGGTGGACAAGTGAAACACCCATTTCATAATCAGGGCGGAGCGACTTCAGATGAAAAAATAGTTTTCTGAAGAAAATGATAACAGAGAAATAATTTAACAAAAGAGTAACCGCATTAAAGACGTATTCCACAAACGTAAAACAACTTCAGACTGTTAATGGGGATTTGGTATGTTTATGAGGTTGACAGAGGATTCAGCCATCCACCAAGGGCTCATTCCCACTATCGTCTACCTGGGATGAGATTCAAAAGGGATGACGCCAGGTGCAAGTCAGAAAGCAAGTTGGGAAGAATAGTTACCGCTCGGAACTGGCAGCCAAGCCAGAGGAAGTCCACTATGTAATGTCCAGTCCCTTGGCACATATTTCTCCAACCACTTAAATTTAAAAAGCAGGCTGCCATTTTAATTCCTAAATATTTGAAAAGCGACTGCTTAATTCACATTGAACGCATAAAGCGTTAAAGACACCGACTTCATATGGACTACAAAGGCCCTTGACTAAATTCAACCTTTATCACAACTAACAGAGAAGCACCTTGGAAACGCCCTTTTCACAGACTTCCACAGAAATTTAAGACTTGTTTCTCGAAATCTTTGAACTCCAAAAACAGCAAAAGAAAGAAATCCCTTTGGAAACACCCAATTCAAACAGTGGCACAATAACTCAAGGGTAAAATCTGCCTTATCTTCAGGACAAGCAAAGGCAAACTTATGAGTTAAAATCGTTCACCCTACGAGGCGAGTATGAGATGATTTTGAGAGTTGACTAGGTTACCGGCTCAGCCATAAGCGAAATTGTAAGCATCAACGAAATTCTTGATTAACACGAGTTGTATTTGAATCCTGAGCTTTGCCACTGGTTTTGCCCCGAAAAGAATGCCGAATTGCTTCAATGAAAATTAAACTTAGATCTGCCCAAGTTAACAAGATTCTTGACAGTAAAAGCAGTGTCAAATAACAGATAAATCAGCAAATTTTTAGAGCTCTCAACCAGGGCCTGAATTGTTGTAATGAAATTTAAATTTAGTTCAACTCACGTTAACATGATTCTTAAAAAACAGTGACAAGTAACAGATAAAGCAAGCAATGTTGGCGGCTCTTAATCAAAGCACGGTCATTATAACAAGAATCTGAAGCCCTGAGAACAACAAACTGGGTCTACTCTTAGAACAACATAAATGGGCAGCGATTGGCAAACAGATTTACAGATTGCTAGTAGTCAGAGAACAACAGAAATAAAAATGCTGAACAGAACTGGTGAAAGAGCAGAAGGTTACCAGCTATTCTGTGAAGGTGGAAGCTGGGCAGCGAGATTGAAATGGCAGGCACTGAAACGGAACGAAAGCAGTTTGCGGGCGAACATATGAAGACGGAGCTAAGACGAACGCATTTAAGCACGGCTGTAGATGGCAGGTTTCAACATTAACGAGCGAGCAGTCACGACGAACCAGACGTATGGCCATATTTAACGCTGCAACAAGCGAACATTGATTCCATATCTCGGCGATTTCTCGGATTTTGGAAGTGTGAGCTGGTAACAGGTTGAGAGGCGTTGCTGCACGCTTCAACATTATCTGAGCATTTACGAGACGCATACTGAGTTGCAACGAAGGAGGAAGCGTCCAATCAAATTCAGCAATTAATTTGAGAACTGTGAGCTGGTAAATCGTGCGAGTTGGTAAGAACTGCGAGCTGGCAAATCGTGCGAGCTGGTAGAATTCTGAGCTAGTAAATCGTGAAACAGTGAGGTCAATTGAAATTGTGCGCTGGTAACAGGGGCAAGCGGCAAATGTCACATTTACAGTGGCTGGAAGGGCGATGAGAAAGCCCTCTCATTGGCTCCAGTGAACAGTGGCATTCAGCCAAAGCCAGCGAAGGGAACGCCTTTCGGCGTAATTACACATTATTTTAATAATAAAATATACATTTAATGTCAAATAAATTTATAATATTATTAATATGTTTTTTAATGAGAAATTTATCTCATTTACCAATCATAATATAATATTTTATTTTATATTACTTCCTTTTCATTAAAATCTAAATACAAATATTCTATAATTACACCGAAGGTGTCCTTTTTATGAGATTGACTGGGAAACACTGTTCATCTCAGCCAATCTCTGTGCTCCACGTGTCGCCCTTCTGCCCTGTCAAAAATTGACACTTGGCAGTCATCCATCTCACCGCGCTGCTCTCAACTCCTTCCCGGGCATCATTTCCTCCCTTCATCCGTGCTGCTCCACGTACCACGCGGCAGCTCCTTCGGTGTCCCGTCGGCTCATTTAATGAGCAAGTACTAGTTTTAACATTATTATTTTTACGGTTCAAATTTTTTGAAAATAACTTCTAATATAATGGATAGACTACTCTGCTATATTACGACAACATTCCAGGAAGGAGCCCTAATGTGAATAATCACTTTTCCAACTTGAGGCTTGGTAAATCACATGCATTATGAACATGCTCTCTCCGGCCTTCATCGCGTGAACACAGCGTACATACACGTACATCTTTGATGTTATTATTTTTTGAAGATAACTTTTAATATAATGGATAGACTACTCTGCTATATTACGACAACATTCCAGGAAGGAGCCCTAATGTGAATAATCACTTTTCCGACTTGAGGCTTGGTAAATCACATGCATTATGAACATGCTCTCTCCGGCCTTCATCGCGTGAACACAGCATACGTACACGTACATCTTTGATGTTATTATTTTTGAAGATAACTTTTAATATAATGGATAGACTACTCTGCTATACGACAACATTCAGGAAAGAGCCCTAATGTGAATAATCGCACCAACTTGAGCTTGGTGAATCACATGCATTGTAGTCTGATTCCTTCAGCGCCTGAACACAGCGTACATACACGTACATCTTTGATGTTATTCTCATTATCTCCTCTGCCATAAGTCACATAATAAGTTGTCTTTGAAGATTGAAGATGGAACATGGAACTGATGGGTTCAGCGTATCAGGACAGGTAATTGCTAGTCAATTATTGATTGTCTTTTCTATCAATAAAAGACAAAACACAACTGACAGAGAACCATTGACAACCATTGACGTAGAACCATACAAGAAACCATTGACATAGAACCATTGTACGCGTTTTAATCAACGGAGGGCAAATTGAAGTATATGGACATACAATATATCTTTGTATCTTACAACCACTGGATTAGTCTCAAAATAATGGGAGGTTTTGAAATAGTGATCGAAATCAGTGTGACAATTTTGACTCCATCTTTATTTTCAAAAATCAAAATATTAATATTTTATTAATGGCAAGTTAAAACAATTTAGTTGTATAGAATTAGGCCATACAAATATTTTATATAATTTATAATTTTTTTAAATATATAGTTAACTTTTATCTTTATAATAAAAAAATTAAAAGTTATAAATACAAAAAAAATATCAAATTTAATCACTAATTAATTATAATATGATGTAAGCCTTTAGGGGTAGTTCAATTGTTTTTCACTCTCATACCAAGTTTTTGTGAAGTATGTGGTTCTAGGTTTAAATCTCTATGATTAGTCTTGTGGGTTGTGTGTTGGGGCATGCATGGATTCACTTAGCACTCAAAATCAGCCTATGTCACAAGAGGTTGTGTGTTGAGGCATGCATGGATTCACTTAGCACTTAAAATCAGCCCATGTCAGAAGAGTACGAACCTGACCCATTTGTCAATTCCTCTAAATTAAAAAAAAAAAATACAATATGATATAAATATTATATCATAATATAACCTATCTAATTAATCATCATCACCATAGATTTATGTTAATCCCATATTTATGAAGCATCAAGATGGATCAAATCTCATGCGGTGAAAAACCTCTATTAAAGTGAAAAAGATGAAGACATGTTTGCAAAGAGATTTGCTACCTATATATATATATATATATAAACTTCATGCTAAGCATTGAAGGAATTACACCTCTTCTTCATTTTGAGCAACACACTAATAAAACGTTGATCATTTATCACCCACAATAATCTAGGTGAATATCAATAGGCACTCACCTCTTATATTGTCTCAACATTTTTTTATCTTCTTCGGTAGTTTTTCTATGATTTTTGGGTCTCAAACTTCCGGTTGTTTAGAGGCCCTAAACGATGTTTTTTGGCAATTCAAGGGAACAATTTACCCCAATCAAAAGTTGTAGTTCTCATATGGTTATTTCCAATGAGCTATCATCCACTCCAAATGGATTTTGTACACAGAAGTTGCACCCCCGTGAAGTTGGTGTGCCAACTAACCACTGATGTATGCTTGGAAATTTCTAAGAGGGGGATGAATCAATGATTTTAACTTTCTATTTTTTAGCTCAACTTAGTTTATTTTTCTATTGTCTTCTTATGAAACTAATGAATTTTGTATGTGTTCAATTATTATTGGTTTCTTTTGCAGTTACTAAATAGAGAAATTTGTAGATATAGTTATTCAAAATTCAAGATAATTCACACAATATTCAACAAACAACGCATGAAGACTTGAAGACACCATATATAAGTGAAAAATCGTAAGGGAGAAAACAACAATTTTTTGGCTAAAATTGATGTGAAGGAAAGCTCCTACTCCCCAAGTACATCAAATTTTATGTAGGCTCCAACCTACAAGATGTTGCTACCTCAAGGAAACTCTAACTCCTACAAATTTTTCTGTAGGCTACAACCCATAGGAGGCTCCTATCTCAACAAGATACAACATATTCTTTATTAAGCTACAACTTGAAAGGAGATTGCAATCTCCTAATCGAAATAGAAACTCAAGTTTTCTTGGTTACTTGATATCAATTTATGCCCTCAAGTTTGTTTCTCATCTTCTCTACTTCTCTTCTTCATTTGTGTTCCTTTTCTGCTATTTTTCTCTTCTTCTCCTTACTAGAATGTTGCTCATGAACCCTGCCATAAAAACTTCTTAACATCAAAATGTTATTTTCTCATTCAACTATGTATATTTTATAAGCATATGTTATTCATTGTTTGTATTCTATGCATGAATACAAAATGAGTTGTCTCTTGGTCTTCTAAGGTTGTTCACAACCTTCCTCTTCATTTTCAAATCTGAAATTCAGAATTCTGTAACATAAAAAATAGCTAAAATAATATAACTCAGTAGTAATGATTGTAAGAGAATTGTATTAGCTACATTTTTCAAATTTGTACCATACATTTTCTTGTTTAATGAAAGCATACATTTTCCGTCTTTTGTATCAATCTATCATGTGCCATTTTTCATTTTAATTATAGGCCATATATCAAGGTAATCAATCAACATATCTCACAATGATAAACCTTTTCACTTCGCATCACTTTCAACTTTTTCACTTCAATTAGGCTTCCAATAATGGTAATGTAGAAATCAACATAAATAGACCTTAACATGATAAAAAACAATCAACCTTAATAAGATCATTTGACCTTAATTTTAACATTACCATATTAGAAATTGGAGAGAGCATCCATTGAACAAGATTCATACACAAATAATTAATTTCTATATTGCAATAATCAGAGATACATCAAATATATATAGTTGAACTAATTCTAATCTTAGAGAGATAATATGAGAGAATCTCTCAACTTCCTCAACAACCCAATCCAAACTAAGTAAGCATAATAATTGAGGCATTATCTCAAACACCCCCCCTTAATGCCTACATTACAGAAATGGAGAACACACTAATTTAATACAAACATTTGTCTGCCCTGGTCTTCATTAACATTTGTACCCACTCTGAGATCTCATAGAAAACACTCTTTTCTCCACCATTTTCGAGCTACCATTCAACCCATTTAAAATACATTTGTTTCTAACCAGCAATGCTAAATTTGTAAGATCAAAGATTCTTGACACCTCTGAAGAAGAGTCTCGACACTGAACTATCCTATGGAAATATTTCCATCTGTGAAATAATCCCCGAAGAATAAATTTCAACAGTCTATAGGAAAATACTCTAGGTATAGAATATGAACAGTGATCAATCCTACAAAGTGACCTTTAAAAGGATCTCATTGTATAACCTGTAACCGATGCTCTTGGCCCAAAGCACAACAAGATCAGCATATAACAAATTCACACAATCAAATTAGTCAATTTTTCTCTCGTCCCTGAAGAACGTAGAGAACGACTAATTTAAATAATGCTAATTTGTTCAATAATTGGTTCTACACTACAAATCTCACAAATCCTTGCCCCGCAGATAAAATTTCCTAATCCAAAACTCCACTCCACAAGATAATCTTTTACTCAAAAATACATTTACATTAGAATCCAAATAGTCGGGCTCCTATTTAAACATCCTATCATCCAGATCACAAACACACATTAACCCTTACACTACTGTTTAACCATCCAACCATTCGTATCACAAACACACATACATGGCGTCTCTTGCAGTCTTATTCGATGGGCGAAATGACGATCTGTCCTTTGGCTCGTTCGCTTTCTTGATGTTTGAAAGCCTCTTTCACGTCAGCAAATGAATACGGGCCCTTCAGATCTAGCACAGGTTTCAGCTGCCCACTCTCTATGTACGGCTGTAACTTCTCCAGGTTTTGGGCATCAGCTGAGACCACAAAAAATTCAGCTCTGCCTTGAGGCTGAAATGAAGCTATGTCCAAAACTTTGGCTTCCTCTTTGGCCACCCCCTGAGACTTGGCCGAATCCCCTATAGTGTCAAACACAAAATTGAATTTCTCGGAGATCTGATCATAGCTCTGCTTCGTATAATCGATAACAATCATCTACGCCTTGGTAAGATGAATGATGGTTTTGATATAAAATTTCTCCGCCACGCCTTTCTTCAAATGCAAATAGATCTGAAAAACCCAAAACTGAGATCGATCGCAACTCTATACAAGAGTCGTGTCTGGTGCGAATACCAGAATCAAATACCTTTGCAACCCGTTCATACACTAATGCTCAGAATCTAATGTTATACGAACTGAAAAAATAAACAACATTACTTGGGCCCTCTTACCTTTTACGCAGGGCCTCCAAACCTATGTGCAAATCTCTAACTCAAAAAAAAAAATCTTCTAGTCTTAAGATTAGGATTTATCGCTCTCACATTTTCCTGGGCACTCCCGTGAGGGATTAAACCTAGCCAAGCTCCGATACCATATTAGAAATTGGAGAGAGCATCCATTGAACAAGATTCATACACAAATAATTAATTTCTATATTGCAATAATCAGAGATACATCAAATATATATAGTTGAACTAATTCTAATCTTAGAGAGAGAAGTTGAGAGAATCTCCCAACTTCCTCAACAACCCAATCCAAACTAAGTAAGCATAATAATTGAGGCATTATCTCAAACAACCCAATCCAAACTAAGTAAGCATAATAATTATAGGCCATATATCAAGGTAATCAATCAGCATATCTCACAATGATAAACATTTTCAATTCGCATCACTTTCAACTTTTTCACTTCAATTAGGCTTCCAATAATGGTAATGTGGAAATCAACATAAATATACCTTAACACGATAAAAAAAAAATCAACCTTAATAAGATCATTTTACCTTAATTTTAACATTACCAACATTCTCCCCCTTGGGAATTGATCACAACACAATGATCCTCTGCCTCCAAGAAAAATACCCCTACTTAACTCCCCCTTTTATATCAATGGAAAGGGGTTTTAAAACTGGTAAAAAACCTCTAATAATTTCTTATATTTTTGTAGAAATTATTATTTTTGTAGATTCCTCAGAGGCCTCGATACAATGTAATGACATGTAATCATTTAATTCATAAAATCATGCCAACTATTAATGCCAAGGCATGAAGACATGTTATGGCACAAAACCTTAATTCATAAATGTACCAACAATAATAGTCATTTATAAAAGCTCTGCATTTATAAACAATACACTCTTAAATATTAAGTTGTTGGCAATGTAAAATGTTGTCAAATTGTATTAACCCAATGCATTAGCTTCTTCTCCATTAATTCATTAAAAAATTGTTTCTCTCTAAGAAGAATTAAGGCTGCTCCAATTCCAGATAATATAAAGTTACACAATCACTGCACACTTTAAAAAATACACATTTATGATGATGCCACTCCATTCCTTTGCAAATATACGCTTTTGGGTTCACAGGTCATTGCTGTCGCACATATAAACTTACACTTTTAACTTGAATTTTTTAATGAATAAATAATCCATCCACGTTGGTGAAGAATGCATCAAATAACAATGTTTTACCATGTGGAAAGCAATTCTTTTCTTGATGAGTATGAATGGTTCCCATCTAACTCTGTATAAGAATTTCACTTGTTCTTTGGAAATAGTTCCTCCTCTTTGGGATGTTTAGGATTCACACCCAAAATTTCAATAAATATCATTTGTCAATGCCATGTGACTTCTCATATTGTGCCTGAAGTTGTGATGAAACATTTAACAACCTTTGCTTTGGATCATTTTCATATGGTAAATTCCAACAATCAAAGATTCGTACTAATATAGAAGAAAATGCTTTGGAGCATTATTTATGTGGTAAACGCAAACATCCATATATTCTTACTAAACTAGAATTAGGAAGTTTCAATGCTAATTTAAGTGAAACTAAATATCTTCAACCCTGTGACATATTCAACACATATAATATATTGTGGCATATAAACAATGTTAACCATTGTTTAAACTATTTCCAATGCTGCTCCAACGTAATTCAACACATGTAAAACATTCATTCAGGCATTTGTAACATGCACCATTTGAATTATCCAAATCAAAACATATAGTATGTTGTGGCATATAAACAATTTCAAATGTTCTTTAAACCATTTCCAAGGTTTCTCCATTGTAATTCAATGCATGTAAAAAATTCCTTCGGGAATTTGTAACACACACCATTTGAATTATCCAAAGTAACACATATTCAATGCTTTTAACATCATATCCAATACATGGCTTAAATTTAACACTTTGGTTTTGAACATTTCATGGCTTTTAACACTATGGACTTTAACATCACATGGCTTTTAAATACTATATCCAACATTTGTTGACTCTCCAAGGTTTCTTTCTTAACGGGTTACATTACATGGTGGAAGCAGTGACATTGCTTTGATCCAATGTTTTCAATGGCAGTGTAATTGGTCCAAAACCATAATTAGGGAAAAAAAATCAAAACAACGCATGAAAAAAATAACAACACAGCTCCAAAACAACACATTCAAGCTCCAGAACAATGCAACTCCATATTTTGTTAGGAATCCATAATAAAATTACTTCTTATAATCATTGCATATATCTTCCAGTGGCCTTTTGGAGCTGTTTTCTCAAACACTGCATGAATGTTGATACCAATTGATGCATGTTGCTTCAATAGCCATTTCCCAGGCTGTAAAAAATGCAGAGCATCATTATGTCAGGCATAATGAACAAGATTCCTTCCTCTATGTTGTTCTTTTCTTCATCAAACCCTGAGCATGAACATTCCTTGTCTTTTGTATTCTTGTCTACCTTAAAAGGCATCTCAGGTAGCTGACTTTCCTTTTGAAATTCTCATCTCATATGCTATCAAGGAACTAAGTAGTTGATCTCTATTTAGGGTCTCAAATTTGGTTGTCTCTTCTATAGTTGAAATATTAAGATTCAATTTTGAAGGTAATGAGCTAAAAAAAAATTAAACTATTACACTCTATTTTAATGTTTCTCCTAGAGCCATCATGACATTAAAAATTTCATCTACTCTTACAAAGAACTTAGCAATATATTCATCTTCATTCATTTCTAGTGTCTCAAACTGCATTCTATACACTTGTAATTTGTCTATATTTACTTTTTTATCTCCTTCATGAATATTTTGTAGTTTATCCCAAATTTATTTAGCTATCTTACAATGCATTACTTTAATAAATTTTGGCTCAATTAATACACTTAAAAGTCCATTCATAACTTTTTCATTTGCTATGAATTCCAGTTTTCCATATTTGGTATTACTCATTGTCTTTGGTTCTTCATATCCCACCAACAAAGAAGCCCAAACCTCTACTCCAAGAGAAATTAAATATTTTTTCATTCTCACTTTTCGAGAATGCATAATTTGTGCCAGTGAACATATCAATTTTATGTTAGGTCCCTGTAATATTAGTATAACCCCTTATTGTTATTGTTAGTGTAGCCCCGTTATTGTTATTGATGTTCTCATGTACTCCCCATATTATTATTATTGTGCCCCATAGAATCCTACTATTATTATTGTTGCGCCCTTACATTATTATTGTTATGTAGGCTCTGATTATATTATGACCCCTTAGAGTACTATATATAGAAAGGATATATTGTCATTTCTATCATCCAAGAATTATTCATTTATATAATGTAAAGGAGGTTTCCACCTCAAAGAGGTTATTTCTCAAGTCGTTGATCTATCTTTTCTCTATTTTGTGAGTTGGTTGCATAACATTTGGTATCAGAGTTTTGGATTCTATGGTTTCGCTTCTTCAAACAGTTCATCTTGAAATTTTTGATATACATTTTTTCTACGAAGCTTTAGAAGTGGAAATTTCAACCACGTGGAGTCAAAATATTGGTGAGCCTCATGTACAAATTTCAATTCTTGGTTTGCTATATGTTCGAGGATATGATCTGAGGAATCTAAGGTTTGTATGCTCCATAATTTCATCTCAAACATGTGACCTAGGGAAAATCGTCATAAATTTCGTTTTAAGCATCAAATTTTAATTCTTTAAAAAGTGGCCAAAAGTGCACAAACTGTAGCTTTTACTGTAGCAATATCAGGGTTGAATGTTAAAACAATGACATATGCAATCTCATACAAATTTGCTCTACTAAACCAGTCCATAATCATGTAATCGTGGAAGATTTGGCATAACTCTATATTGAAGAATATAATATTGGTCTAACTTATCAAATTGGAAACAAGATTTAGAGGGCTATGACAGTACCAAACTTTAGACCTTGAGGATCCAAAATTTCAGAGTTACAATCCTTGCAAGATCGAGCTCCTAAAAGAAAGCAAAAGGTGTGTATATTTTTTAAAGTTTCACAACCTTTGTTTGAAAAATCAGTTTGAAGTGATTCCAAAGGAATATTGAAGAACATATATCAGTAATTCGTTCTAAAATTGCTCACAAATAAAATAATTCGACACCCATTAAACCCTTAGAAAACTCTACTATGACGCATGAAGAGGAAGAATTGCAACATGATATATCAAAATTATGGGACCAAGTGAAAAAAATATTTCTCTCACAAAGAGAAACCAAAGATGACATGGACGGTTTAAAATCATACATGGAAGCTAATATAGATGGTTTTAAAGCATACATGGAAGGTTTGAGAATCCGCTCTGTTATACGGAGATGATTGTCTTGGGGATGCATGGAATATTCCAACAATACCAACTGATTGCATAATGTTTGGTTTAGAGGTTGTCATGTATAAGAGGTCCCCAATAATAAATATATATAAAGTCTGATCCACCTCTGTTGATTCATCAGTCTTTCTAAGTTTGCAACCTATAACCATTGGAGTGCTTACCAAAGAACATTCCACCATGATGGATTTACTTGAAAATTCCTTGAGACACTTGCTTTGTGAAATAAGAATTCCTTTTGAAGATTGTGTAATCTACAAACCCAAAAAATAAGAAAGTTATTCAAGCATAGACATCTCAAATTCAACCTTGATATCAGCTCCAAACTAACAAGTTAGATGATTTGAATCACTGACAAAAATAATATCATCAACATAGAAAACCACCACTAACAATTTTTTGTCAATGGATGTCACATACAAATTACTATCAATTGTGCCTCTTTTAAATCCACCTTAAGAAAATAACTGTCCAATTTTGAGTAAAAAGCCCTTGGGGTTTTCTTAAGACCATACAAGGCCTTTTTCAATATACAAACACAATTATGTATATCTAACAATTAAAAACCATCAGGCTGCTCAATGTAGACTTCTTTTTTCAATTCTCCATTTAAAAAGGAAGATTTGACATCCATATGATATATTTTAAAATTCTTGAAACTACTAAAAGGAAAGAACAAGCATATTTCTTCTAATCGTGAAACAGGAGCAAAAGTCTAATTGAAATCCAAACCTTCAATTTGTGCATAATATTTGTAAACTAACATTTCCTTATTTCGTACAATTTCACTATTGTCATTCAATTTGTTTCTAAATACCCATCATGTGCCAATAACATTCTTAATTTTTGGTCTTCAAATAGTCTCTTAGGTCTGATTTTTGTTGATTTGATCAGTTCTTCATTCATGGTCTTTATCCAATTGTCATCTTGGCTAGCCTAAGAAAAATCCTTTGGTTCCATCATCGATAACAAATCTACATGTGCTTGAGTAGGGGGATTTATTAGCTTTCTTTTTTTTAACACCTCTATTGTATTGAACAATAATTTGGTCAATTGGGTGGTGTTTTAACACATACCTTGCAGGAAATTTGGATTGTGAACTCATGGGTTCTTCAATATCTTCATGTGTAAATGACTCACAATCTTCTCATCATTGTTGACTAGATCATTAATTTGTTAACATTTTTTGGTTATTTGCCTTGAAATTCAATGTGCTCATAAACTTTAGCATCAATGCAATCAATTAATTTTCTTGTATTCTCCTTGTATCATCTATAGCCCTTGTTATTCTGAGGGTAACCAATAAAAATACCTTCATCCATCAAAATTACCAAGATTTTCATCATTCTACTTGATATAACACTTTCTTCCAAACACTCTGAAACGATTGGCTATAACAAGTCTTCCATACCATAGATCAGATGGAGTTTTGTCACGGTTTGATCTGAAGTGTTTCGTGTTAAAAATAACCATTTTTGTATGAATGGATTCGTCCAAAAACCATTTGTGGTGTAATTCGCTCTCCCATCATGGTTGTAGCCAAATGCTAGGTAGATATGTTAGTGCTCTCTGCTAATCCATTTTTTTGTGGAGTCTATATTATGGAAAACTATCTTTTGATGCCATGTTCTTTGCAAAAATAATCATATTCTTTGGAGGGAAAACTCTCCACCATTATCAAACCTTATACACGTTATTTTACAGATTGTCACAGATTGTCTCATTCTCAGTTATGGCCTTAAAGTTTTTGAACTCGTTAAAGACCTCCTATTTTTCTCTTAAAAAGTTCAACCATGTCATTATGTTAAAGTAATCAATCATAAGCATGAAATACAATTTACCTAAGTTCTTGAATGCTCGCACAAGTCTATATGTACCAATTTTAATGGCTCACTTTTTTATTTCTCGTTGGACTTGAATGGTACACACACTTGTTTTCCATTCTGAAAATACTTGAAAATAGTTTTCTCTAGCTTAGACAACATTGGCATATCTTTGAAAACATTCATCTTGCCCAGTTTGAAAATATGATCAAATTTTAGATGTCCTAAATTTCGATTCTATTAATATCTTACACTACTATCAATCCTGTGCCTGCAAATTTGATTTGAAAATTTGTTGATCTAAACAACATACCATGGAATTTGTCATACATTTGGGAAACACTGAGTATATTTTGCTTCAAGCCATCAAGAAATATAACATCCTTAGCCTTGCCTCTACCATTTTCCAAACTAATTATTCCTTTACCCATTATCTTACCTAGTGCATTATTTCAAAAGGTAACATTACCTTTTCTAATAGGTTGTAATGACAAAACTTTACTTTTGTCTCCTCCCACGTGAGTGGAATAACCAATGTGCACATACCACTGACTCAAAACATTTTGAGCATATAAAATCAAATTGCAGTTTTCTTCATTTTACTTTTTCTTCGATACCGATTGCTAGCTTAAATGTTTCAATTCCGGAGTAGGCCTTGTATTTTTTAGTCTACAAAATATTTCTTTGTGTCCAACATTCTGACATATATAACGTTGAGCCAAATTGTTCAAAGGAGAGAATGAATTACTAAGACAAGTTTTTATTCTTCTCTGTCTAACAAATTAATTATCAAACTTATAGTTTCTTCTTTATGGAACATTTTTTGTGAACATAACGTTAACCTTATAATACATAGCGTTATGCCCATAATTAGTGCAAGTAAAACAATATCTTAAAAATACATCCTCGTACCTGGTAAAACTCTGATTTCTGAATCTTGTTTATGTTGCTTCTTGAGGTAATTGAGCTTATCCGAGGGTTTAATTTCTTTGTTAATTTGTTTTCTCTGCATTGCTAGTATTTTGTCGAGTTCAATTGAACTTGATCTTATTATATTGGAATGTATGATTTTCCTTATATTTTCCTATGTTGGTTTCTTAGTTCACAACTAGAACACAAGCAATAACTTTCCTACCTTTCATATCAACTATTGAGCCTGACTTGGCCTCAAATATAATACTTGTTTTGTTATTAGAGACTCTTTGTACTTCAAGAATTTCATTTAAAATTTTAGTCCCTTTTCCAATTTTTTCGTTAAATCTCAGTTAGGCTTTCTCCTTTTCAATTTCTTTCCTCAGAGAAACAATTTCTCCTTCAAGCCTTTCACATGATTTATTTTTCTCATTGAGAAGTTGATTAATAGCTTCTTTGATCTTATTGCCTTCTTCAATTTGCAAAAGTAGGGATTCTATTGCTTCAACTTAATCCTTGACCAGCAATTTATTTTTTTCTTTTTTTTTCTTTCTCAAATTTTGAATTTCCTCAAGAGAACTGATCAAATCTCTTTCTAATTTGCCTTCAACCTCTTCTCTATCAGAGTCAACAACTTCTATTTCTATATTTTTTATGGCCATGAGCATAAATTCTTTTGAACTTTCATGAGTTTTGTCCTCATTTGATGACTGGCTTTCTTCACTCTTAGAGGAGTTGGAGTCTTGGATGTAGAAACTTTTCTTCTTAGAATTATTTTTTTTCTTTTGATTTTTTCTAAACGTCTCTCTAGGGTCATATTCATTCTTCTTCTTTTCTGGACATTTAGAATCATAGTAATCTACTTGACCATAGTTAAAGCACTTAAAATGTAGGTTACCTTTGTACTTTCCTAAGCCTCTCTTGATTTTTATCATGAACTTAGCTTTCTCTTCATTTGATTCACAACATGATTCATTATGTTCTTCCTTGGGTTTATTATCTACTTTTATGGTTGACTCCTTTGTTGTATATTTACCATAAGGAATCCTCATCTCATAGGCAGTGAGAGTGCCAAGTAATTGATCTAATTTAATAGACTTGAGATCTATCATCTCCTCAATGGCTACAAATTTTAGATTAAACCTCTTAGGGAGAGATCTCAACACTTTTTGGATTACTACTAGCTCTTTTAGATCTTCATCAAGACCTCTTATTATATTCACTACTTCATCAACTATAAGAAATTATTTAGCAATATCTTCATCATCATGCATTTTTAAAGACTCAAATTGCATTCTAAAACCCTGATATTTGGTTTTCTTTACCTTGATACCACCGTCATAGTAGCTAATCATCTTGACCCATATTTCTTTTGTAGTAGTTTTATCCATGATCTTGACTAGATTTGATTCAAGTAGACGAGTGAGTAAAGCATTCATAGCCTTGGCATTGCACGTAAATTCAATTTTTTGATCTCTAGTAATCATGGCTAGAGGATTTTGATATTCTTCTTCCACTGTGTCCAATACACCAACACCAAGAGATTGAATATATAGGTTTCCATCCTTACTTTCTAAAAAACATAACTCATTCCATTTAAAATAGGTCCCTTATTGGTGATTCTCCTTCGTGATTTTCCATAGTCCTTGATCTTTCTTCTAGATGTTAAACTGATATGAGCTTACTTCCTTTGCGACCGATTGTTGTAAGCTAAGGCAATACTGAGAGGGGAGAATACTAAAACACCAACAATCACTTTAGGGTGAAAATGTGACATTGGGTTACACTTTTTGCCCTTTTTTGAGAAAAAACTTTCATTTTTTTCAGTTCTTCAACTTTCTGCAAGCTAAAACAATTTTTCTGTTTAGAATTTCATTTTGTGATAAAAATAAAAGTTGTCAGAAATTTTGTTAGCTTTCTATTACTTATTTTTTGGAATATTTTTATACACATTTGTTATGTCAACTTAGCGTTTCTTTGAGTGTGTGTTTTTTAACAATCAACGGATTCATAAGAAGTCATGTTAAGACGCAATGTTGTATTCTTTGAAAATTTGTGTTTTTGAGAAACAAAATGTGTTACACCAATCTAGACAGAGTCTACTTCGGTTTCGTCATATTTACAAAGCCAATGGATGCATATCATAATTACTAGAATTTTTTGAACTGGTCCATTATGAAAAATTGCATATTTTGAATATGTTTCGCGACGCAAGAAATTTCTTAACATATAAGTTATAAATTAAAAATCTAAAAGCTACCCATTAGAGACAACGGACCAATGTAATGTACGATAATTTTTTGAATTTTTTTTACAATTTATTTTGGAAGATACAAAATTTTGATTTCACTGAATCACAATGACCTTTAGAAATTGTTTGCATCTATTTTATTAAAAAAATAACTAAAATTAGTAAATATTTATGAAATTCCATGAAAGTTATATTTCCTGAAAGTACATTCAATCCTGAAAATTCTTGTCTTGGTTCCGACACTTAATTCGGAATGTTTCATGGAGTTTAGTCAGTCCAAAGTTGCAGAAACGTATTCAAGGCTTGGCTCTGCGTAACTGGTGACACGTTAGTTCGGCCGAACTCTTAAACAAAGTTCGGCCAAACTGTTTTTTGTGCCGACAACATATTAAATCAAACAACAAAGTAGTTTGGCCAAACTATTTATTAAAATTTCGGCTGAACTTTTACTTAACTTTTCATCGGCCGGAAAGTACCGTCGAGCCCCTACAATAAAACATTTCATGGCAATATAAATTGCCATGAAACCATTCATTATTTTCGCATATTTTTGCACTTTTCGTCTGATTTTACAAAAGTCTTGATCTGATTTTGCAAAGAATTGTTTTGGGTTTAAAGAATTTTCTTGAAAGTACATTCAAAGGACTTCAAAGGACTTTTCTTTGAGACACATTATTTTCATACATTTGATATAATTTTGCAAGGAATTTTTTTGGATTTAAAGAATTTTCTTGGAGGTGCATTCAAAAGACATTTCTTGGAGGTATGTGATACAGTTTTTTGGGCTTTATTTTTTTTTAAAGTATGGATTTGGGATTAATTTCGAAAGGACATTTTTTGGTTTTAGGTTGAAGTAAATCTTTTATAATGATTTTTTAAAATGAGTTTTTGTGTAACTTTTTAAATGAATTTTTTTTGTAGGACTTGGAAGGAAATATTTTGAACTTCGTTTCATTTTTATAAGACATTTTTTTCTTGAATTTTTTAAAGTAAGTGTTTTGGATTGGAGTATGTATTTTTTGCAAAAAATTTAAAATTAGTTTTTTTTTTAAATTAAATCTTTTGTGATGTTTTTTTTAATTGATTTTTTGTCTAAATGTTTGAATAAAATTTTTTGAAATTCATACTCTATTATCATGGGAAATCAAAGAAATTGTACGAGAAAATATGTTCGAAAAAGAGACCCTGAGGAACGTAGAGAAGAGACGAGACAATCTTGCAAAAGAAAGTTCTAGAAGCACTCTCAAATATTGAAGGGGAAAATCAACCTCAACTAGAAGTTGAAACACGTATGTAAATGTAAATATTATGATTTTGATATATTTAAAATTTTCCTAGTGTAAAATGTGAAGCTTAATTTTTATTTGATGAACTCATTTGAAAAATATTTTGCAATGTAAACAGAGAGAGATATTCCTCAAAACATTGATGATGAGATACAAAATTTTGAAAGAGAAAGTGAAAGAGATATTGAACCAATGATTGAAGATGGTGAAAATGATGAAAGAAATTCAAGTGAAGAAATTGAATCACAAAGTATATATATATATATATATATATATATATATATATATATATATGTTGAACACATGCATGTATTATTGAAATTATACATATATTTATTAATTTAGTTATTTATTGAATATGTAAATTTATTATGTACTATTCATTCGAATATGTACAGATGAAATCAATGTCGATGACGAGATGTTAGAAAATGTTGACACTCACACATATGGAGATAAAAAAACTGACCATTATATACGATATCGTGTTAACCGCATTTTTGAGAAGTATTTCATAAAGGAAAATGTGACAGTTCAAGCCCAAATGTTGAAAGGTCTCCTATCATTAAGGAAATTAAAAGAAGCTACAACTTTATTGGGTATTCGAAAATCAACCAAAGATAAAAAAAATGAAGGAAAATGTGATACAAAATATAAATAGTGCTATAAATTCAATGAAAAGATCTAGATAGAAAAATGTTTCAGTTGTACGTAGAGCAATACATATGGCAGTGGTTTCATCAAGTACTAAAGATAATCGCTTGGTAAAATCTATGGCACGAGCATTAGGAACCTCGCGAAAAACTTTGCACAAACATCAGAAATTTCGGTTGCAAATAGATGTAAATGATGAACTTGCTTTTTGCAGAGCTATTTGTAGGCAACCGTATAAAGACAGACTTGGAGAAAATGTTAAA
Organism: Pinus albicaulis; assembly: GCA_034641835.2. Lineage (NCBI taxonomy): Eukaryota > Viridiplantae > Streptophyta > Pinopsida > Pinales > Pinaceae > Pinus > Pinus albicaulis. The sequence goes on from MU968307.1 coordinate 6,115,473, forward strand.
GAAATAATATATGAATATTGGAAGAACAATTCGCGTGTTTCGCCAACTGCAAGGCATGTGATGCGAAGAAGAATAGCACGAAATTAGTACGAAGAACATGAAAAACATTTCTTGGAAACCACTCAGATAAATTTGTTCAACAAGTTCAAAGAAGAGAATCATGAAATTCATGTTTCAATCAGTGCTTTTGTTCAACAAAAACCATGGTATGTAAAACCTATCACCGTACGTGACACTTGTTGTTGCCATTATCATGTGGAATTTGAGTTATATTATGACACATTCCTTGATTTTGGTAGAACATTTTGGACGATTCACCTCCTCCTTCCACTATTCGTGATTTCATATCTCAAATTCTATGTGAAAGAGAAAGCGTTAAACTATTTTACAAAAAGAAATGTGTTGGTGGTAAAAAATGCGGTGATTGTGGAAATTTGACTAAATTTCAAAACAAATATCGTATTGATATAAATGATAAATCATTGTCCAACATGAAAGTGAAATGGAAGAGATATGAATATATCCATACATCGATTCAAGGTGCAAATAGAGTTAAAAGAATTGAATTACGAGAAGAAGAAATTTTTATGATAGAATTTTTGAGAAAGTTTGAGGCAGAAATTTATAAATACACCAAGCATTCCCATAGAGCTTGATGGCAAGACTTGCAATTCCAAAAATCCCGTGAAGTTTTTCCACCAGGGACCATTTTCTCAGTAATTGATTTTGTAGAAAACTACACATTTTTTCCACAAAAAGAAATTCAGAGTGAATACTATCATTCTAACCAAGTCTTCATGATCGTCCATATTCTATATATACATGCTGAACAAAACGTCGATCATATAGAAATCACCAGTGAAAATTGACATATTATTAAAGAATATCACTTTTATATCAGTGATGATCGTACACATGATACATATTTTGTACAATATTTTTTTGGAAAAATTTATGATTCCTTGAAAAATCGTGGAATAACATTCAATGAACTTTGGATATGGTTAGACGGATGCGCAACACAATTCAAATCTGCACGATCATTCTTTTGGTTGTGTTGTCTTCATAAGAAAACCTGCATTAAACATTGTTGGAAATTCTTTGAGACTGGCCATGGAAAATGAGAACATGACGGTGCAACGGCATGCATAAAACGAGCACTTCGAATATATCAAATGAACCCCTCTGCAAGCCGACTTGTGGACGCAAAAGAAGTTGTTTAATGGTGCATCGCTTCTCTAATCCTTGAGACTAACTGATCAAGGGAAGTGCGAAGGTACATTGAATTTAATTTTTATTGAATATTTAATTAAATAAATAATGTACATTTATCACAATGATTATCTTTGATTGTATTTTGATATCATATTTACATTCTTCATTAAATTTTCCATATAAAGGTTTTTTTGGCATATTGGGATCGAAGACGGAGATAGATCAATTGAAAATGACGTTGAAACAATAAAATGGACTAAAAAATTACATTCAATTAAAACGAAGTCGTCCAGAAATGTGTTTGCATTGGATAAAAGAAAATATTCTTGTTTTTGTCCTGTTTTCATAGACAAAACAAAATCCAATGACGTTTGTGAAAACAAAATGTATGTAAAATATTGGAAACGTATAGAGCTAAATACAAAGGGAAAAATCTCCTTTGCAATGTTTGAAGAAATGCAATCAGAGGAGACTACAATATCATCCGATGTTGATCGAGTTTCTGATCTTGTTAGAGAAGGTAAAATTTGAATTGCTTTCTAATGATAAAGATCTAGAAATAAATTTGAATATGTATAATTTTTTCAATTTTGTTTTATTGTACAGGAGATGTTTTTGCTGTAATTGCACCTACTGACAACAATGAAAATGTGAAGTATTATTTGATTCGTTGCACTGAACGAAAAATGAAATTATTAGAAGACTATAATGATCACGGATTTCCATATGAAAGAGTATCTATTATACTGAAAGGTTATTTTTTCAAAGAAACTAATCAAAGTGGGAATTTTTTTCACTTTGAAGACTACGAACTTGATTTCATAAGTTGTCAATATAGTCACTTGGTGTGTGCAGTACGCATAAATTTGATCGAGGTTCAATCAAATAAAAAAATGAATATTAAGAAATGGAAAATGTCAAAATCCGATCATGAACGGATTATTGAAGATGGAATTCCATTGGATTTTTTTTGATTGAACTGCCCAACAATTTATTCTCTTTGGATTATATGTTTAGAACTTCCAGTACTCAATTAAAAATTGAGTTGCCTTGTTATGTTATCTGTGCAAGTGTTTGCACATGTACAAATTGTTTTGGTACATGCACACTCTAGTATCAACTGAAAATAGCTTTTTTATAAATGCATTGATGAAAAATGTTGCGTACATATTGGATATATATGTATATGTTCTAGAATGCAATTAACTGTTCTAGTAGTTTTACTATGTGCATTGATGAAAAATGTTTCACGTACTCAATATATATGTTCTAGAATGCAATTAATTGAAACTAGTTTTTCTATGTGCATTGATGAAAAATATTGCATGTACTGGATATATACATGAACTCAATGCACGCAGTTTTTCTTGTGGGATTTTTTAGTAAAAAGTATCCACAATGTAAATAAATTATCCACAGTATAATTTTGTACGAAGATTCCTTTCAGACAAGAGACTCGGAGCACTTCTTCGACTTTTGGTGGGATTTGACCCACATCTCTATTCCTGATTGAAAATCTAGTACAAAATTTGTATGTCCAATGGTCGAATATGTTCTATGTGCATTAATGAAAAATTTACATACTACATACTATTGTTTGAGTGAAAAAAAAATTAAAAACTTACCAAATGTACTTCAACCATGTCTAAAACTTGAATTTTAAAAACTTTTTGACTATATCAAAACAAATTACTTCACATGTCATGCCAATTGTAGTTCAACTATCCAATAAAAACATTAACCATTTAACATTATATCACATGCCAAATGTAGATTAAAATGGTATCCAAAACTTAGTTTTAAAAACTTTTTGATTATATCACAACATTACTTCACATGATTAATGTACTTCAACCATCCAAAACTTGGGTTTTAAAAACTTTTTGATTATATCACAAAATTACTTGACATGCCATCCAATTGTAGTTCAACTATCCAATAAAAATATTTAACATTATATCACATGTGCCAAATGTAGATTGAAACCATCCAAAACTTAAGTTTTAAAATTTTTTTGGTTATATATCGTGCCACATTACTTCACATGCCATGCCAATTATAGTTCAATTATCCAATAAAAACATTTAACATTATATCAAATGTGCCAAATGTAGATTGAAACCATCCAAAACTTAAGTTTTAAAAACTTTTTTATTATATATCGTGCAACACTACTTCACATGCCATGACACGCCATGCCAATTATAGTTCAACTATCCAATAAAAACATTTAACATTATATCACATGTCAAATGTAGATTGAAACCATCCAAAATTATAGATCACAACATTACTTCACATGCACGTATTACTTCACATGCCATGCCAATTGTAGTTCTTGACTATCCAATAAAAACATTTAACATTTAACATTAAATATCACATGACAAATGTAGATTGAAACCATCCAAAACTTGAGTTTTAAAAACTTTTTGATATATATCATATAACATTACTTCACATGCCATGCCAATTATAGTTCAACTATCCAATAAAAACATTAAACATTTAACATTAAATATCACATGCCAAATGTAGATTGAAACCATCCAAAACTTGAGTTTTAAAAACTTTTTGATTATATCATACATAACATTAATTCACATGCCATGCCAATTATAGTTCAACTATCCAATAAAAACATTTAACATTATATCACATGCCAAATGTAGATTGAAACCATCCAAAACTTAACTTTTAATTTAACAAAAAATTATAGATCACAACATTACTTCACATGCCAAATGTACTTCAAGCATCCAAAACTTAAATTAAAAAATAAAATAAAATTATAACACATCATTACATAACATGTCAAATGTAGTTCAGAAGCAAAACATTAATTTATTGATGACAACATTACTTCACATTCACATGCCAAAATTACTAAAACCATCCAAAACTTAACTTTTTGGAACAAAACAAATTATATTAACACTGTAATAAAATATGTCCAAAAATTGTAGATCTCACAAGTATCAAGTATCAAGTTATATATATATATATATATGACAGTGCATCTAGATAATATATAAAAGAGTAAATTTAAGACTATCTAAATCTTGAAATCAAATCTACAAATCATGTCCATCAAATAGATATTGATGTAGCATCTTCCTTATCAGGGTCTCAATCTGTGCACTATCATGCGAAGCATGGAAAACTTGTACACAATGCACATGTACAAACATTAAAATTTGTTGTTTTAAAAAAGAGTGAGAATATATATAAAACTTCATGTAAAAAACAAAATATAAAAAAAAAAATCATGCAATACCTCAGGAGGTTCCCTCTCCATTTGTTCATGTGCTACAAGTTCCCCCCCCATGGGAACATCTGCAACGATAAACTGTACAATATACATGTAAAGTTATATATATATATATTAAAAAATTTCAGATGAAAATGCACGTGTACATATATAAACTTATTTTCAATAATATTAAAAAAAAGGTTAGACAACTTGTTCAAATGGTTGAAATGGTGTGGATGTTCCTATCTCCATCACTAGAGTCCGTGGATTAAAGAAATCTTCTATAGGAACCTAAAATTCAAAATTTTAAAAGTATAAAATAACTCAAGATCAAGATCTCAATTTATAATAAAACTTAAATAAACAACAATTTATAAATTATAACTAAATTAAGAAAATATATATATATGTGTGTGTGTGTGTGTGAAAAATTGAATACTTTTGTAGGTGAATTTGAGACATCTCCTAAGAGAGGCTCCAAATGAAAATCTCCAAGAACCTAAAATTCAAAAAATTTAAAATAACTCAAGATATAGATATATATATCTCAATTTTTAATGGAACTTTTTGAGGTGGAATATATATATATATATATAACTTAAACATAAATTTTAAAAGTGAAAAATTGTCCATACTTGTTGTGGATGTGGCACATCTCCTAAGGAAGTAGAAGGTACATCTCCTAAGGAAGAAGAAGGTACCGCCATCCCAAAAACATCAGATGGAATCAGAATCTGTTAAAACATTTTATCATTATATATACATACATGTACATGTGTGCACAATTATTTATTTTAAAAATATCACTTAAAAAACACTAACATTTGCCAACATATCTTGATGGTGAGACCCATCTGCATTGTTTGAACCAGAAGTCCCAAACGTGATATTAACATTTTCGTCATTCATCATGCGTGACAACTGCAAATGGTGTTTTAACATATAATGATACATTTTTGTTAGATTAATGTACATACAAATAAATGTATACATGTACATACACATGTATTTATTACAAATTGTACACATGTATGTGTTAAAATAATTGAACCCTAAGGTCATTAACACATACCATTCTCGTGCCCTCTTCCTCATGAAGAATTAGGTCTTGAAAACCATTGCGACAATTCTTTGCATATATTCGAAGATCTTCAACATTCATGTTGTCAATCTCCTCATTTGTACAATGCACAAAATTGGCATGTGCATTTTCACGTGCTCTTTTTCGATTTAGACAAACATCGACTCCACCCAATCCAATGTAAAAATTGTCGATCATGAAATCCCTTTCTTCTCGACTTATTTGAGAAGTCACATCCATCTCTGACTGTAGAGTTTCGACCTGAAAAGTTCGACTCACCAATGGTGGCTCAGGGCAAGGCAACTCCACATCTTGCTTAGCGCCCTTACGGTCATACAATTGACCTTTCCCCGGACCAAAAAATTCTAACGGAAGGTCATTGTAGTTGGGTTTCATTTAAAAAAAAAATTCAGCTTAAACAATTGTGCAAAATAAACAGGAACTTCGTCGTTCCAGGGGAGCCTTCCATAGGTTGCAAGGTGCCTATCATACAAATAGTGAGCTATATCTGGGTGCTTGAAATATTGCACCTTCAGCATTTTTCTTTTTGGCTCTTCCTTGAAATTAAACATTGACTTCGCCATAGCTTTTGTAACTCTTTGTTTTAAATCCTCCCATTTATCAGGACCCATTACTGTTTCCTTTCTCTTTCTCATCACTTCTACAAATGTATCAGTCGTTGGCCCAAGATTTTTGTACACATTTACTATTTCGCCCAATAAATGTGTAACTATTTCAAGGCTTTTTCGACTCTCAGCAGGTAGAGTCAAAGCCATGAGATCTCTCCACAATTTTTCATGAAGTTTTTGACACCTTTGTAAGGTTCATTGCACCATGTTTCTTTCCCATGGTATATCAGAAATGTCGGCCGGATAAGTTGTGGTGGGTAGACAACCTTCTTCTTGAATGTAGCGTTCTACCCTGTGTCTATTTTGACCAATATTTGGAACATTTTTAGCCTTTGCATCAATATATATAGAATTTTGTATATTATAAAAAACACATGTAAACAAATTGTACAAATTCAATGAAAAAAATATTGAAATTGATGGCAACCTCGACGTGGTTGGTTAGCATCTTCTCCAACTTGAAACTGTTGAGACCCAGAACGACCCTGCTGAGAACCATCACCACTAGCCGTTGATTGGAATATGGGAGAATAAATATCACCCCCTTCACGCAACCTACTACCACTTATTGATGGCCCTCTAAGGGGATTTGAACCACCACCAACCTCTCGAGAGGAGGGAGAAGCTTCATAAACAGATACGAATTTATAATCAATTGAAAAATACATGCATACATATAAATACATGTGTACATGTTCACTGATTAAATTGTGTTAAAACCATACCACAACTGGGTGAAACATGGGCATCCATGGCTGGAGTAGAGACCCTTCTCTTCTTATTAGCTCCTAAAAAATAAAAAAATAGCTTATTAACAACTAATTTAACTCACAAATTTGATAAAGAATCAATTCCATATGTACACACGTATGGAGATTTAAGATTATATTTAAATTTACCATGAACAACTCTCAATCCCGATCCCTGATCCTCCCCTCTCGTAGAGATATGGGATTCTGTTGATCTTCGTCATTCATCCTCCATGATATATATATCTACGGTGGACATTTACAATTAATTTTTTAAATAAATAATTTAAATTAAATTCAAGATAAAGTTCAAAAAGATACTTTTTTTAATTTGGTTTAAACAAATTATGTAAAACACAACTGTAGGGGCATTTAGATCTATTCCAGAGATTGACTGTAGGGGCATTTACTAGATATGTCACCTTTCATAAAAGATGAGATCTAGAGGCTACCTGGCCCTTTACAGACTTTGCCTATAGAACTACCATGGATATGAAAATGAAAAACTTCTAATTAGATCTATTCTAAAGATTGAATGTAGGGGCATTTACTAGATTAGTTCTTAAAACCTAGATATGTTTTGTATCAAATCATTTCTAGTTTCAATGGGAGACTTTTATGGCTAATTTGTGTTTTACATGTTGAATATAAAAAAAAAAGTTCTCTCTCATTGTTTGAGAAAATGGATATGAAAATGAAAAACTATATACTTGGTTAAAAACTAGGTTTTCTATCAAATTACTTTTTGTTTCTAAATACTATATACATGTTGATTGCAGGGGCATTTAGATCTATTTCAGAGATTGAATATAGGGGCATTTACTATATATGTCACTTTTCATAAAAGATGAGATCCAGAGGCTACCTCGCCCTTTACAGACTCTGCCTACAAAACTACCATGGATATGAAAATGAAAAACTTCTAATTAGATCTATTCTAAAGATTGAATGTAGGGGCATTTAATAGAATAGTTTTTCAAACCTATATATGTTTTGTATCAAATCACTTTTGGTTTCAATGGGAAACTTTTATCGTTAATTTTGTTTTACATGTTGAATATAAAATGTTTTTTCTCTCTCATTGTTTGAGACCATGGATATGAAAATGATAAACTACATACTTGGTTAAAAACTATGTTTTGTATCAAATTACTTTTTGTTTCTGAATACTATATACATGTTGACTGTAGGGGCATTTAGATCTATTCCAGAGATTAACTGTAGGGGCATTTAATAGATATGTCACCTTTCATAAAAGATGAGATTGAGAGGCTGCCTGGACCTTTACAGACTCTCCCTATAGAACTACAATGGATATGAAAATGAAAAACTTCTAATTATATCCATTCTAAAGATTGAATGTAGGGGAATTTACTAGATTAGGTTTTCAAACCTATATGTTTTGTATCAAATCACTTTTGGTTTCAATGTGAAACTTTTATGGCTAATTTTTGTTTTACATGTTGAATATAAAAGGTATTTTCTCTCTCATTGTTTGAGAACATGGATATGAAAATGAAAAACTATATACTTGGTTAAAAACTATGCTTTGTATCAAATTAATTTTTGTTTCTAAATACTATATACATGTTGACTGTAGGGGCATTTAGATCTATTCCAGAGATTGACTGTAGGGGCATTTACTAGATATGTCACCTTTCATAAAAGATGAGATCTAGAGGCTACCTAGCCCTTTACAGATTATGCCTATATAACTACCATGGATATGAAAATGAAAAAATTCTAATTAGATCTATTCTAAAGATTGAATGTAGGGGAATTTACTAGATTAGGTTTTCAAACCTATATGTTTTGTATCAAATCACTTTTGGTTTCAATGAGAAACTTTTATGGCTAATTTGTGTTTTACATGTTGAATATAAAAAGTTTTTTCTCTCTCATTATTTGAGAACATGGATATGAAAATGAAAAACTATATACTTGGTTAAAAACTATGTTTTGTATCAAATTAATTTTTGTTTCTAAATACAATATACATGTTGACTATAGGGGCATTTAGATCTATTCCAGAGATCAACTGTAGGGGCATTTACTAAATATGTCACTTTTCATAAAAGATGAGATCGAGAGGCTACCTGGCCCTTCACAGACTCTGCCTATAGAACTACCATGGATATTAAAATGAGAAACTTCTAATTAGATCTATTCTAAAGATTGAATGTAGGGGCATTTACTAGATTGGGTTTTCAAACCTATATATGTTTTGTATCAAATCACTTTTGCTTTCAATGGGAAACTTTTATGGCTAATTTGTGTTTTACATATTGAATATAGAATTTTTTCTCTCTCTCATTGTTTGAGACCATGGATATGAAAATGAAAAACTATATACTTGATTAAAAACTAGATATGACACCTTTCATAAAAGATGAGATCCAGAGGCTACCTGGCCCTTTGCAGACTCTGCCTATAGAACTACCATGGATATGAAAATGAAAAAATTCTAATTAGATATATTCTAAAGATTGAATGTAGTGGCATTTACTAGATTAGGTTTTGAAACCTATATGTTTTGAATCAAATCTCTTTTGGTTTCAATGGGAAACTTTTATGGCTAATTTGTGTTTTACATGTTGAATATAAAAGGTATTTTCTCTCTCATTGTTTGAGAACATGGATATGAAGATGAAAAACTATATACTTGGTTAAAAACTATGTTTTGTATCAAATTACTTTTTGTTTCTAAATACTATATACATGTTGACTGTAGGGGCATTTAGATCTATTTCAAAGATTGACTATAGGGGCATTTACTAGATATGTCACCTTTCATAAAAGATGAGATCCAGAAGCTGCCTGGCCCTTTACAGACTCTGCCTATGGAACTACGATGGATATAAAAATGAAAAACTTCTGATTAGATATATTATAAATATTGAATGTAGGGGCTTTTACTAGATTAGGTTTTCAAACCTATATGTTTTGTATCAAATCACTTTTGGTTTCAATGGAAAACTTTTATGGCTAATTTGTGTTTTACATGTTGAGAGTAAAAAGTTTTTTCTCTCTCATTGTTTGAGAACATGGATATGAAAATGAAAAACTATATACTTGGTTAAAAACTATGATTTGTATCAAATTACTTTTTGATTCTAAATACTATATACATGTTGATTGTAGGGGCATTTAGATCTATTCCAGAGATTGATTGTAGGGGCATTTACTAGATATGTCACCTTTCATAAAATATGAGATCCAGAGGCTACCTATCCCTTTAGAGACTCTGCCTATAGAACTACCATGGATATGAAAATGAAAAATTTCTAATTAGATATATTCTAAATATTGAATGTAGGGGCATTTACTAGATTAGGTTTTAAAACCTATATGTTTTGTATCAAATCACTTTTGGTTTTAATGGGAAAGTTTTATGGCTAATTTGTGTTTTACATTTGAATATAAAAGGTTTTTTCTCTCTCACTGTTTGAGATTATGGATATGAAAATGAAAAACTTCTATGTAGATCTAGATTCTCTAGAGCTATGGCTAATTTTTTGTTTTACATACATTGACTCTTAGGTTGAAACGTGTGTTAAAACCTATTTTTTGTATCAAATCACTTATGGTTTCAATGGGAAACTTCTATGGCTAATTTTTTTTTTACATGAAAATGAAAAACTTCTATTTAAAACTATTCCAGAGATTGACGGTAGTGGCATTTACTCTTATATTAAAACGTATGTTTCGTATCAAATCACTTTTGGTTTCAATGGGAAACTTTTATGGCTAATTTGTGCTTTACATGTTGAATATAAAAAGGTTTTTTTCTCTCTCATTGTTTGAGACCATGGATAAGAAAATGAAAAACTTCTATATTTAAAAATTTTCCAGAGATTGATTGGCTGTAGGGGCATTTACTCTTAGGTTAAAACCTATGTTTTGTATCAAATCGTTTTTGGTTTCAATGGGAAACTTTTATGGCTAATTTGCATTTCACATGTTGAATATAAAAGGTTTTTTCTCTCTCATTGTTTGAGACCATGGATATGAAAATGAAAAACTTCTATTTAGATCTATTCCAGAGATTGACTGTAGGAGCATTTACTGGATATGTCACCTTTCATAAAAGATGAGATTCAAAGGCTACCTGGCCCTTTACAAACTCTGCCTATAGAACTATCAAATCACTTTTGGTTTCAATGCTTTTTTTATTGGCTAATGTGTTTTTATCAAATCAATTTTATAAGATGATGGATGATGAATGAGGCGATGTTGATCATAACCTTTACATCTATATGATAGGAAGCTTGATATACATAAAAAGGTTTAGACTAGATATAATTTTGGAATTTATATTAGTTGGAATATTTCAATATAATAGTCATCTATTACCAACAAACAGATATTAAGATACAAGCGAAAGAGACTACAAACAATGGACTATAGTACCCAAAAGGTGAGAAATTTACATTGACAACATAGAGAGATTCAACTAGGCTTGTGTGGATGACATGAAAAGTATAAGTGGAAAATGTATAATTCTATTTAGAGAGTCTTTGGTTGCATGTTTAAGAAAGAAAGAGTCATTACTTGGACAATGTATAATTCCACTTAGAAGAGTCTTTGGTTGCATGGTTAAGCAAGAAAGAGTCATTACTTTCTCTATCTAGAGTAGAAGTGGAATACATAGTAGTTACTTCTTTTAAATGAATATGGAATGAATCATTGTACATTATGATAAATCTTGTATTTAATGAAATTTTATATATGAATAATATGGAACGAATCAGCAAGTACATTATGAAGAGTCATGGGATCCACATTTCCAGCATACTATTTGCAAGTTCTATATGAAGATATGTAGTCTAATAACTAATTAGTTATGGTTTCAATGGGAAACTTTTATGGCTAATTTGTGTTTTACATGTTGAATATAAAAGGTTTTTTCTCTCTCATTGTTTGAGACCATGGATATGAAAATGAAAAACTTCTATTTAGATCTATTCCAGAAATTGACTGTAGGGGCATTTACTGGATATGTTACCTTTCATAAAATATGAGATCCAAAGGCTACCTGGCCCTTTACAAACTCTGCCTATAGAACTATCAAATCACTTTTGGTTTCAATGGTTTGTTTAATGGCTAATGTGTTTTTATCAAATCAATTTGATAAGATGATGGATGATGAATGAGGTGATGTTGATGATAACCTTTACATCTATATGATAGGAAGCTTGATATACATAACAAGGTTTAGACTAGATATAATTTTGGAATTTATATTAGTTGGAATATTTCAATATAATAGTCATCTATTAACAACAAACAAATATTAAGATACAAGTGAAAGAGACTACAAAAAATGGACTATAGTACCCAAAAGGTGAGAAATTTACATTGACAACATAGAGAGATTCAACTAGGCTTCTGTGGATGAGAGGAAAAGTACAAGTGGACAATGTATAATTCTACTTAGAAGAGTCTTTGGTTGCATGTTTAAGCAAGAAAGAGACATTACTTGGACAATGTATAATTCTACTTAGAAGAGTCTTTGGTTGCATGGTTAAGAAAGAAAGAGTCATTACTTTCTCTATCTAGAGTAGAAGTGGAATACATAGTAGTTACTTCTTTTAAATGAACATGGATTGAATCTAAATATGAATATGGAATGAATCATTGTACATTATGATAAATCATGTATTTAATGACAGTTGATCTATGAATAATATGGAATGAATCATTGTACATTATGAAGAGTCATGAGATCCACATTTCCACCATACTATTTGCAAGTTCTATATGAAGATATGTAGTCTAATAAATAATCAGTTCTGATATTTTTGTAAATATAAATGGTTCTATGATATAAAGGAAAACAAGGGATCAATATAAATTTACAAGTTTCAAGTTTTGAGTTTTGAGCTTCTAAAATAACTGAAATTTACAAGTTTCAAGTTTCGAGTTTCTAATATATAGATTCTATAATCTATTTGATAAATTGGGCACATGACCTTGACTGCATACTACAAGTATCTAACACATATTGTAACCTAAGAACTGTAACCACTTGTTGCATACCAAACTGCAAACTTAAATGAATTTTAAGTTATGGACAAAATTGTAACCACTTGTTGCCTAAGAACTGTAACCACTTGTTGCATAACCAAACTGCAAACTACAAACTGCAAATTTTGGACAGATGTTTTATGAATTTATTGATCCAGAAGGTAAAGAGGCCAAAGGTATAATCAATTTTTCATAAAGTTTCTTTCACTTTATACCATCCTATTTTATTTTCTGATAGGTCATACGTTCTTCGACCACAGAGATTGATTCCTTACAGCCTTTGGTGGTAGGAAGATGTTCTACTATGTTTCTGAGTTTTTCTTGCAAATGATGAGCTTCCTGTAGGTAGCATCGGTTTATACATGGACGTCTTGGACCACCTAGCGACGACTTCAACGCTTTCTGGTAGGTCACAGGTGTTTTCGGCCACAGTGAATGACACCCTTCAGGTTTTGGTGTGACAGCTTCAATGCTGGAAGGCTACTAGCAGAGTACATTTTGGGAGGCTAGGATGATATTTTGTCTTAGTATGGTACTGTTTTTTCTTTTCCGGAAGAACTGGAGTATTTGAACTTTTATGTATCTTATGTTTTTATGGGCGGACTTTTAAGACTGTTCCAGTTTCGGATAGAAAAAAGTCTTGAAATGAACTGCAAGTTTTTGTATTAGTTATAAGGTTTTTCTGGAGATTATTCATTTTGAACTGGACATAATATATTGTAGAGTTTTTCTGCTTGAAAAACCTAAGAACTGTAACCACTTGTTAAATACCAAACTGCAAACTTAAATTTTTTGTAAAATTTGGCAGTGATTTATATACAGTGATCTTGGATTATGTATCACTTATATTCTGAGCAATACAATAACTTATAACGTCCAACAATAGAAGGATATGAGCTGCTTACCTGGTGGTTTGCTTAACATCGCTGCAGATGATCAGCAACAGAGCAGCAGTAGCGCTAGAGTAGCAGCAACACCAGAGCAATTCGAAAAACTATAAGCAACACAATAAAAAAAACGTTAATTATATCAGAAAATATAATTTACGATAACAATCAAACAATTCACTGCAGAAAACCATAACGATTACCTGGTGGTTCGCTTAACGTCGTTGTAGATCATCAGCAATAGAGCGGAAGCAGTTCTAGAGTAGCAGCAGCACCGTAGCAATTCAACAAACCCGAAGAAAGACGCGCGGAGCAACAGAGCAGTAGAAACAGAGCAGTGCTAGAGCAGTAGAAACAGAGCAGCGCTAGAGCAGTAATTCAACAAACGCTCAGCAACATAGCAGCAGATACAAATATGCACGAAGCAACAGAGCAGCGGATACAAATACGTGCGAAGCAACAAAACAACAAATACAAAGCCGCGCGAAAATAAAACAATTCGTGGGCGACATATTTATAAGCAATAGTTCGGCCGAACTATTCAAATGTTCGGCCGAATTGTTGTTGCTGGTTTTCCCATCTCCGAAAAAAATTATGTTTGCCCACGCCGTCAATGTGTCATTAATCTAAATGGCAGAATGAGTTCGGCCAAACTTTCTCATAAAGTTCAGCCGAACTATTGTCGAAAAAAAAATTCTACCCCTGATTCTCACAAAAGTGTAACCCAACTTCACATTTTCACCCTTTAACAACAATTTAAGTAAGCATCGATACAAGAAGCATATATGCAAGACATAAATATTTCAATCTTTTCTTGAATTTCTTTTACAAAGGAAAGCTTCAGCTTTCTTTTACAATGTTCTCTGGCACCCACCAGAAAGAATTTACTTCTCCTTAATTTATGAACACCTACTCATATGAGCACCAACCCCTAACTGATTTTGCGAGCACCAAGTAGTAGGAAACACCCACTCCCTCTTTGTAGTGATATGATAAGCTTAAAATAAGCACTCACTCCTTGATTTTGCAAGCACCCACCCGTGAATGTAGTTATCCCCAAGCTATTTTTCAGACACCTACTTAGATAGAAGCATACATTCCCTAAAGTGAAAGCACCCACTTGCTATCCATGTTGATCCCTATTTCATACAATTTTTAAACTCAAATCAACATAATTTTTACATATTATAATACTACTTCATCTCTCTCACAACTCAATGTGTTCCTTGTATATATAAACCCTTTTCTTCTCTCTTGAACACCTTATTTCTTACGTATCTCAACCACCTCAAAATCACCAATATCACAATTAAAACACCTTCAACACTTTCTCTTATCTCTGATCCTCTGATTAATTCACCAACAATAACAAACTTCTCGCTAATTCAATTTCTACTTATGAAGAATAAGAGCTTCAATATTTTTAGATTTAGAATTATAGTTAAGTTTAGCACTTAACATGCATGGAATCTGAATTTTTAGTTATATTCCACTTCTATAAAGTATTCTTAATGTGTTCATGTCGTCTTCAATTTATGTTCTAATTTCTTGATATGAAAAGATGATTCAAACTTTTGATTTATTTAATTGTAATACATTACAAAATTCAGCAGAGGTTTTATCTATAATTCTAAATCTAGTGAACTATTAGATTTGGAAAAAACTACCAAATATGTTACAATATGTCAAAATGCTTCCAACTTATTCAAGTCCTAACACCCATCTAGGTTCTTTCCACCAAATATGGAAGAAAAGTGCCAAATATACCATTTTTAGCGTTGTCGACTCATTCAAGTGATAGATCCTCACCACAAGCCCCTTTATTCATATAACCATAACCGACTCATTTATGCATTGTATACATATGCTTTATAAAATGTTTGAAGCCCAAAGACGCTTAACACTATAAACATTCACAAAACCAACCCCTGGCACGTATTCTATCGTTTTCCTGAATTGTCAAATATAGTGAATATTTCCTGTACCTCGATCTTGTTTCCTTGGCCATTTCTAATGTGCCCCATTTTGAAATTGTCAGGGTCAAACCTTTAGGGTGACCTCATCTTCACAATCCTCAAGGATTTTTTTTTTGTCATTAACTATTTCTGATTTCTATGTCTGATAGGCCCATATCCTTGACCATTTATAATGGAGCTCTTTTTAGAACCACCTGGGAAACAATTTCATGGTTATGTGTCATGTGGGGACCGTCGCTTGTTGACTTATGTCATTCACTTGTTTCATCTCGCCCATTAGAAATCTGCCAGGATTAATGTCCTTGCCAACGTGTTCCACTACTTTGTCTAAAATCCTCGGGTGATGTCGATGTCACCATGTCTACCATAGGTACATAATTTCCTCGTGTCACTCGCTGATAGGTACTTCATGTCACTTACTTTCAGTCCATTTGGCCATCCAAAAATGCCAAATCAGCATGCCACTTGTCATCATTTATTGGTGCCATGTGTCATGGGATTTTCAGATGCTGATGTCGTGGCTCCTCGTTCCCTCTGTTGTCCAACCAAATCATGACAAGTCTCCCCCTATGATTTTTTCATGCTATCAAGGCTCCATATCATTGAATATTAGTGAGGGAGTTCGAGGCCTTTGTTTTTCCATGATTTTTCTTTATAAAAATATAATAGGCCAGATAGAAAATTAAGGGCGAGAACGGGAAGTCCTTGTTGTAACTGATAGACATATTTCCATCTCCCCGGAAATAAAACTTGTGACTCGAATGGAAACCATTAGGATTAAATTTTCAAGGTTACATGTTTGTGGGGTCCGTCACTCCAATAACTTGTGTAAATCACCTGCACCTCATTTGTTGCTCTATCACTCCAGAAATATATCCTTGGGCCTCTTTTCGAAACTTTTGAGGTGAAACATGTTGGGGTGATGTGTCCCCTAGTGGGATCACTCACCATCCTTCTTGAGCTTTACATTGGTCTACCTACGCATCCATGTGGTTGCTCTTGCTAGGACACCAAAATTTTGACTTTTGGCCTTCGAACTTTGACTTGCAATTTTTTTTTATCTACAAAGCTTATTTTAGACTTTAACATATTGTTAGAAATATGTTTCAGACCACTATCCTACTGCACCATTTGTAAGAGCATGTGAGCAATTCTCTTGAGACAAAAGCTAATATGAAGATGATGCTCCTAAAATCACTATTTTACTAATCTACCTACATACAAATGATTTTAACTAATCCATGATTTCTTTTGACATCAATGACAACACATGAATAACATATATATGCCACAAACTAAACTCCATTTGTAACTAAAAAAAATCTACACTAAATTTAAAAAAAAACTCTTCCACAAGTCAATTAGAGCAGAAATATTCACAGCATTAATTTTGCAGAAAATAAAAAGAATTAGTTTGTTAACAGTAAAATGGTTAGCTATATTTTTTCTAAAATGGTCCTGAATTAAACACTTCAATAAAGAAAGTTAAAATAATAATTTTTTGAAATCTAAATCAAATATATGACATAAGCATGCCATAGACAATTAGTGCTATTAATTTTTTTTTACTAATGCTACAGCATAATAACGAGCTACAACCCGTAAACTTCCATACGCTTTGTAGTTAACGTGTAATTTATGTTGAGGCATCCATCAATATACAGTGCAGAAAGCTGGAACAAATTGGAACAAATTGGAAGGTGATTTGACACTTCGGATTTTAATAGGGTAAATTTGGAACAATCTAGAAAGTGATTTGACACTTCCAGCCCTCCTCTTCCCGGCAGATCTCCCCACTCCGATCCAACTCGCAACGACTCCGTTTTTGGCCATGCCGTTTATGGGGCCCACCAATGTGTTTCAGTCAGCCTGGGATTACCCTACGTGGAGAATTAATTACGTAATTTTTTCTGTTGTCAATCTTTGCTCCCATTCTCAATTCTACACGGAGAAATCATGCAGATTTCTCACAAAAATCATGGTGGGTAGTGCTCATTCTGACAAGAAAAAATTCTTCACGTGAGCAAATGAGAAAGCATGCCGAGTACTGCCCATTCCAAAAGCAAACAAATAAATTTATAGAAAAAGAGGTTAGATCACAGACGAAATCTCTCTATCCCAATGTTGGACTACTCGAAGATATGCAATCAATGTGCGTAACCATGTAGAAATACCAATATCCCAAATACCAATCTAAGTCTCTTCTTTCCTTTGCAATGCTTTTCCCAACACGCAAATATAAATGCAAATGTTGCTAGTTCCATTCTTTTCACTCCTGTTTCGATTAGCACTTGAATATTAGACTTAGAAAGTGTTCACATTAACTTTTTTATTTTCCTTCAATGGCTTAGTACAATTTCAATATGTAATTTTAAGTTCATTTTCAATGGCTTCGTAAAATTTCAATATGTAATTTTCAGCTCAATTTTTATCTGTACCATAACGTTGTTAGACTAATAAATTCAAATTGAGATATCTGCTCACGTACACAACTTTGTGATACCAACACATATAAATAGACATAAGAGTTCATAATGTATAATTTTGTCATGTTTGTTTTATTGTAGAAATAAAACAAATTTGAAATAAATTTGAATATGTATAATTTTGTCATGTTTGTTTTATTGTACAGGAGATGTTTTTGTTGTAATTGCACCTATTGACAACGATGAAAATGTGAAGTATTATTTGATGCGTTGCACTGAATGAAAAATGAAATTATTAGAAGACTATAATGATCACGAATTTCCATATGAAGAGGATCTATTATACTGAAAGGTTATTTTTTAGACGAACTAATCAAAGTGGGAATTTTGTTTACCTTGAAGACTATGAACCTGATTTCACAAGTTGTCAATATAGTCACTTGGTGTGTGTAGAACGCATAAATTTGATCGAGGTTTAATGAAAGAAAAAAATGAATATTAAGAAATGGAAAATGTCAAAATCCGATCATGAACGGATTATTGAAGATGGCATTCCATTGAAATTTTTTTTATTGAACTGCCCACAAATTTATTCTCTTTGGATTATATGTTCTAGAACTTCCAGTACTTAATTAAAAATTGAGCTGCCTTGTTATGTTATCTGTGCAAGTGTTTGCACATGTACAAATTGTTTTGGTACATGCACACTCTAGTATCAACTGAAACTAAATCTTTTATAAATGCATTGATGAAAAATGTTGCATACATATTGGATATATATGTATATGTTCTAGAATGAAATTAACTGTTCAAGTCGTTTTACTATGTGCATTGATGAAAAATGTTTCACGTACTAAATGGATATGTTCTAGAATGCAATTAACTGAAAGTAGTTTTTCTATGTGCATTGATGAAAAATGTTGCATGTACTGGATATATACATGAACTCAATGCACGCAGTTTTTCTTGTGGGCTTTTTTAGTAAAAAGTATCCACAATGTAAATAAATTATCCGGAGTATAATTTTGTACGAAGATTCCTTTCAGACAAGAGACTCGGAGCACTTCTTCTACTTTTGGTGGGATTTGACCCACATTTCTATTCCTAATCTAGTACAAAATTTGTCTGTCCAATGGTCAAATATGTTCTATGTGCACTAATGAAAAATTTACATACTACATACTATTGTTTGAGTGAATTTTTTTTTTAAACTTTCCAAATGTACTTCAACCATGTCTAAAACTTGAATTTTAAAATCTTTTTGATTATATCAAAACAAATTACTTCACATCTCATGCCAATTGTAGTTCAACTATCCAATAAAAACATTAACCATTTAACATTATATCACATGCCAAATGTAGATTAAAATGGTATCCAAAACTTAGTTTTAATTTTTTTATTATTATATCACAACATTACTTCACATGATTAATGTACTTCAACCATCCAAACCTTGGGTTTTAAATTTTTTTTTATTATATCACAACATTACTTGACATGCCATCCAATTGTAGTTCAACTATCCAATAAAAACATTTAACATTATATCACATGTGCCAAATGTAGATTGAAACCATCCAAAACTCAAATTTTAAAAACTTTTGATTATATATCGTGCAACATTACTTCACATGCCATGCCAATTATAGTTCAACTATCCAATAAAAACATTTAACATTATATCACATGTGCCAAATGTAGATTGAAACCATCCAAAACTTAAGTTTTAAAAACTTTTTGATTATATATTGTGCAACAGAGCTTCACATGCCATGCCAATTATAGTTCAACTATCCAATAAAAACATTTAACATTATATCACATGCCAAATGTAGATTGAAACTATCCAAAATAATAGATCACAACATTACTTCACATGCACGTATTACTTCACATGCCATGCCAATTGTAGTTCTTGACTATCCAATAAAAAAATTAAACATTTAACATTAAATATCACATGCCAATTGTAGATTGAAACCATCCAAAACTTGAGTTTTAAAAACTTTTTGATATATATCATGTAACATTACTTCACATGTCATGCCAGTTATAGTTCAACTATCCAATTAAACATTTAACATTAAATATCACATGTCAAATGTAGATTGAAACCATCCGAAACTTGAGTTTTAAAAACTTTTTGATTATATCATGTAACATTACTTCACATGCCATGCCAATTATAGTGCAACTATCCAATAAAAACATTTAACATTATATCATATGCCAAATCTAGATTGAAACCATCCAAAACATAACATTTAATTTAACAAAAAATTATAGATCACAACATTAATTCACATGCCAAATGTACTTCAAGCATCCAAAACTTAAATTTTAAAAACAAAACAAATTATAACACATCATTACATAACATGCCAAACATAGTTTAGAGGCAAAAAAAAAACTTAAATTTTTAGAACAAAACAAATTATATAGCTTTTTGGAACGAAACAAATTATATTAACACTGTAATAAAATATGTCCAAAAATTGAAGATCTCACAAGTCTCAAGTATCAAGTTATATATATATATGATAGTGCATCTAGATAATATATAAAAAAGTAAATTTAAGACTATCTAAATCTTGAAATCAAATCTACAAATCATGTCCATCAAATAGAGATGGATGTAGCGTCTTTCCTATCAGAGTCTCAATCTGTGCACTATCATGTGAAGCATGGGAAACCTGTACACAATGCACGTGTATAAACATTAAAATTTGATGTTTTAAAAATGAGTCATAATATATATAGAACTTCATGTAAAAAACAAAATATAAAACAATTCATGCAATACCTCATGAGGTTCCCTCTCCATTTATTCACCTGCTCCAAGCCCTCCCCCCCCTCCCCCCCATGGGAACATCCGCAACAAAATAAGAACCGTACAATATTATACAGTTTATATATATATATATATATATATATATATATATTATAAAAAAATTAGATGAAAATGCACATGTACATATATAAACTTATTTTCAATAATATTAAAAAAAGTTAGACAACTTGTTCAAATGGTTAAAATGGTGTGGATGTTCCTATCTCCGTCGCTAGAGTCTCGGATTAAAGAAATCTTTTATAGGAACCTAAAATTCAAAATTTTAAACGTATAAAATAACTCAAGATCAAGATCTCAATTTATAATCAAACCTAAATAAACAACAATTTATAAATTATAACTAAATTAAAAAAATATATATATATTTAAAAGTGAAAAATTGAATACTTCTACAGGTGAATCTAGGACATCTCCTAAGAGAGGCTCCAAATGAAAATAGCCAAGAACCTAAAATTCAAAAAATTTAAAATAACTCAAGATATAGATATATATATCTCAATTTTTAATGGAAATTTTTGAGGTGGAATATATATATATATATATATATATATATATATATAACATAAATTTTAAAAGTGAAAAATTTTCCATACTTCTTGTGGATGTGGCACATCTCCTAAGAAAGTAGAAGGTACATCTCCCAAGGAAGAAGAAGGTACCGCCATCCCAAAAACATCAGACGGAATCAGAATCTGTTAAAACATTCTATCATTATATATACATACATGTACATGTGTGCACAATTATTTATTTTAAAAATATCACTTAAAAAACACAAACATTTGCCAACATATCTTCATGGTGAGACCCATCTACATTGTTTGAACCAGAGGTCCCGAACGTGATATTAAAATTTTCATCATTCATCATGCGTGACAACTGCAAATGGTTTTTTAACATATAATGATACATTTTTGTTAGATTAATGTACATAAAAATAAATGTATACATGTACATACACATGTATTTATTACAAATTGTACGCATGTATACATGTTAAAATAATTGAACCCTAAGGTCATTAACACATACCATTGCCATGCCCTCTTCCTCATGAAGAGTTAGGTCTTGAAAACCATTGCAACAATTCTTTGCATATATTTGGAGATCTTCAACATTAATTTTGTCAATCTCTTCATCTGTAAAATACACGAAATTGGCACGTGCATTTTCACGTGTTGTTTGTCAATTTAGACAAACATCAACTCCACCCAATCCACTATAAACATTTTCGATCATGACATCCCTTGCTTCTCGACTTATTTGAGAAGTCGCATCCATCTCTAACCACAGAGTTTCGACCCGAAAAGGTCGAATCACCAATGGAAGCTCAGGGCGAGGCAACTCCACATCTCGCTTAGCACCATTACAGTCATACAATCAACCTTTCCCCAAACCAAAAAATTTTGAGAGAAGGTCATTGTAGTTGGGTTTCATATTTAAAAAAAAATCTGCGTAAAACAATTGTGCAAAATAAACAGGAACCTTGTCGTTCCATGGGAGCCTTCCATAGGCCGCAAGGTGGCTATCTTACAAATAATGAGCTATATTTGGGTGCTTGAAATATTTCACCTTCAGCATTTTTCTTTTTGGCCCTTCCTTGAAATTAAACATTGACTTCGCCATATCTTTTGTAGCTCTTTGTTTTACATCCTCCCATTTATTGGGACCCATTATTGTTTCTTCTCTCTTTCTCATCACTTCTACAAATGTATCAGTTGTTGTCCCAAGATTTTTGTACACATTTACAATTTTTCCCAATGAATGTGTAACTATTTCGAGGCTTTGTCAACTCTCAGTAGGTACAGTTAAAGCCATGAGATCTCTCTGCAATTTTGCATGAAGTTTTTGACACCTTTGTAAGGTGCATTGCGCCATGTTTCTTTCCCATGGTATATCAGAAATGTCGGCTAGATAAGTTGTGGTGGGTAGACAACCTTCTTCTTGAATGTAGCAATCTGCCCTACGTCTATTTTGAACAATATTTGGAACATTTTCAACCTCTGCATCAATATATATAAAATTTTGTATATTAGAAAAAACACATGTAAACAAATTTGTACAAATTCAATGAAAAAAATATTGAAATTGATGGCAACCTCAATGTGGTTGATTAGCATCTTCTCCACCCTGAAACTGTTGAGACCGAGAATGACCCTACTGAGAACCAGACCTAGAACGAACCTGCTGAGAACCAGCACCACCAGTCGTTGATTGGCCTTTGGGAAAATAAATATCACCCCTTTCACGCAACCTGATACCACTCATGGATGGCCCTCTAAGGGTATTTGAACCACCACCAACCTCTCAAGAGGATTGAGAAGCTTCATAAACAAATACGAATTTATAATCAATTGAAAAATACATGCATACATATAAATACATGTGTACAAATTCATTGATTAAATTGTGTTAAAACCATACCACCACTAGGTGAAACATGGGCATCCATGGCTGGAGTAGAGACCCTTCTCTTCTTATTATCTCCTAAAAAATAAAAAATGAAACTTATTAACAACTAATGTAACTCACAAGTTGATAAAAAATCAATTCCATATGTACACACATGTATGGAGATTTAAGATTATATTTAAATTTACCATGAACAACTCTCGATCTCGCTCCCTGATCCTCCCCTCTCATAGAGATATGGGATTTTGTTGATCTTCGTCTTTCATCGTCCATGATATATATATCTACGGTGGACATTTACAATTAATTTTTAAATAACTAATTTAAATTAAATTCAAGATAAAGTTCAGAAAATTAATTTGTTTAATTTAGTGTAAACAAATTATGTAAAACACAACTGTAGAAGCATTTAGATCTATTCCAGAGATTGAATGTAGGGGAAATTACTAGATATGTCACCTTTCATAAAAGATGAGATCCAGAGGCTACCTGGCCCTTTACAGACTCTGCCTATAGAACTACCATGGATATGAAAATGAAAAACTTCTAATCAGATCTATTATAAAGATTGAATGTAGGGGAATTTACTAGATTAGGTTTTAAAACCTATATATGTTTTGTATCAAATCACTTTTAGTTTCAATGGGAAACTTTTATGGCTAATTTGTGTTTTACATGTTGAATACAATTTTTTTTTTCTCTCTCATTGTTTGAGAGCATGGATATGAAAATGAAAAACTATATACTTAGTTAAAAACTATGTTTTGTATCAAAGTACTTTTTGTTTCTAAATACTATATACATGTTGACTGTAGGGGCATTTAGATCTATTCTAGAGATTGACTGTAGGGGAATTTACTAGATATGTCACCTTTCATAAAAGATAAGATTGAGAGGCTACCTGGCTCTTTACAGACTCTACCTATAGAACTACCATGGATATGAAAATGAAAAACTTCTAATTAGATCTATTCTAAAGATTGAATGTAGGGGCATTTACTAGATTAGGTTTTCAAACCTATATATGTTTTGTATCAAATAACTTTTGGTTTCAATGGGAAACATTTATGGCTAATTTGTGTTTTACATGTTGAATATAAAAGGTTTTTTCTCTCTCATTGTTTGAGACCATGGATATGAAAATGAAAAACTATATACTTGGTTAAAAACTAGATATGTCACCTTTCATAAAAGATGAGATCCAGAGGCTACCTGGCCCTTTACAGACTCTGCCTATAGAACTACCATGGATATGAAAATGAAAAAATTCTAATTAGATCTATTCTAAATATTGAATGTAAGGGCATTTACTAGATTAGGTTAAAACCTATATGTTTTGTATCAAATCACTTTTGGTTTCAATGGGAAATTTTTATGGCTAATTTGTGTTTTACATGTTGAATATAAAAGGTTTTTTCTCTCTCATTGTTTGAGACCATGGATATGAAAATGAAAAACTATATACTTGGTTAAAAACTATGTTTTGTATCAAATTACTTTTTGTTTCTAAATACTATATACATGTTGACTGTAGGGGAATTTACTAGATATGTCACAATTCATAAAGATGAGATCCGTATTCTAGCTAGCCCGATAAACTCTCGCTCGAGAACTAGCATGAATATGAAAATGAAAAATCCTCTAATTAGATCTATTCTAAAGATTTAATGTAGGGGCATTTACTTGACAGGTTTTCAAAAACCTATATGTTTTGTATCAAATCACTTTGCCCAATGGGATACAAAACACATAGGTTTGAAAAATAAATTTACAACTTTGAACTAAACTTTAGGATTAAAGTTACAATCCTTCGTACTTTAGAGAAATATCCAACGCTTTCAAACAATTAACCTTATGATAACCCTTTGACCCCAGGCCCACAAATATAGTCAATAGCCAATCAAATACGCGCATGGTACCATAAGTAAACTTCGCGCAAGTCCAACGTCTGATCACCGTTAGATAGCAAGCTTCCAGATCAACGACATATATGCATATCGCTCGACCTACGATGCTGAACGTTAACGTCCGATGGCCCGCCGTACTTTGGTTAATCTTCGTGCATTTTCCTCATACGACCACCATCTGATGGCTTCCCTCCAGATCAACGACATACAACAATATCGTTGGGCATCCTGGGTCGAACTATAACGTGTGATTGCGCACAGTGACAAGCGATTTTCCGTGGGTCTCCTTCCCACGTGTCGAATGATTTATGAAATCGCTCCCAACTCCTCAAATACTTCTTACTCCGCATAGGTGGTGCGATGAAAACCATAAACCGCCTTCACTGTTCACTCGGTCACGGTTCTGCTCTTCCACGCAGGGTTCCGTTGCACTTCGTTCTACCTCTTTCCTTCAGGTTCCGTTCATGATTCCAAAGAGTTAGTCTGGGTTTGCGCTATCCTTCTTACTTAGTTAACTCTGGTCTATCTTCGGCAGGATTTCCAATAAACTACGAACAAATGTAGTTCTCTTCCGACGAGATTTTCACCACCATTAGGATAGAGTTAGTTATACGCAGGCTTCCTCTATAAGGGGAAATAACCAGTGGATGGGATTTCCTTACAAACATCAACTCGAGACAACTCAATGTCATTCTATCTTCAATTCTGCTATAATATATCAACCTTCCATTGTATGTTCGGAGTTCTATCCTATCACAGTTCCACTTCTAACTTTACATTCAAGTTTTTGATTCTACAAGCAAAACCATCAGGGTGAATTACCATTTACTAGAACATTCACTTATTTTGTTCTATTCGATGGCCTTTTTTCTCCTACTCTGTCTCTGGGCAATTCTGCTTCAATTATGCACTCTTCTTCTGCTGCTACTTTGCTTTTCCTCTTTTCATGGTTACTGTTTCAAATGCTCCTTCTTTGCCATCAATGATAATATTTCCAACAATCTCCCCCTTTGACATTGATGGCAATATTCTTCCTCTAATTGTCTTATAGATTTACCCTTTGTTGCTTTTCCTCCCCCTTTGACATCAATGGCAAAGAGTTGATCAAGATCCTTTGATCCTCCAATACCATGCTCCCCCTGAGATTATGCTTCATCTTCAAACATAAAATAACAAAATGACTTATAAATTCCAACAGTGCATCCTCTTCATATGACCAATGCTCCCCCTTTAGCCTGTGCATTCAGGGATGCCCAACAACACCTCACAACTAATTTAATCTTCTGTTTTTAAGTAGATCTTCTCTTCTACATGGCAGAGACTACTCCCAATTTCTGTCTGAGATATTCGAATGCTTCCTTGGGTAGAGGTTTGGTAAATATATCAACAACTTGTTCTTTGGAGGGAACATACTCCAATTTCACCTTTTGTTCAAGCACTTGTTCACGTAAGAAGTGATACTTGATGGGAATGTGCTTGGTCTTGGAATGCATAACAAGATTCTTTGAGATGCTGATGGCACTTGTATTATCACACATGATGGAGATAGGAGGTGAACATTTGATTTGAAAGTCTTGTAAGGTTTGCATCATCCAAAGAAGTTGAGTGCAACATGATGCGGCAGCCACATACTCTGCTTCTGCTGTAGATAAGGCAATAGAGATTTGCTTCTTGCTGAACCAAGATACTAACTGGGGCCCCATATAGAATGCACCACCACTAGTGCTTTTCCAATCATCAACATTTCTAGCCCAATCTGCATCAGTGTAAGCATGAAGAGTAAGATCAGCATTCTTTGGATACCATAGTCCAAAGTCTTGAGTTCCTTGTAGATATTTGAATATTATTTTCATAGCCTGAAGGTGAGACTCTTTTGGATTAGCTTGGAATCGTCCAACAATCCCAACGACATGCATAATGTCTGGTCTTGTCCCAGTGAGATAAAGTAGACTTCCTATCATAGATCTGTATTCTGGTTGATTCACCATGGGGGAATCATCATTAGAATTGAGATTACATCCGGTTATCATTGGTGTACTTACAGGTTTGCAATCTTCCATGCCATACTTCTTCAGGATTTGCTTGAGGTATTTTGCTTGTGATAAGAATATGCCATCTGTTGCTTGTTGCACTTGCAAGCCAAGAAAGAATGTTAGTTCCCCAAGTAAAGACATTTCAAATTCTTGCTGCATATCAGAAGCAAATTTCTGACTCATAGACTCTTCATTACTCCCAAAAATGATATCATCAACATATACAACCACAATCAATAGTTTTTCATTTTCAGTTTTTGTGTATAAGTTGCTATCAGCAGACCCCTTTGAAAATCCTTGTTGATGAAGATATTTGTCAAGACGATAGTACCATGCCCTTGGAGCTTGTTTGAGACCATATAGAGCCTTTTAAGTCTACAAACAAGTTTTTCATCATTTCCCAAAATGAATCCTTCTGGTTGTTCTATATAAACTTCTTCTTCTAGATCACCATTGAGAAAAGCAGATTTAACATCCATTTGATAAACTTTGATTTGTTGGAAGCTTGAGAAAGCAAGAAACATTCTTATGGCTTAAAGTCTAGCTACAAGAGCAAAAGTTTCTTCAAAGTCTATACCTTCTTGTTGAGCATACCCCTTGCAAACAAGTCTAGCTTTATTTCTTATAACATCCCCATTCTCATTTAACTTGTTTTTGAATATCCATTTAGTTCCAATGACATTTTTGTAATGAGGTCTTGGTACTAATTCCCAAGTGTGATTCTTTTCAATTTGATCAAGCTCTTCATTCATGGCTTGAATCCAACATTCATCTTTGCTAGCTTGATTGACATTGTGTGGTTCAATAGTGGATAGAAATGCCAGATAGCTAGAAGATCCTACAAGAGTCCTTCTTGTTTGTACAGCTGATCCCTTTTCTTCCAAAATTTGAGATTCTGGATGATTCTTTTGAACATATTTGGATGGAGCTTTTTCATATAAATCATCTTCAAGTTCTTCATTGGGTTCACTGTCTATATCATTTCTATTTGATGTAGAAGGATATATGTCATCATCGTCTTCATCTGTTGTTTGTTTTTCTTCTTTTGGAGCTGCAGGAGACTCATCAATAACAACATCAATACATTCAACAATCTTCCGAAGTCTTTTATTGTAACATTTATATGCTCTACTCCTAGAGGAGTAACTAAGAAGTATTCCTTCATCTGCTCTAGGTTCAAACTTGCCAAGTTTTTCATCATTATTTTTGATAAAGCATTTGCTTCCAAAAATTCTAAAATGCTTTACAGTGGGAGGATTACCATACCAGAGTTCATATGGAGTTTTATCACTATTTACACGAACATGTGCCTTGTTGAGAATGTTTATTGCTGTATGTGCTGCTTCTCCCCAAAATGTGTCAGGTGTTCCGGAATCATCAAGCATAGCTCTAGCCATTTGTTGAACTGTTCTATTCATTCTTTCTGCAACACCATTTGTTTGTGGAGTGCCAGCTACAGAGAACTATCTTTTTATGCCATGTTGTTCACAAAATTCAAGGAATTCATTTGATGTATATTCTCCTCCTCGATCAGATCTGAGGCACTTAATTTTTAGATCTAATTCATTCTCAACTAGTGCTTTGAAGATCTGAAATTTCTCAAATGCTTCATCTTTGTGTTTAAGCAGCCCAATCCAACACATTCTAGAGAAATCATCAATAAATAAGATATAGTATTGTTCACCTCGTGGTGACTTTTTCTTCATAGGTCCACATATGTCAGTATGAATGAGTTCAAGAGGCTTACTTGATGATCCTTCCTTGGCATTAAATTGTACTCTGGTTTGCTTACCGAATTGGCAAGATTTGCATATGATATTTTTAGGTAGAGTAATATTGGGAAGATCACAAACAACTTTAAGTCTGCTTGATTTGTTGATTTGAGAGAAGCTCAGATGCCCCAACCTTCTATGCCATAGCCAGTTTTCTGAAGATTTACTCAAGTAACATTGTTCTTTGCAGTTCTTCAATACATATAGGTTGCTTGGAGTTCTTTTTCCTTTTATAATTGTTTTACCTGTATCAAGATCATGAACCACACATTCTTTTGAACTAAAGACAACTTCAGTTCCTTGATCACACATTTGACTTACACTTAACAGGTTATGCCTTAATCCATCCACATACATGACCTCATTAGCCTTCACCTTTTCTTTTAGAAACACGGACCCTTTTCCTTTAATTACAGCAGGAGTATCATTTCCAAATGTAACTTTCTTTTCCTTTTCTAGAGCATTATATGCAAGAAGTTTGATTTTGTCACCTGTCATGTGTCTTGAGCACCCACTATCAATGTACCATTGATTTTCTTCACCTTCTGCAAATAACGCTATCCCACAATTTTCAACCTGTAATTCCTTCTTTTTCCATACTTTGGAACTTGAAGGAAAATGTTGTTTTGGCTGGACTTTGCTCCTGCATTCAGATTCTTCATGGCCAATGTTATTGCAATAAGCACATTCAACTTCGTTTTGAAGAGGAGAAAAATTGTTATAGGTGTTCCCTTTTGGTTCAAAATCCATCCTTTTCTTTCTTGCTTCTCTTGTCATGATGGTTTTATATGCAACACATTGAACAACTTTATGACCAAAATTGTGACATGAGAAACATTGTCCATTGAAGAAGAAATTTCTGCGATCATGAAATCTTCTACTTGAATTTACTTGTTGATTGGTGTTTCTTTGAAAGATATTCCTGTTAGTGTTCTTTGAATTGAGATGATCGTTCTTTACCTGTAAAGATTCTTTATTCCCTTGCTGAGTGGCAGAATGTTGTAAACCAGCTGTAGCTGCTTTTAGATAATTTGGTGCTGAAGCCTGAGAAGATTCTCCGATATATCCAAGACCTGTCTTTATAAGAGGAGAACGTTGTACCTTGATAATCTCATCTAAGGTTTCATATCCTTTAGCAAATCTAAGATTCAGAGTCTTTACTTTCTCAAGTTCTTTTCTTAGACTTACCACTTCACACTCTAATTTCTCATTGTGTTTCTCTTTTTCTTCAAGCTAATTTTTCAGAGTTTCTATGGTTATTTTACTCTCTTCTAAGAAAATTTTGAGTTTATTGTTTTCATCAAGAAAATCACTGTCTTCTAGAGCATCCAAAAAAGTATCCTTTTCTTCTCTAGATTCCTTTTCAAATGCCATGAGAAGTCTAAGATCTTGTTCACATTCTTCCTCACTATCAGATAACCCATCACTGTCTTCATGAGTATAGTAACTTTTTCTAGTGCTATAACGATTCTTATTCCTTCTTACTACTTCCTTCCCTTTTTTATGTGTTTCTTTATGAGGACACTTAGCAGCATAATGACCAACTCTTCCACAATCAAAACATTTGAAAGGAAGCTTACCTCTGAACCATCCTGTGCCAAGTTGAATTTTCTTTACAAAGTTTATCTCTTCTTCTTCTGAGATATATCCTGATCCTTCTGTTTTTTGTACTTCCTTCCCTTTTGTAGAAGTTCTAAAGACTGCTTCTTTGACTTCAGATGGTCCTCCTCTTCTCATTTCATATGCAGTTAGTATGCCATGAAGTTGCACCACAATAAGATTTTGAAGATCCTGCTTTTCTTCAAGAGCAGAAACTTTTGACTCAAATTTTTCCGTTAGTGATCTTAAAATTTTCTCAACCAAAGTAGATTCGGTTATTGTTTCTCCCAGATTTCTCATACGATTTACAATATCATCAAGACGTAAAAAGAAATTTGCAATGCTCTCCTCATTATCCATTTTTAGATTCTCATATTGAATTCTGAGAGTTTGGAGTTTAGCACTTTTACCTTTGCATCACCTTCATAACTTAGAATGATTTTGTCCCATATTGCCTTTGCTATATTCAGCTGCATGACTTTGACAAATTCTGATTCAGTTAGACTTCCCAATAGAGCATTGACTGCCTTTGCATTGGTTTCATAATTCTTTCTTTCCGTCGAATCTGTTGGTACTGCAGCTGGATATTGATATCCTCCTTCAACAATTGCCCATACATCTGCTCCCAGAGACTGAAGATAGGATCTCATCCTTGTTTTCCAGAAGATTAAATTGTTTCCGTTAAAGAGCGGAGGCCTGATAGATGTTGTTCCATCTTGATTTCTCATCTTGCTTGATCTTCCTTCTAGCGGCTAAGCTTTTTCAGAAGGACCTGCTTTGATTCCAATTTTTGGGAAAAATACTTAGAGGGAGGGGGGGTGAATCAGTATTTAGGGCTGAAAATTTTTTACTTTTTCTTTCTCTTAAAACCATATGCTATTTTACAGAATCCAACGTGTATGTCCAGAGATCTTATTATGTCTTTACTTAGATCATTGCATCATTCATTCATCAGATGTTTAGTAAGCAGTAAGTATGAACATAAATAACAGAACAAACCATCAAACATAAGCCACACATATGAACACCAGTATTTAAGGTGGAAACCCAATTTGGGAGAAAACCACCGCTGCTGTTATCTCAGTCTTCAATATTAATTATAAGGAAAACTTCTTATAAGTTATGCTGGCACAGACTTATACCAGCACACAGGCACCCACCTACAGAAAGGCTACAACCTTTTCTCGTTTACCAACTACCACTGGAAGGGAGCCACAACCCCCTCACTGAAGGCTTAGACCCTCAGCACCACTGCAGACCACGTTTCATCAATTTTCATACTGGATCCACCAGTTTCCACACCACATACCTTGCAGGCTACCAAATTTATTCATTTTCTTTGGTACACTCGCACCAGTTCTTCATGATTTCGTCAATTGATCAAACCAGAGATTCATCATCGTCAGATCATTATATCCATGGGTGCATCGTAGATTCAGAATTTTCAATTAAGAACAAAGTTCATCCATGCAAATATTCCTTAGATAAATTTATTCATTTACCACCTTTACACATGCACACTTCGTACTATCATCCTCTTCGCCTTATATAGTTTAACCTTTATCAATACCATGAGTAAAAAACCATTCAACTGCTAATGGTATTCCTTTGACAGTATTTCCTTTAGTTTACCCCACGTGCCTCTTTGATTTCTTTTTAATTTATTTATCAATTTGAAGAAATTGACAAATAAATAAATTTACAACTTTGAACTGAACTTTAGGATTAAAGTTACAATCCTTCGTACTTTAGAGAAATATCCAACGCTTTCAAACAATTAACCTTATGATAACCCTTTGACCCTGGGCCCACAAATATAGTCAATAGCCAATCAAATACGTGCATGGTACCATAAGTAAACTTCGCGCAAGTCCAGCGTCCGATCACTATTAGATAGCAAGCTTCCAGATCAACGGCATATATGCATATCGCTCGACCTCCGATGCCGAACGTTAACGTGCGATGGCCCGCCGCACTTTGGTTAATATTCGTGCATTTTCCTCATATGACCACCATCTGATGGCTTCCCTCCAGATCAACGGCACACAACAATATCGCTGGGCATCCTAGGTCGAACTATAATGCGCGATGGCGCACAGTGACAAGCGGTTTTCGGTGGGTCTCCTTGCCACATGTCGAATGATTTATGGAATCGCTCCTAACTCCTCAAATACCGCTTACTCCGAATAGGTGGTGTGATGAAAACCATAAACCGCCTTCACTGTTCACTCCGTCACGGTTCCGCTCTTCCACGCAGGGTTCCATCGTACTTCGTTCTACCTCTTTCCTTCAGGTTCCGTTCATGATTCCAAAGAGTTAGTCTGGGTTTGCGCTATCCTTCTTACTTAGTTAACTCTGGTCTATCTTCAGCAGGATTTCCAATAAACTACAAACAAATGTAGTTCTCGTCCGACGGGATTTTCACCACCATTAGGATAGAGTTAGTTATACGTAGGCTTCCTCTATGAGGGTAAAGAACCAGTGGACGGGATTTCCTTACAAACATCAACTCAAGACAATTCAATGTCATTCTGTCTTCAATTCTGCTATAATATATCAACCTTCCATTGTGTGTTCAGAGTTCTATCCTGTCACAGTTTTGCTTCTAACTGTACATTCAAGTTTTTGATTCTGCAAGAAAAACCATCAGGGTGAATCACCATTTACTAGAACATTCACTTATTTTGTTCTATTCAATGGCATTTTTTCTCCTACTCTATCTCTGGGCAATTCTTCTTCAATTATGCACTCTTCTTCTGCTGCTACTTTGCTTTTCCTCTTTTCATGGTTACTGTTTCAGATGCTCCTTCTTTGCCAATTCTTTTGCCACTTCCTTTTTCATCAATGACAATATTTCCAACAGGCCCTTTACAGAATCTGCCCATAGAACTACTGCGATATTGAACTGAAAAAATTCTAATTAGATCTATTCTAAATATTGAATGTAGGGGCATTTACTAGATTAGGTTTTCAAACCTATATATGTTTTGTATCAAATCACTTTTGGTTTCAATGGGAAATTTTTATGGCTAATTTGTGTTTTACATGGTTAATATAAAAGGTTTTTTCTCTCTCATTATTTGAGACCATGGATATGAAAATGAAAAACTATATACTTGGTTAAAAATTAGATATCTCACTTTTCATAAAATATGAGATCCAGAGGCTACCTAGCCATTTACAGACTCTCCCTATAGAACTACCATGGATATGAAAATGAAAAACTTCTAATTAGATCTATTCTAAAGATTGAATGTAGGGGCATTTACTAGATTAAGTTTTAAAACCTATATGTTCTGTATCAAATCACTTTTGGTTTCAATGGAAAAATTTTATGGCTAATTTGTGTTTTACATGTTGAATATAAAAGGTTTTTTCTCTCTCATTATTTGAGAACATGGATATGAAAATGAAAAACTATATACTTGGTTAAAAACTATGTTTTGTATCAAATTTCTTTTTGTTTCCAAATATCATATACATGTTGACTGTAGGGGCATTTAGATCTATTCCAGAGATTGACTATAGTGTTATTTATTAGATATGTCACCTTTCATAAAAGATGAGATCCAAAGGCTACCTAGCCCTTTACATACTCTGCCTATAGAACTACCATGGATATTGAAATGAAAAACTTCTAATTAGATCTATTCTAAAGATTGAATGTAGGGGCATTTACTAGATTAGGTTTTCAAACCTATATGTTTTATATCAAATCACTTTTGGTTTCAATGGGAAAATTTTATGGCTAATTTGTGTTTTACATGTTGAATATAAAAAAAAAATTCTCTCTCATTGTTTGAGAACATGGATATGAAAATGAAAAACTATATACTTGGTTTAAAAGTATGATTTGTATCAAATTAATTTTTGTTTCTAAATACTATATACATGTTGACTGTAGGGGCATTTAGATCTATTCCAGAGATTGACTGTAGGGGCATTTTCTAGAAATGTCACCTTTCATAAAAGATGAGATCCAAAGGCTACATGGCCCTTTACAGACTCTGCTTATAGAACTACCATGGATATGAAAATGAAAAACTTCTAATTAGATCTATTCTAAAGATTGAATGTAGGGGCATTTACTAGATTAGGTTTTAAAACCTATATGTTTTGTATCAAATCACTTTTGGTTTTAATCGAAAAATTTTATGGGTAATTTGTGTTTTACATGTTGAATATAAAAGGTTTTTTAGCTCTCGTTGTTTGAGACCATGGATATGAAAATGAAAAACTTCTATTTAGATCTAGGTTCTATAGAGCTATGGCTAATTTTTGTTTTACATACATTGACTCTTAGGTTAAAACCTATGTCAAAACCTATGTTTTGTATCAAATCACTTATGGTTTCAATGGGAAACTTCTATGGCTAATTTTTGTTTTACATGAAAATGAAAAACTTCTATTTAAAACTATTCCAGAGATTGACGGTAGGGGCATTTACTCTTAGTTTAAAACCTATGTTTTGTATCAAATCACTTTTGGTTTCAATGGGAAACTTTTATGGCTAATTTGTGTTCTACATGTTGAATATAAAATGTTTTTTCCTCTCTCATTGTTTGAGACCATGGATATGAAAATGAAAAACTTCTATTTAGATCTATTCTAGAGATATGGATAATTTGTGTTTTACATACATTGAATATAAAATGTTTTTTCTCTCATTGTTTGAGACCATGGATATGAAAATGAAAAACTTATATATGTAGGGGCATTTACTCTTAGGTTAAAACCTATGTTTTGTATCAAATCACTTATGGTTTCAATGGGAGACTTTTATGGCTAATTTGTGTTTTACATGCTGAATATAAAAGGTTTTTTCTCTCTCTCATTGTTAGAGACCATGGATATGAAAATGAAAAACTTCTATTTAGATATATTCTAGAGATGTGTCTAATTTGTGTTTTACATACATTGAATATAAAATATTTTTTCTCTCATTGTTTGAGACCATGGATATGAAAATGAAAAACTTATATATTTAAAACTATTCCAGATGTGGCTAATTTGTGTTTTACATACATTGAATATAAAAGGTTTTTTCTCTCATTGTTTGAGACCATGGATATGAATATCAAAAACTTCTATATTTAAAACTTTTCTAGAGATTGATTGACTGTAGGGGCATTTACTCTTAGGTTAAAACCTATCTTTTGTATCATATCACTTTTGGTTTCAATGGGAAACTTTTATGGCTAATTTTTGTTTTACATGTTGAATATAAAAGGTTTTTTTCTCTCTCATTGTTTGAGACCATGAATATGAAAATGAAAAGCTGAAATATTTTAAACTATTCCAGAGATTGATTTAATGTAGGGGAATTTACTCTTAGGTTAAAACCTATGTTTTGTATCAAATCACTTTTGGTTTCAATGGGAAACTTTTATGGCTAATTTTTGTTTTACATGTTGAATATAAAAGGTTTTTTTTCTCTCTCATTGTTTGAGGCCATGGATATGAAAATGAAAAACTTCTATATTTAAAACTTTTCCAGAGATTGATTGGATGTAGGGGCATTTACTCTTAAGTTAAAACCTATGTTTTGTATCAAATCACTTTTGGTTTCAATGAGAAACTTTTATGGCTAATTTGTGTTTTACATCTTGAATATAAAAGGTTTTTTCTCTCTCATTGTTTGAGACCATGGATATGAAAATGAAAAACTTCTATTTAGATCTATTCCAGAGATTGACTGTAGGGGCATTTACTGGATATGTCACCTTTCATAAAAGATGAGATCCAAAGGCTACCTAGCCTTTTACAAACCATGCCTATAGAACTATCAAATCACTTTTGGTTTCAATGGTTTGTTTATTGGCTAATGTTTTTTTATCAAATCAATTTGATAAGATGATGGATGATGAATGAGGTGATGTTGATCATAAACTTTACATCTATATGATAGGAAGCTTGATATACATAACAAGGTTTAGACTAGATATAATTTTGGAATTTATATTAGTTGGAAAATTTCAATATAATAGTCATTTATTACCAACAAACAGATATTAAGATACAGGTGAAAGAGACTACAAACAATGGACTATAGTACCCAAAAGGTGATAAATTTACATTGACAACATAGAGAGATTCAACTAGGCTTCTGTGGATGACATGAAAAGTACAAGTGGACAATGTATAATTCTACTTAGAAGAGTCTTTGGTTGCATGTTTAAGCAAGAAAGAGTCATTACTTGGACAATGTATAATTCTACTTAGCAGAGTCTTTGGTTGCATGGTTAAGCAAGAAAGAGTCATTACTTTCTCTTTCTAGAGTAGAAGTGGAATACATAGTAGTTACTTCTTTAAAATGAATATGGAATGAATCTAAAAATGAATATGGAATGAATCATTGTACATTATGATAAATCTTGTATTTAATGACATTTTATCTATGAATAATATGGAATGAATCATTGTACATTATGAAGAGTCATGCGATCCACATTTCCACCATACTATTTGCAAGTTCTATATGAAGATATGTAGTCTAATAACTAATCAGTTATGGTTTCAATGGGAAACTTTTATGGCTAATTTGTGTTTTACATGTTGAATATAAAAGGTTTTTTCTCCCTCATTGTTTGAGACCGTGGATATGAAAATGAAAAACTTATATTTAGATCTATTCCAGAGATTGGCTGTAAGGGAATTTACTGAATATGTCACCTTTCATAAAAGATGAGATCCAAAGGCTACCTGGCCCTTTACAAAATATGCCTGTAGTACTATCAAATCACTTTTGGTTTCAATGGTTTGTTTATTGGCTAATGTGTTTTTATCAAATCAATTTAATAAGATGATGGATCATGAATGAGGTGATGTTGATCATAACCTTTACATATATATGATAGGAAGCTTGATATAC
This sequence comes from Pinus albicaulis, assembly GCA_034641835.2. Classification (NCBI taxonomy): domain Eukaryota; kingdom Viridiplantae; phylum Streptophyta; class Pinopsida; order Pinales; family Pinaceae; genus Pinus; species Pinus albicaulis. The sequence continues at coordinate 6,153,164 of MU968307.1, forward strand.
ATAACAAGGTTTAGACTAGATATAATTTTGGAATTTATATTAGTTGGAATATTTCAATATAATAGTCATCTATTACCAACAAACAGATATTAAGATACAAGTGAAAGAGACTACAAACAATGGACTATAGTACCCAAAAGGTGAAAAATTTACATTGACAACATAGAGAGATTTAACTAGGCTTCTGTCGATGACATGAAAAGTACAAGTGGACAATGTATAATTCTACTTAGAAGAGTCTTTGGTTGGATGTTTAAGCAAGAAAGAGTCATTACTTGGACAATGTATAATTCTACTTAGAAGATTCTTTGGTTGCATGGTTAAGCAAGAAAGAATCATTACTTTCTCTATCTAGAGTAGAAGTGGAATACATAGTAGTTACTTATTTTAAATGAATATGGAATGAATCTAAATATGAATATGGAGTGAATCATTGTACATTATGAAGAGTCATGAGATCCACATTTCCACCATATTATTTGCAAGTTCTATATGAAGATGTGTAGTTTAATAAATAATTAGTTCTGATATTTGTGTAAATATGAAAAGGGTTCTATGATATAAAGGCAAACAAGGGATCAATATAAATTTACAACTTTCAAGTTTCGACTTTTGAGCTTCTAAAATAACTGAAATTTACAAGTTTCAAGTTTCAAGTTTCTAATATATAGATTCTATAATCTATTTGATAAATTGGGCACATGACCTTGCCTGCATGCTACAAGTCTCTAACACATTTTGTAACCTAAGAACTAACCACTTATTGCATACCAGACTGCAAACTTAAATGAATTTTAAGTTATGGACAGAACTGTAACCACTTGTTTCCTAAGAACTGTAACCACTTGTTGCATAACCTAAGAACTGCAACCACTTGTTGCATAACCAAACTGCAAACTGCAATTTTTGGACAAATGTTTTATGAATTTATTGATCCAGAAGGTGAAGAGGCCAAAGGTATGATCATTTTTTCATAAAGGTTCTTTCACTTTATACCATCCTATTTCCTTTTCTGACAGGTCACAGGTTCTTCAGCCACAAAGATTGATTCCTTACAGGCTTTGGTGGTTGGAAGATGTTCTGTTATATTTCTGAGTTTTTCTTGCAAATGATGAGCTTCCTGTAGGGAGCATCGGTTTATACATGGACGTCTTGGACCATACAGCGACAGATTCAACGCTTTCTGGTAGGTTACATGTGTTTTCGGCCACAGTGAATGACACCCTTCAGGTTTTGGTGTGATGACTTCAACGCTGGAAGGCTACTGGAAGAGTTCATTTTAGGAGGCCAGGATGATATTTTGTCTTAGTATACTACTATTTTTTCTTTTCCGAAAGAACTGGAGTATTTGAACTTTTATGTATCTTATGTTTTTATGGGCGGAATTTTAGGACTGTTCTAGTTTCAGATAGAAAAAAGGCTTGAAATGAACTGCAAGTTTTTGTATTAGTTATAAGGTTTTTCTGGAGATTTTTCATTTTGAACTGGACATAATATATTCCATACTTTTTCTGCTTGAAAAACCTAAGAACTGTAATTACTTGTTAAATACCAAACTGTAAACTTAAATTTTTTGTTAAATTTGGAAGAGATTAAAATAAAATAACTTATAACGTCCAACAATAGAAGGATATGAGTTGCTTACGGTGATGGGGGTTTGCTTAACATCACCGCAGATGATCAACAATAGAGCAACAATAGCACTAGAGCAATTCGACAAACTATAAGAAACACAGCAAAAAAACGTTAATTATATCAGAAAATATAATTTACGATAATAATCAAAAAATTCGCTGTAGAAAACCATAACGATTACCTGGTGGTTCGCTTAACGTCGCCACAGATCATCAGCAACAAAGCAGAAGCAGCACCATAGCAGCAGTAGCTCCATAGCAATTCAACTAACCCGAAGAAAGACGCGCGGAGCAACAGAGCAGTAGAAACAGAGCAGTGTAATTCAACAAACACGAAGCAACATAACAGTGCAACAGAGAAGCAGATAAAAATATGCGTGAAGCAACAGAGCAGTAGATACAAAGCTGCGTGAAAATAAAACAATTCGCAGGCGATATATTTATAAGCAATAGTTCGGTCGAACTATTTTAAACGTTCGGTCGAACTGTTGTTGTCGGTATTCCCATCTCTGGAAAAAATTTTGTTTGCCCACGCCGTTAGTGTGCCGTCAATCTAAACAGCAGAACGAGTTCGGCCCAACTTTCTCATAAAGTTCGGTCGAACTATTGCCGAAAAAAAAATTCCGCTCTCGATTCTCACAAAAGTGTAACCCAACTTCACATTTTCACCCTATGATTGGTCAACCCATTTCATAAATGACCAAGACAAGTTTTACTAATCATACCACATCATTAAATGGGGTTTAAACAAAGTCAATGGTATTATGATTGGTCAACCCATTTCATAAATGACCAAGAGAAGTATCATACAATTAAGGCTCCACATGGGACACAACATGGAAGCATTGCGAGATGGTAAGGTGAATAATGAAAAGCGACGAAAGTCACCCCTTTGCATGCCCAACCTCTTGGATGCAGAACAATTTGAACCCATGGTAGGAAATTTCACACATAAGGGTGGGAATGTGGCTTTTTGGCATTGGAAATTGAAAGGTGGAGAACATGGATTTCAAGTTTATAAGGTAGCTTGTTGATTTTTGTTCATCTAATTCAATTTGCATGGTTTTTAATTTGTTAATTCATCTTGTAGGTGAGCATCTTCCTCTAACCTTTTTCATCTCAAGAAGACATACACTTGGCTAAATTGTTTCAAATTTTGGCTCTTTAAGTTTTAGTAATATTCTCATCTCTTCTCAGAGTGGAATTTCATTTTTTTCCTCAAAAATTTATTTGAATTTTTCAATTGGATGGGTGCAAAAACATTGCAGTGTCTAGAATGAATCAACACTAAGCTTCCCAAGGATTGAAGGTGAAATAGAAAATAAATTGCATAGAGAGTAAGATACATAATTTAAAAACAATGTGGAACTTTGAATATAACTAGCAATTTCCCCAGATGTTGCAAAGGAAACGCCATACGACATAAAATAGAATAGAGAAGAATCCTAACATATAAGAAATCATTGAATGATAAAAATTAGTAAACAAAGTGCCATTCAAGAAAATACTCAATGAAGAATTCTCATTAAGTACAAGGGATGCCAATTTGGTTTTCAATTAGTAAATTGGCATTTTAAATTCACTAATATGAAACATTAGATTATTTGAAAAATGCAGGAGGCCTTAGGATTTGTCTTTAATGTGACTTTTTGGAGTTTAGAGTGGATTTTCTGACAAGAATAATCGGGGTGAAATTTTTGACGTGAAATCTTTATTTGTGTTATTTTTGAGGTGAAATCTTGATTTGTGTTATTTAAACTTGTTTTTTCCTGCATATATGGATTTAGTGCCCTAAAAAACCCTTAGGGCACTTGGATTGTCCAAATTTATTTTCATTATAGGGTTTTGTGGTATTCAAAGTTATTTTTATTTCAATTACAATTTGTATATTTAAAATTATTTTTAATTTTATGTTAGATTATTTAAAATATAAAGTAAAAATAAAAAATCACATAGAGAGTTGGCAAAAAGTAAATGAGCAACGAAGGCATCTGAGATTAAATGCCCAAAACTATTTGGAAGCTGTTGCGGAAATGATGCACGCGATTAATCGTCTTATTCCGTGAACTTTAGTTATTACCTATCCATTGATCAAAATTAAAAATTAAAAATCACACAGATCTATCATTATCTTGAATCTCAAGAAAACGGAAAAAAATTGTTTTAAAGCCAAAGACAAAGACAAAATTTTAACACATTGAAGCACTTGCAGATGATGATTGCTCCAACCAGTCATCAAGGCTTACAGATGATGATTGCTCCAACTAGTCATCAAGGTTGTTGGTCGTGTAAGACCAAAGGCGAAGGGGCATGAATTAATCCTGCGCAATATTTCTTCCTAGATCTCTAATTCTCAGCACAGTTTTAATACGCAGATGCGAGGCGAATGGTGAATGGCGAATGCGAGGGTCATAACTAACTTTAATAACTAATCAATGCCTCGAACTAATGTTTCTTCCCACCTGGCCAATAAGTAATGAGCTCAAATCAACGATCAAGGAGAATTTAATTGTCTAACAAAAAATCCAACCATGCACAAGAAGGACATCAAGGCAATAGGGGTGTTGTTTTCAAATAGTGATGACTTATGGCGTAATAAAATATTGATGAATTATCACAAGTTGCAAAATATTAGATGTGTTCAAAGGAATCTTAAAGTGTATGTTAGTGCAATGGACTTCAATCTTCATATCCATGGAAAGAAATGCATGAGAATGAAGAGTAGGTTATTACTTAAATATCAATATAATAGGTATTCTTGCTTAACAAAAATCACACTAGGTAGAATACAAAATGATCATGAACATGATCATGAATTTGAGTAAGGGAAATCAATATGGGGATTCATTCAACAATTCCAAATGTCAAGTGTTGAAGGAAAAAGTAATGGTGCACCAACTAACTAAAGACATTGAAATTGTAAAGAAACACTTGACCAAATGAACACAACAATAGAAGAAGTAGTTAGTCATCTTGCTTTCTATTTCAGTTTTATGTTTTCTGAAGGCACCTAAATCTTACATTTATTCTATAAAATCTATACCTAGAAGAAATACCCGGAAATTTTACTTAACAACCTAGATACAAATTTTTCAAAGTTTATAGTTTCTATTTTTTGTATTCTCCTTTAAAAATGTGAAAAAAACTTTTATATAATATTTCTATAAATTCTGTTATAGTTCTTTTATTAATATAAATATTATTGTAATTTTTTTATTAATTTAATTTTTTGAATTTAAAATAAAAAAATGAAAACCAAAATCTAAATTTAAAAAAAAAAACAAGACCAGTTTTTATAAATATGACAACATTACAAAATATTATACATCATAAATATGAATTGGTTAACATTATAAACTCTTGTCTATTTATATGGGAGTTGTCTACCGAGCCCGCGTTTTGGCCCGGACGGCAGAAATCCGCCGGAATCCGGTCAATTAAATTTGCAAAAATCAGGTAGTTGCAGTGTTTGGAATCCATTTTTGATAGTGGAAATGGATTCAGCACTATCAAAAACCCCTGGGGCACTCAAAATACTAATGTTTAACAACTATAAACAAATTTCTGGGCAAATCTTTGCCAGATTTTCTGAAAATCGTGGCCGGAATTTGGATCAAAACGCGGGCTCTTTAGACTACGCTATTTATATGTGTTGGTATCACAAAGTTGTGTACATGAGCAAATATATCAATTTGAATTTATTAGTCCAACAACGTCGTTCTGTTACAGATGGAAAATGAACAGAACTGAAAATTAGATATTGATATTGTACGAAGCCATTTAACGAAAATACAATAGTTAATGTGAGCACTTTTTAAGTCTAATATGAACGGAATGGGACCAGCAACATTTGCATTTATATTTGCATGTTAAGAAGAGCATTGCAAAGGAAAGAAGGGACTTAGATTGGAATTTGGGATATTGATTGGTATTCCTACATGGTTACGCACATTGATTGCATATTTTCGAGTATTGGGATAGAGAGAGATTTCTTCTGTGATCTGCCCTCTTTTTCAATAAATTTATTTGTTTGCTTTCAGAATGGGCAGTAGACTGCATGCTTTTTCATTTCCTCACTAAAGAAGTTTTTGTTGTCAGAATGAGCACTACTCGCTTATTTTCTGTCGGAACTCTGCATGATTTTTCCGTGTAGAATTGAGAATGGTAGCAGAGACTGACTGTACATAATTAATTCTCCGTGTAGGGTACATACCTAAACACATTGGTACGCCCTGTAGGGCCTCATAAACGGCATGGCCAAAACGGAGCCGTTGCGAGTCGGGCCGGAGTGAAGAGATATGTCAAATCACCTTCCAGTTTGTCCCCGGTTTATCCAATCTTCCTAAAAATAAACACACAAAATAACCAATAACATAAAAACCTAAACACACAGAAACAAACAAAACATAAAGACGAAACAAACAGAAAAAATAAACACACAAAATAGCCAGAAACATAAAACCTAAAATTAAAACTATTTATAAAAATCAGATATACCAACTCATCGGGACCACTTGAATAGACTGGGACCAATTGAGTAGGCGATTGTTCTTGACCGACAAAATCACAGCGATATAGTCAACAATACTCGACTTAATTTTGACACGTGATTTTCAAAGCACTCCGCCATGGAGACGTTAACACTACCGGACTTTCAAAGGAATTTCGAATCGTCGGCACTGTTCTAATTTCGAAGAGCTGTAGCCTACCTGTTATATAGTTTGGGATTAATTCGTCCAGAATCTGAATGGTCGGCACTGTTGTAATTTCGAAGAGCTGTAGCCTACCTGTTATATGGTTTGGCGTTTTTTTCGGGTCATGTTTTTAGGTTGAATTCGTACAGAATCCGAATCTGGCAAATCACGAGGTGTGAACTTCCCATGATAATTTGAATATCCAGAAATTCTTTAGGATGTTGAATCTGAAATTGAAAACAAAAATATTTGGCCCAATTCCCCCAAACTATTTTACTTAGACAACGCTTTTGATTTGTAGACTCCCCTCCAGAGATAGTTAGGCTTTAGCTCATCTGAACTCTAGCAATGGAAGGTGTTGGATTTGGCTCTTCTGTTGCCTCCCTTGTGTTTATGATGTGCATGCATATATTTTTTAACAATATACACGCACTAGAAAATCTCAGCACACCACCGTCGAAAATGAGTTCTCCAAGCACAAGGTTACTGAAAGTAGGTGTGCCTTGGAACTCGTTCATGTTCCCGGAATTCGTGTCAGTCGAAAAGAAGGGAACAAACTTTATTGTTGAGGGATTCTGCGTGAAGGTGTTTGAAGCGTCCATTAAACCACTCAATTATTCAGTCAATTACATCCCATATTACAACTCCAGCTACGATGATATTATTCGCCAAATTGTGCTTAAGGTATAGGTGTTGTCTGTACTGTGCGGGCGCTTACATTGTTTTGCCATTCTTATCAATATTAATAGCATTACTGAAGCATTCTCATAACTTTCATGTTGTGTTTAATTTTGGGTATTCAGAATCTGGATGCAGTAATAGGTGACTTCACCATCACATCAAAACGTTCACAAGAAGTGCTGTTTACGCAACCTTTCTTAGATTCTGGTTTAGTTGCAGTTGTTCCATTGAAAGATCAAGATACCATTAGTTATGGTTGGGCTTTTGCGAAACCTTTCACCGTTGAGATGTGGCTACTAGTGGCGGGGTTCTTGATATTTGGAGGGATTGTGGTCTACATTTTGGAGCACAGAAACAATCGGCGGTTCCGAGGGCGGCCTAGCAAGCAATTCGGAAGCATGATATTGTAAGGAACAACCTTAGCCATGCCCTATTTTATATATCTATCAATTGGACAGGATAAAGCAACTCTGGCAGCGATGGAACGACTTGGAAGATACACTAAACTTAGCAATGTTTGTTTGTGTGCAGGTTTAGCTTTACAACTTGGTTCAGTAATCAGGGTAGGTTGTACTCTTTCTATATCACAAATTCACTGTTTGTCCTCCGTTAATTTCTCTTGAAGACGTATGGAATTTTTATATAAAAAATGATTTGGGATAGCAGATCATATTCGGACCGTGCTGGGGCGTATAGTACTTCTCGCATGGTTTTTGGTTATTGGAATTCTGCAATCGTGTTATACAGCAAATTTATCGGCTATTCTAACTGCCCCACGTTTAGAACCAACTCTTAAAGACATCACCAGCGTAGTGGCGAGCAACGTAAAAATAGGGTATGATTCGGAAGCTGTAGCCACGGAAGCATTTGTTGAACACTACGGAGTCTCGAAGCACAGACTAGTTCCTATAGTCCGAGGTAGTTATTATGAAGCTCTTTCTCGAGGTGATGTGGGTGCTATCGTGCACGAACGTCCATACATGGAATCTCTTGTGGCAAAACATTGCGATCGCCTCGCCTTTGCTGGCCAAACCTTCACAATTCAAAACTGGGGATTTGTAAGTGATTTTACTATTGGGATCTGTAATTTGATTTTTGTATTGCAAACAACTATTCATGATGATGCTTTTAGTTTTATTTATGGATACTGATGGGCTGTTTTGGGCAGGGGTTTGATCGGATGAATTATGAACTGGTAAGGGAAATTTCTGTCAGAATACTAGAGCTATCAGAAAACGGTGAACTGCTCAGATTGCAACGACAATTGTCTTCTTACTATGACAGTGATTGCAAAAAATATAGTGATCAATCGGGAACGAGCCAACTTCAGGTTCAACACTTCTGGGGCCTTTTCGTCATAGCAGGGTTGATATCAGCAATAGTGTTATTAGTTTACACGTTGCAAAGAAAAAGGACTAGATCTGTAGTGGACTCACCAACTCCTCCTCCTCCTCCTGGAGGCTCATCTGGCCCGATTTCTCCTCCTGAAGGATCATCAGGCGGAGGCTTTATTCCGGGCAACAACCATGGTATACTAAGCTTGGGGCTGATGAAGAAAATTCAAAATCTGAGGAGAACAAAATCACTTCCTAATGCCATGCCATTTGCTAGGAATCACACTGCACACAAGGCTCCCTGTGGGGTTGCTTCGTAGCTAGACAGTGTGCAGTAGAATATGCTTTCTTATCACTTCCGAGCCTATCAGAGTCTCGATCAGACTCTTCTCATCTTTTTGATAATATCAAAGTAACCCTGGCCACAAAATGAGATATTTTATTATGATAAAATAAGTTGATTTATGATTTGGTTGTAGTGTTATCAGGAATTGTACGTCTTTGGCTTCTTATGGACCTAAATGAGCATTTAGGTATTTTTCGATTTTTAGACTGTTCATCCACTATTATTCTTCTCTTTCTGGGTTGGAGATGTTTATGTAAATAGTGCGTATATCTCTATTTATTCATACCATTGTATGCATGTACATATTATTGTTTTAGTTTGTTAGTCCCTGCCCAAAGGGCCTGGCAAGGGACTATAGTAATCGATTTATGTTCTTACAATTAATATTACACATAAACTCAAAGCAGTTAAAAGAAGCTTATATCTGTTTTAGTCAAAGTCGATCATTTCTCATTTTATATTTTAAGGAAAGTTAGATGTGAATATTCCTTTTCATCAATTAAAGGATTTGTCATCTTATTTGGCCTCATATCGAAGTAATACTCAAATATCAGGGAAATTCAACATTGTTATATCATATGTTATATTATAGATTCATTATCACTATTATGAAACATGGGTAATGCTAGCATTAATCCTGGAGCATTTAATGTTTGATATAATGTTACCTATTATCTCATTTTGAAATAAAGATACATATATCATATGGGACAGGTACCTATATCATAGGTAAGATAGCTGGTTTATGAAAGATGCAAGTGGCGAGTGTGGCAAATGTATATCAGGCAGATGGTTTGCATGAAGATGCAAGTGGCGAGTGATGCGTGTGATGCTAACAGTTGTTTGTGTCATGAAAGGGAAACTTGTTTATTTCTACCATGCTTTTTGGAACCTTTGTGACATATTCTTATGGCGAACTCAACAACCTTCTGCAATGTCCGGGCTACGTCTCCCTACGTTGTCTCCCACCAGGTCTCCCACCAGGACTGCGGACAATGCAGGGCTCTGCCATGGCCGTGGCCATGGCGCATTCTCGGCTGCTGCATGGTCCTTTAACGTGTCCACGATGCATCCCATCCTAGTTTCCAGGCTCAAGAACATCATATCCTAGCAGAGCATGGAGGATGACCTGCACTTTTTGCATATGCCTGATCACAGGTTAGAGGACTCAGGCCTCGCCTCCGATGATGGGTTTTTGAATTACCAGTCCGAAACAAGGTTCCAGCCACCTGCTCAACAAGTATCTGGTAAGTTGCACAACATTCTCACTTTATAACTAGGCATACTAGGCCTAGATCTGTTTACAATGGCTGAAGCAGAAGCAAAGGCAGACATTCTCACTTTATAACTAGCCAGCTCTACGCCTCGAGATGTCCATAAGGCCCCCCCCTTCTTCACACAAATTATTATACACAGATCTACACATATTTTTCTCTTTTTGATTTCAAGGATTCATGTCTAATGAATTCTAGCTGGGTATACATTTTTTTTCTTCATTATGTGTCAGACTGACCATAGATCATCTCTGTGTTGTTTCCCGACAAGATGTAATATTCCCTTTATTGACCCAGTCAAAGTGGATAGAATCGATCCATGGTATTTTCCCATGGTATTGACCCATGGTATTTCTTGTTGGTATTGACCCATCAAGCCTATAAAAGGGGAGAGAAGCTAGGCATTTCGAGCATTCTGGATTATCTATCTTATTGTGTTTGGGTTGAGAACCTGGCGTGGCTAGTTCTAGCACTGATCCCGGGACGAAAACCCTGCAGTGATGTTTATATGGTAAATCCATCGAGGATTCACAAGTGGGCTTCAGTTTCTTATATTTGTCATTGTCAAGCAGGTGTGCATGCCATTTGCAGGATTTTATGGTTTGGGCATGTATTTTACTTTCAGTGAATAATAATATAAATAAATGGCTGCATTTCTTATGTCCTGGTTCTTGATGAAAGACTGTATTAAATGAGAACACTAATATGTTTTAGATCTATCAAAATTTTTATTTTTTGGAATCTTACAGTGGTATCAAAGTTATGCATCCTGCCAGCCTGAGAGTTTTATGCAAAGAACTTCGGTGAAATTTATTTTTCACCCTAGCCAACATTTCTCACTTCGGTGATATTTATCACCCTAGTTGGATCATATAACACAATGGTTATGTTCCAAATGCACTAGCAACACCTGCAAAAAAAAAATGAGAGTCTCAAATATGGAGTTATACCAAGCTCTCCATCTCCACCAACATCTCTGCTACAATTTTATGCTCTCTAGTCTGCAATCTGAATAATTTTTGAATCAAAACATTGCTTCAACAAATAGATCTGCTCATTCTGGTACCATTAGAACACATACACTGAAGCATCTATGCTCACCACTAGATTTGAATCATATTCACTCTATGGAACCTTATCTAGTTCACTCTCATACTCAACCAAACCATCAACTAACTCCAAAATGTAGAACATAAAACATGTAGGGTGAAATGCACTTTTGGACTGGGATTAAAGGTGCACAAAGTTGACAAAATCAAGTCACTATCACCATTATTTGTGCACTAAAGGTGTTCACATCATTGGAGAAAATTTTTTTCACATAAGTACAAGCCAAAATATCCTCAACAATTCTCCAAGTGAATACCACATGCAAATATCATGGTTATGCCAATACCAAGGACATTTATTCCATGGTAATCTCCAAACCAATACCATGGTAAAATACCATGGTTATGTCAATACCAAGGACTCTTGTACCATAGTAATCTCTAAAACAATACGACAGGAAAGTACCTTGGTTATGTCAATACCAAGACTATCTTCACCAAGGTAATATCATGTGGCAACCTACTCCACACACACATACCAATACCATGGTAATGCCAATACTAATAATACATGTCCCATGGTAAAAATCCTGCAACATCATCATCATCAATCCAACACAAGGCAACAAAAGACAACACCTCCATGAACACTATACTACCATCAAGCTACATCATCAAAGACTGACATCAAGGGTTGACATCAATGCTAACATAACCAAATCTATGCCAACTCAAGTAACTGCAACCATGCTACAAGGAAGGCATCCAAACATAAGCTAGACTACATAGGGTTGAAATCAATGCCAACATGAGCTAGTTGCCATCATGAACAAATTCCAACATCAACTAGTTGGATCCATGCACACCATAATGCCAACAATAATGTATTTGAGTGACATGACTTCAGTAGGGAACCTACCCCATTATATCCTACCATTTTATTCCTTTACAAAAATGAACACACATCTTGTGGAGAGGAGAATGGGAGTGTATAGACATTTCATAATCCATCGTAGGTTTCACAAGCCATGTTTCAATGCAGGTTTTCATAAGTTATGTTTTTAATCCATCTTTCATTAATTCTCATTTTTTATTATGAACCAATTACGTAATAAATTTTTTAATATTATTAATGGCTTAAACATGAATTTAGATATGAAAGGTAATTATTATTGAAATGTCTATTCTTTGATTAAAATTGGAATTTGTAATGAGAGAAAATATCAATATGCTAATTTTCAATAGGGAGGATGCCTATCAACATAATTATGTTTCTTAATATTTTCAATTATGCTTCTTAATATTTTTTAATATTATCATGTTAGAAAATATTATCACCATTATCTATTTTGTTTAAAATTGTGCAAATTAATAGCGTATGCATGTCATGAAAAAAGAAGACAATGAAGAACAATTTAGAAAAAAAGAGTTATTAATGGAACTGGGATGTATAGAAGGTTTCTTTGTTATAGGTTTCTCAGCATTAGTTTTTTTCCTTGCATTAATATCTTAAAAGAAAAGAAATGTATCTAGATAAGGAAGAAAAGCAATCACAATTATGGAACAAAATTCCTAAATAATTTGACATATTTAGACTAGTGACCATTGGTCTCTCTTCCCTACATTCGTGGGGTTGCAGACCTCTTATCAAAGATTCTTTCAAAGAAGAATATCCAAACCTTATTCAAACCACACAAAACCCTTAGATAACTCTTCAGATCTGCCAAAGACAAGGACAACCCAATGCTTGGCCCTAGTGTTGATCAAATCCCCTGCTCCTATGTGAAGGCTTACATAGGCCAAATGACCATTGGGTCATTTAAAGCTAGGCTCGAGGAGCACATAGCAGATAGCTTCCATAATCATACATCAAAATCTACTATCACAAAGCATTGCCACAACCCCAAACACTTAATTTTCTTTAACAAAGCCAAGTATCTGATCTCTAATCCCTTCCGCTTCACCTGAGTCATCAAAGAATCCCTTGAAATTGAGAAAAAACCTAACAACTTCTATTGTGATGATGGCTACAAGCTCAACAATTTGTATAAACCCATGATTCATCTTCTCTCCTTTAAGTGACAATATTCCCAGTATTCTCCCTCTGCTCCCCTACATTTTCTAATTCATCTCATCATAAATATTTTTTTCCTATAGTAATTAAAATTTACCTTATTTAGTTTTATTTTTTCTTATTATCCCTGTAACAAGAAAATTAATATCGTAATCGATATCACATTAAATATAAATTAATTTAATTTTGACAAAAAATTAATCCATCAATTTGCAAAATCTACTTTATAAAATAATATATATATATATATATATATATATATATATATATATATATATATATATATATATATTCTATTTATTGTACCTACTGCTGGCAGGATACTACGCATCATGTTTTTCTTGATTGTGACATTAATTCACCTTGATTAGACATATGTTTTCAAAAAAAAATTATTTTTTCCATGGTTCACTATAAGATTTATTATTGTTTATTTATTTTAATTATTTTAATTTGAATTATCTGTTATCTAATTGGCCAAAAACTTTCACTTGTTATTGCAAAATGCCTAGATTTTATCACCATTATTTGTACTGTCATTACAAAAACATTGATATATATCCTGCAGGTCTTGTACTTTATCTGGAGTCGCATTCTCTGGATTTCATTATTGGGTGGACTATAGTGCTGAATGCATTTTCCCCGTACGAGCTGCCCATTATGGTCTATGACATAGCACACACATACTGTATCAGTCACCATTTATGGTCTCTGACAGATTGTATACCTAAACTCCTCAGACCCTGTCAAATTGGTTTCCAGCTGGCTTTGAGCGGCGTGCGAATCGGGATGTCAAATATTCGTATTGGTATTTCTTCCAAAGTTTAACTCATGGTTACACCCTCTATGCATATTGCAATTGCCTCCCAGTGTTATATCACGACTCAATACAATAAACCCGATGCATATAATGTGACATTGTGTTAAGACCCATAATCCAAACTTTATGCACGCATTTCCAAGGTTCTAACGCCCTTCACTTTACATTCCCGCACTACTAGACCATACGCACTTAACAATTCACCTTAATAATGTTACGCTCCTTTGTATATTATGTGAGAGGTAAGTAGCTGACGACTTCACGCCTTTTTAATAACATGGGTTATGGGCCCATATACACAATCGACGGGTTTCAATTAAATTCACACACCATACCTTAGCTTATCCCCCGAGCTCCTTTGAGTGCGATCACCGTTCGATGAGCCAGCCTCAGATCGAACGGCATACATCAATATCGCGTTGAGCCCACAGTCAACAGTTAACGCACGATGAGGGAGCGATGAGGCAGTATTGCCCTATCAACGTGGCAGCTTTTCACAGGATCACTTGCTATTGAGTGGTTTCCTTCCCGTACCAAAAGCGGTGCGATCAAAACTGCTCCGGTTTTGTACAGTGATTGACCGTGGTATTCACTCAGTTACATAAAAACTCAGCATCAGTTTTTACAAATTTTGCCCCAAATCTGCAGGACTGTTCGCGTACCCATCTCTTCAGCTTCAGATTCGAATTTGAATTCGAATTTCTCAGATGCCCCTGCATCACTTCACCACGGGATAAATATATAAAAATAAATTTTAAGATCATTTGTTAATCTCTTCATATAAATTTATTCCAACCTGATAAATATTAATCCACATAGATTAGTTAATAAGTAATTTGTCAATCTCTTCATATAATTTTTTTTCCAACCTGAAAAATATCATAGATTAATTAATTTATATTTTTTGAATATTTTAATAAAATTATAAATTAATTTTTATATTTATACGCAATGCAAATCTTATACCCACATCATTCATTAGAAGCTACAACGTATCAACATTCATTACGGTAGATTGACATATGTTATAGCCCAGCCAGTTCGCCATATTACAATAAAGTCTCAAGCTCATATAAGACATTCACAATACCTTAACCTGCTTATATTTAAACGAAATATCCGCACATAACACCGGCCCACAATGCTTTACAACGGACCTTGTGTTATCTATCGAACGGATCTAATGATCCACGATCTATCGATCCCCAAACTTCGATCGAACGACCTTAATCGAATATCGCATTTTTTTTTCCCTGTGGGTTAACGCCTCAAAAAAACACCATAAAACATTACTCTTAAGGCTTTCGAGCTTTTACACTTTATATAGTGCAAAGAAAACATAAAAACAAATTACATTACATAAGCCTTAAAAACTGAACTACAAGACTTTAAAATATATAGCGCCCTTTCGGGCCCACCAACAAAAACGCATACACTATATATATGTTAAAACATATATATGTGAACTATTACACAACCTTATGTTCGCGCGATGACAAACATTATAACTAAATGTTAATAAAACTTAAACCATCGCAAAAAATCCACCCCGGACTTCAAACCTGTTTAAACCAAAATGCAATAACACATTTCACGTTACAAATGAAAGGTCCTGACGTCACCTTATGGATGTGCGATGAAATATACAATCGTGTGGATAAAACAATATCGGGTCCGGAAAATGTCTTTGTGTACAGGGGCAAACTGTGACCTGAAACATTATAAAATCCGCTTTATAACCCTTTCGGGTCCAGATTTGCGATGCGAATCGGCCCATTGAAGAAACCCGATCCAATTGACTTCAGCCACGTGTCTGTTGACTGTTCAATTGACTTGGCATGGGAACTGCGGTTCTGTGGATGTTGTATGGACTGGCAGTCGGGACCACTGATGTCGTGGCCCTACTATTTAAAAAAAAACCTCCTGCGCATAAAACAAAAAACAATAACATACGAATGCTCTATTTTTTAAATACAAACCCTGTTTTCTGTTTAAGCATGAAAGCTCTGTTTTTCTTTTTATACTACGTTCTGTTCTCGAGGAATCCTCAAGATGCAGCCAAAGGTGATGAAACTTTCTGAAATCACCTCGAATCAGGCAGATCATCACTATTGAATGGAAAATTCTGAGTCAATAAACTGATTCCCGGTACAAGACGCGTCGTTGGCCTGGAAAATTGTTGAAAACAAATGAGTTGAATAAAATTTAATAATTTAAATTGCCTCAATGTATTTATTTAAAATTTTTCTATAAATATTTGAGATTCTAAATTTTGCAAAATATCATCTATGAGTAATATTTTCTTCCTTCGTCATCCATAGCTTCACGAAATCAGATCTTATGTTGCAATCCCCGAATTTTAATGCTCAGAAGTTGCGTGAAACTCATGGTTTTACAATACCACCCCTGGCTTACGTGTCAACCGTCTAATGGAATCGCGTTTTTTTTTCGCTTTTCCACTTACTGCATTACAGCCACGTGATAACCATAAATGGTTTCTCACTCTGGCTTTACTGTACATCAAGGTTCCGCTTTTGTTCAAGGTTCCATTCTACGCCTTTCTTATATATGAATATTGTCCTCACTCATGTAAGTGGGCCACTCTACCTATCTGAATTACCTATAGTACTTCTACAAAGTTAAGGTTTGCAATTTATTAAAAAAATTAATTGCTAAAAATTATTAGGATTAGGATCATGCAATAATGCCTACTCTGTATGGTTAAAACTGATCATCAACATTCAAATTGGCGTTTCTAACCCTTTCGACCAATACATATATGTGTTTCTATGGAACCAAGCCTTGCCTTTGTTTTAACATTGCAACATTGGATATTGACCAACGATACCATGGACACGTAACAATGCTGACCATATCTTTATTAAACCTGTGCGCCCATCCAACGGTTGGGATGACGTCGGATCGGTTTAGATGATCTGACGAATAAAGTGCAATATCGCGTGATTTAGTTGCACGAACGTTAATTGACAAAAGTTACACAATGAGAGTGGTTTTTCGAAACAGCTCATGGACACGTGTCGCCCAATTTATGAGATCGCGTTCTTTTCTTAAATACTACTTATTGTCGTTCTTACTGCGAGATACTATCAAACTTAGACTCTAAACCGCGTTCACTGTTCACACAGAGTTCCGCCTTCGTTCACGGTTCCATTCCCATGTGGTTAGCTACGAATTCATAGATTGGTTTTATGTTTTAAATGTACTGTGACACATATTATAATAACAAATGGAAAAGCCCATGAGGCTATGATATAACATTACATAACAACAGTGTATACAAGCAATAACAGAGAATGCAATTATAAAAATTTAAAATTTAAATTAAATTATGTTCTAAATCAACTTTATCATTTTTGTATTATTATTTATTTTAATTATAAAAACTTTAAAAAATTATTTAAAAAAAATTAATTGTAAAAAATTATTAGGATTGAAATTTGTTGAAATGTTAAATAAATCTAATAGAAATAATAATACTTAAAATTGTGATTTTTTAAAAATAATTTTAGTAATTGGGATTATGTTAAATAATTATAGTGAATAATTTTTATTTTTCTAATTCAGATTCAAATTTTCACCAATTACATGATAAACATTAATGTGTTGATGATTATTACTTAAATTAGTTATATTTGAACTAACCTTACCATTTTCGTATATATGTAGATTAACTTCACGGTTTGACAGTTTTCGAACTCCACACCTCTGAGATATTTCAGCCATGAGTATTAATTGTACTGTGGGTTATTATATCAATTTAATGGTTTTGATATTTCTCGGGATCTTATCTCATTAAGTATTTCGTGCCGATTTTTATGGCTCTATTAATTCTGTTCAACTTGCTATTTTAACTAATTCGCTTTCTGTTTCCTGTGCATAAAAATGCATGTGAGTCTGGGCAGTTCACTATATTAGTGTTGTGTGGAAGCTTGTGCATTGAAGGTTATAAACCTTTTCAATTAATATGAGATTAACAACGTTCAAGTCTTACCACATTAACTTTACCCTTCAAATATGCTCTATTCTAAATGTCGTATGGTTGAAACCATAGGTAATAAAGATAAGGTTATAAGGCCATGGGTAATTATATAAAGACTTTTATCGTAAGTCAAGACGAATCAATTAAGTTATGTTTGTACCATATATTGTACAGTGACGAAGGAAGCTGACCCCCGAGGTACTTGACATCAGTGGTGAACTTCTCTAAACTGACCTGGAGTCATATATAGCATTACTAAGTACACATCAACCACATGCTAATAAGAACATCATAAATAAAATTGTGATGCATGAAGCTTTTATTACTTGTATCATCGTCTCTATCTATTTGGACAAATAAATTGATTTATATTTCAATGTTATTAATTATACATAGAATCATTATCAACAGTAAGGTTTTCCACATCGAATATGTAATTTATGATATTCATTATGCAAGTTCAGATCTGAGTTGGAGGATTTAGTCGATGTCACAGACACCGCATGTAGATCTCTTGATATTAACAACCATTAATTCAAAATTAAATAGCATAAAATTATGGCACTTGTGCCAGTTTCTACTTTGCAGTTGTTATTTTGCTTGAAACTCTGTCAATTTTATTTCTGCTCTTTAGATTTTTTGTTCTTGACCGTCGAAATATTTGTATTCTGCTCAACACATCTGCAAGTAGATTTATCATGCGACTCGACACTCTGCAAGCAAGCTTTCGCAAGTCAAGATGGAACTGTGCGCCTCCGTTTGGAAGGTTTTCTAAGCATAATTTCTCTTACTCTTTCACGTAATTCCACATATTAAATTCCCTTTCTTGCTTTGATTCTGAGTGCAAAGTGGATGATATTCTACCTACAATTTACATATTATGGACTGTGTTTTTAAATGATAGCCGATGAAACATTGATGATTGCAATTCCATTCAAATTTGATAAAGTTGGTGCGTCCTACAAATCTCGTTTCTTTTTAACAGATTCACAAAGTTCGTAGAAGTACTTCTCAAGATTATATCATAGAGAGAAAACATAGAAAACAGAATTTTGTTAGGTCTCTAGCATGAGAATACCATTTGTATCAGCCTCGGAGGATTCAAAGTCATTTCCCTTGGAACGACTTTGTTTACTAAAGCCTCCGTTCATTAAAAAATGTAGATTATTATCATCATCATTTTCTGAATCAAATTCCACTTCATTTGTAGCTTCAGCGTTAGCAGATCAAAAACTGTGTTCTTGTTCATAGAACAACATATTAGCACGATTATTATGATTTCTATCTGAAAGAACTTCGACCTTGACTTTATGATGCAAAATTTGAAGCTCTCTATTGCATCGTTTCCTGGTTTTTTCATTCCATGGCCAATGACAGAGTTGCTAGACGTTAAATAACATCCAAAGGCGTGAAAAGTCTAAACAAATATTAAATGTGATGACAACAGGAGAGAGAAAAGAAATAATTCTATTCCTTAACAATAAAAACTGTTGTAACAATGTCTTCCTCTCACAGAGGGATTTACAAAATAGTGACTGCTGCAAGACACAGTGCACAAAATTTGATTCTCTGTCTCTCAATTCAAAAAAAAAAAATACTGCTATGTAAACCTATTCTATTTCGCACTCTTCTCTGCTTTTTAAAATAAAAACATATGACTCTGTTACAAAGACTCTCGAGCCTTTTATATGTGGCAGCACATATTAAATTAAAAATAAAACTAAAGCAATACGCCCTTTCGGAGCCACCCAAAATGAAGGCTCATATTAAAAACATTGAAATGTTTTAACATTAACTCTTATAACAAAGTACTTTATAAAAATTTTGTCGTGCATATAAAACATATTAAAACCTTTGACATAAAACCTTTGCATCGGGCGATGAATGAAAACAAAACTCAGCCGGATTTCAAAAGGCGATGAACCAAATTGCATTAACATATTTCGCGTTACAAATCTGCCCCTGTTGACATTCTGATTGCGATGAACGCATCTGAACTCGCCACATCAACAAGACACTGTGGGGACCATCGGGGTTTAAAAATAAAAACTCTTGCTTTCATATAAAAATCAAAATGATTCTGTTCACTGTGTTTAAAATAAAAAGTACTCTGTTTCACCCAAAACAGAGACTATCCCCGAACACAAAAAAAGACCATTTTTCAAACGCAGAGGACTAGTGCCGATAACCAAAAAACTGACTGTTCACCATTTTAGAAAGTGGTTGGAACACAAAAAACTGGAGATAAAAAATGGAACAGTGAAAACAGAAGTAGCTAATAGAACAGATGCAAAGCCAAGGGTAGTTAAGACAGCCCCAAAAACAAAACTCTATGAAATAAATTAAAGTTCAAATTGTTTTGTGGTCATTGGTATCCTCCAAGAAATTATTGCATCCTGTGCATATTATGGAGGCAAGAAAATGCAAGCACCTTAGTTGAAAGTTAGTCAGAATTAATCTTTAAACAATTGCTTCCAGAATACAAGACACCTAACAAGAGTCATCAGTTTAATTGATCGAGTAAAAGCAACACTAGGAGCAGTCAAAACAGAAGTAGCAAATAGAATAGATGCAAAGGCAAGGGTAGTTTATAGGTTATGTAGTTATAGCTTACTGAGAATAGTACTTGTTATACTATAGTCTAGAGATTTATAGCAAATTAGAGTAGCTACCCAAATAGTCACATTAGTCTTATTGCTATGGACCTATGGTGGTGGTAGTCTTAGTCCCATGCCCTAAGTTATTATTATAGGATCTTAAAGATTTCATATAGTATAAATCAAGATTGTTCTATGTCATATATTATTCACATTATCCTGCACAAGTTACTATGTCTCAACTTCTGGTATTGCTCTTATTCTTCAGTCAATTGATTCCTTTGGATAGTTAATTTGTTGTTTTTTTCTTGATGTTTTAACAAAGTTAGGTGCCACTTGCTGCATTGAATGGATATATGAATTTGGAACGATGGAATGTAGTGACATGCAACTTTCAAAGACGCTGCAACAACTAATAGGAGAAGAAGACACTGCTAATATCAAAATAGACTGTAGAAACAAAGAAACGGAGAAAACAAGTGCTGGATACTTTTCATGTAGACCTTGTAAAAAGTGGTTTAGCTGCAACTTCAAATGGTGCAAATGTTGTTGTTGTATGCAGTACATTTGTTAATATGCAAAAAATAAGCAATTTTCAAAGATCAACACGAAGGAAAGCAAAGAAAAAACAAATAGTCAATACTTTAAATCTAGATGTGGTGCCAGGTTGTATAGATACGACTTCAGATGATCCAAATGTTGTTGTTGTATACACCATCAATGTTAATGTCCATAGAACAATGACTGGTTGTTAGAAATCATCATAGAATACATTTATTCTTCATTGACGTTGCATCTTCTTTGTTTTGCAGTGATACTTTTGAAATACAGAGAGATGCAAAATAGGAGCTAGTTACTTGCAACTTTGCTTCTCTTATTTTACTGTTTTGAAATCAAAGATACAATATAACAGTAAAATTAGTATTTTGTGATAGTAAACATTATCATAGAGATATATTCAATAAAGTAAAAAATATTATAGAACCTCTTCTCATCTTTGAGGAAAAAAAAAATCTAAGATACATAGTACTTAGTAAACAAATCACCATATGAATCTGAAGAATAAATACATAGAAAAAAATGGTTGAAATCATAGACATTGAAAACTACCATGCAGCAAAAAAACATCGCATAGATGCTAATATTGATATCGTTTTAATGAACCATAGTCTCTTTAGACTACAACAATTTGCATATACTCCTGGAGATTTTTTGTTCAATGCATTTGAAGTGCTTCTGCACTTTCGTTACTCATCTATTAAACTGCGCAATGGAATAATAGACCATTTTCTCAATTGTCTACAGTGAAATGACACAGAGGAAAAAGAATCATACCAATATGAACTAGATCCTGTCATGTTATATCAACTTCATGGAATTCATGATGTTGACACATACCTTCGTAGAATGCATTTTTCTGCATCTAATAGCAATTTCCAATCTGAAAGAGGCCTATGGGGAGACACATTTTGCATACGGTGGCTATCAAAGTGGTTGAACATACCAATTGGAGTCTGGTCGCTAACAATGAAAACAAGGTATTTGTTCTTCAACCACGATCTAGATACAATTCCACTAAACATTTTGTTTCATGATACAGATCCCATTAGTGGACATTTTGAGCCCCTATTATACAAAAGATTATGTAGATGCAACTTTGTACCAAATTATTCCTTGTCACCTCTTTGAAAATATCTTGAAAACCATTATGAATCCGTTGTTCATGAAATGCAAATTCATGGATTGCATATAGCAAAAACAACTATGTCGAAATGTGCTAATAGCATGTTTAGTGCAATTTGTCATTTAATAGCACCTGAATTTGATGAACAATCTTTCAGACTCTACATTTTCCAATCTTTTTGCAATGCACTAATGGCTAGGAGCAACGATGCATTAAATTGCATAGAAAAATACTTAACAAATGAAACTATACAAATTCAAACAATGGTTGCAGGCTGGCAACAATACCTAATTAAAATGGAAATGCCATATGAAAAAGGAGAAGTTGAGGGAACATCATTTTGCTTCCAATGGACATCGATCATATTCAATGTAAACATACAAATATGGTCATTTACCAGTAAAACCATTGTGAATTACTAACAATCAAAAACAAATTTCAGCCAAGCGTACAACATATTATCATTTGAAACAATTACATCACACATTCATTATGAACCATTACTATCAAATCAAAATACAGATCGGTGCAATCTGCAACATAGAATAGTACAAATGCACGAAAACACAAACACTAGAATAAAATTGCGCAAATTGAAACAAATGATATGTACAAATGACCCAAATAAAATTAGAGAAAATAGAAATAAAATAGCAGATAAAAATTGTTCGTCACGAAAAAGTACCCCGATAGAAATTTACAAACAACAAATTGAAGACACACCAAAAACCAAATGTCCAATATGTAATACATCGCAATTTCAAAAGAACATCTCAAGCATTGGACTTGAATTAGAAAAAATGTACATAAACATATCTGGAAAACAGAAGACATTGCGTTTAAATATCATTTGTAGATCTTGCAAAACAACACTTGCGAATGCAAAGTTGCCTCGCTTTGTAACACCTGAACAAATAAGACGTAACAAGCCATTTCAAACTGTAACAAGACTTTCAGAGCTTGAGGAAAGACTTGTTGCATTGAGAATTCCCTTTGCACAAATAAGACAATAGGGGAAGAAGCGATCACAAATGGGCTTAACTAGTTCAATAATCAATGTACCTGTCTAGATGGACATTGTCCAAAAAGCATTGCCACAATCCATAAACAATACAATGACAATTGCTATTGCATTAAAACGGTGACTAGAATACAAGAATGCATATCAAACAGGAACAGTGCGTGTGCATATTGTCATGAGAGCACTTAAAGAACTATGTTCTCGAAATTTGTATAAAACAGAAAACATTTCCATTAATAGCAATTGGAATCATATACTTGAATTGGACAATAAAGGTAATAAATCCGACGATGACAATATTGATAGCAAAAGTGAAACTGATAGCATTTCAGAAAGTGAAAGGCCAACTGAAACCTTGGTACATGGATTCATAGCTTCACAACGAATTCATGATTTACAAGACAAGATTATTGAAATAGCACCAGCTAAGGGACAACGACCACTTAGGATATAAAGACAAACATGCATAAGAAATGAGTTTCCCAACACTATTCTTTGGAAATCCACGTGACGATGATATACTACAAAGATTTTTTTACCAAGAAATAGTAAAATGGGAACTAATGCATTGCAGTGGTTACTTTTCCTATCACATCACAAATTTGTTCTTCAAGACAATGCGAATACTCATTGAAAAGGTCATGTCATGCATCTCAATACGAATAAGAAAAGGAAAATTACAAGGAAGAAAGTTGTTAGCAAAAGATGTTAAGTACAAGCCCAACTTAGAAAAGTTACTAAAAAGTGACATTGGATACATATATTTCAAACACATTTGAATTTCTCTTGATTACCACCAAAAAATGCAGAAACATATATTTGCAATGATACGACAATTAGGTCCTCCAACTTTCTTTGTTACATTTACAAGTGCAGAGCACCTTTGGACAACACTAGTACAAACTCTTACTAAATTACATAGCAATAGAAATAAAGAGAAACCCATTGAAACAATTGAGGAATACAACATTGATTATCTTGTCAGAATGGACCCAGTAACATGTACACGTTACTATAGACACAAGACAAATGCATTGAAGCAATTGATCTGTCAAGATATCACATTTTTTGGCAAAATATTAGATTACTACTTTGTAACTAAGTTCCAAAATAGAGGTAGTGCACATGAACATGCTCTTATATGGATAGAAAATGCTCCAGTATATGGAATTAATACTAACTTAGAAATTGAAAACTTCTTGGCTAACTATATAACTTGTAGCACAAATCACCTTGATCTAGAACTCGCAAAGATACATGAACATCATCATACCAAAAGCTGTAAAAAAAGAAAAGAATCACAGTGTAGATACAAATTTCCAATGCTACCAATGAAAAGAACAAAGATTATTGAACCAATTACTTCGGTGCATGGCTCAATAAATGAAAAAGTTTTGTCCTTGCAAAGCACCTTAGAGAAAAAACACTATGACAAATCAACTAGTAATGAAGATTTCTTAGATGAATTCCAGTTAACAGAAACTGATTACATCGAATTAATACGAAGTACATTAACACAACCAATGGTATTCTTGCAATGAAAACCATCAGAAATATGGAATAATAGCTTTGCATACAATATGCCACACCTATGGAATGCAAATAAAGATGCTCAATATGTTCTAAATGCATATGATGTAGCTTCATATTGCACTTCATATATGACCAAAGTTGATAGATATATGACAAATGCATTCAAAAGGATACGAAAAGAACATGAAAAGAGCAAAATTGATGCTATTCAAATGATACGGTCTCTAGGCAATGCTTTGCTTAACCTTCAACAAATTTCAGCTCAACAAGCAGTCCACATAGCTCTGTCACTACCTTTGAATCATAGTTCAAGAGAATGCAACTTTATAAACACAACACCAACAAATGAATGCACATTTATACTTAAACCAACTACTCTTCTGAAACAAATTCCTGACAACTCTGAAGATGTTATTTGCAGTTCTATAATTGATAGGCCTAATGCTATTAAGCATATATGTTTAGCCAAATTTGTATCAAAGTATAGGAAATATGGAAGACAAATATAAAAAAAAAGAAAAGAAAAAGTAATTCGATTCATTAAATACAAAAAACACATTGACTATGAAAACTATTACAGAGAAAAACTTTTTCTATATGTTCCATTCGAAAACAATGAAAATGCACTAAATCAAGACTTCTCTACATGGAAGAGTGCATACATGTTGCATAAGAACACAATAAAGAACAATGAAACTAAGTTCGCATATAACATGAACAAGAAATGGGGTGATTTGGAAGAAGCAATTCAAAAAATTGATAGCAGCACTGCAACTTCTAATCATACAATAAAAAAACCTGAAATATCTAATGATGTTACTGAGAAGTATGACTTGGCTAAAGATTTGCAATTTCCCCAATGAAATGACAAAAAAATACATCTTAACATTGGTTTTCAATTTACAGAACATCCATTTATGCTTAGCAATGAAGAATACTACAAGATTAGGAGAATTCTTAATAGAGAACAACAAGCAATACTGAAAGACATTGCAATGAAAAAACGAAAGAACATAGACAAACCATTCTACTTATTTTTGACTGGAGGAGCTGGTACTGGAAAAAAATTCACATCAAAAGAAATATTTCAAATTCTCATGCGCATCTACAATGAACATTACAATACAAACCCTTTGAAACCAAAAGGTTTGATATTAGCATATACAGGTAAAGCTGCATATAATGCAGGTGGAGTTACAATTCATTCTGCATTGCTAATGCCTTTCAACAAATCTATTTTTATTCCACTTAGCAACGATGTATTAGACAACTTAACACAACTGTACGAAGAATTAAGGGTTGTTCTCATTGATGAAGTATCTCTAATTGGAAGTTGTTTTCTATATCAAATTGATGATCGACTAAGAAACATTAAGAACAATCAAACAAAATAATTTGGAAACATTGATATCATATTTTGTGCCGACTTGTACCAAGCACAACCTATACAAGATTCACTAATATTTGAACAACCTACAATAAGAAGGCAACCAATAACATATGAATTTTGGAAAAAACATGTAAAGTACTATGAATTGCACATTGCAATGCGTCAAACAAATGAAAAATTCATTAGCATTTTGAATAGGATGCATTTAAATAATCAAACAGAAGATGATTTGACTTACCTAAATAGAAATTGTATTCGAAATGCTCCTAATGATCCTACTTTCCCCTATCTATTTTTTAGGAATAAAGATGTAGCATTACATAACAAGAAAATGTTGTCTATTGTTCCTGGTGATGAAATTGTAATTAATGCAATTTATTATGAAGAAGAAAACCATGGACACATACCATCTCATGCACAGATAGCGACATTGCCTTCACAAATTTTCCTAAAACTTAACATGCTAGTTGAAATATATGCAGGAAACTATGACTTACAAGACGGTATAGTCAACGATGCAGATGGTATCATTAAAGCATATGTAAAATTAGACAACTTTGATGTAATATGGATCAAATTCTATGATGAACGTGTTGGCCGTCGACAAGCACATAAAGTTTATTTTCTGTATAGCGGAGAAATTTTTAGTGATTGGACTCCCATACTGCGCACAACAAAGCCAATTTCTGTATTAGCAAAAACAGGCAACTTGAAAATTAGAAAAAAATTCCCAATCCAACTAGCATGTGCACGTACAATACACAGATCACAAGGCTTGACACTAGACAATCTTGCATTTGATCCTTTAGGAATACGACACCATGGATTAGTATAAACAACTTTTTCTCATGTGAGAAACATAGAATCATTGTATTTGCTTAGTCCACTTAAGAAACAAAACTTCCGAATTCAACACAAAATTTATGTTGAAATGGAATGTTTGCATAGAAACGCAAAGTGGCAACTAGACTACAACTATTCGTTATTAGAAACAAAAGCATACATTTCAATTCTTTCTCTAAACACTCGCAATTTACAAATACATATTGATGATTTGTTAAATGACTATGATCTAAGGCAATCTGACATCCTATGTTTACAAGAAACACATTTGAATAATTCAATGCTTCTAAAAAGACTTGAAACATTCAATTGCATATCAAATCATAGTAAACATGGTTTGCTAATTTGTATTAAAAAGCATATAAATATCTTGAACCATATTCATTTTAAAGAAAAAAATATTGAAGCTACACTAGAAAATATGCTTCTTCATGACATGGATATTATAGTTGTGAATGTCTATGTTGCACCGTATGCAACATTTAATGATACATTGGATCTTCTTTCAAAAGCATTATGCAAAATACATTCAAATCAAACAATAGCAATTATCGGCTATTTCAACATCAATATGCTTGAAAGCAACAACAAAACAAACAAACTAAGATAGTATATGCACAATTACAACCTTCATTTTCTTTTAGAGACAGATAACAATCAACAATTATCAATCATTGATCACATATGGTCAAACATAACTTGTAGCTATAAGACTTTCAGGTTAGATACATATTGGACCGACCATGATACTATTTGTCTCATCATTGAAGACAAAAATGCAACACAAACATAGTGCAAATGAAAGTAGTCTAATGCTTTTTTCTAGTCTATAGCATCAGACTTGCATACTCATGTCCTTATTATACAAATGAAATCAATAGTGAGTATTATTACCAAACATACCTTTAATTTTTTTCTAAAAAAAGTCTTTGAAAGCTGCATAATAGCCTTTTAACTACTATGACTTTGACTTCTAATTGTATGTCTTGCCGATTACTATAGCTTTCTACAATGAGTCAAATAGGCAAAGACAAGTCACAAAAAGAAATAAACACATCCAGGTTTGCTTACTACACTAAACTTACTTACCCTTCAATGCATATGTATAGAGATATCTCTATGTTTAACTGTTTATTTCTTTCTACAAAACTATTGCAAGACCTATTCTTATATTACTAGTGCTGACTTCTATAGCATTGTTCTTCATATAGAATTATACTATGCAATGATGATTTATTTCTCAAGCATCATAGAATTCATTTTAATTCTTGAATTTGTCTTTCAACCCATTGTAATATTTTCATGCACAAATGAGACACGCTCCATTGCAAATAGCAAACTATATATAACCACTTTGGAGTTATCTAACAATAAACACCGCAGAATACTGAATCTTATTCTCTACAGTATTTTATCACTACCACACAATTTGTTTCCCTTTTCATCATCTCAATAATGTTCCATGCTTAAACTTGACAATCATCACCAATTGCTTATTTACATCAGAACTATTACATGCATAATTCTAGCAACCCCAGTCTTCTTGTTCTTCTTTTCTTGTCAACCTTTAATTCCTTTTCCTCACCCTTCCTCTAGAAACTTGTCAAGCTTCCTGTTCACTTTACATTTGAACCATTTTTCACTAAGATCTCCTCCAATTTTCCATGTTGCTTCTTGTCAACCTCTAAATTGCAATAAAGATAATATCAAATACAAATTAAATTGCTTCCAAAATTATAACTCTATTTCAGTTACATCAAACTAAATTATTTCATAATCCATATGCATCTTAATTCACATTGTGAAATTTGAAAAAAATGTTTCCAATATCATCATTATTTCTCCTAATATCCCTATTATCTTTGAAATTTTATCGATACCTTTTTTTTTGGTTTCTTTTGTCCTATGGTGTTTCTATGTTATTTTTCATTGGGTAGTACAACAAGCTCAAATGACATATATCTTGATCGACATATTTATTGTGTAAACTGCCAACCACCCATAATAAGTAACAACATTGGAAAGTGAGCTTGATCAAGAAACACATCCAGGTTTGCTTATTATGCCCAACTTACTTAGTCTTTGATGCATATGTAAATGTTTTCATGCCAATCAGCAGTACCTGAGCTTTCATACATCTGTACTAGATGCGTTTACATGTTTCTATAGTACTGGAATTGAATCATTTTTTCTATCAGCCAAAAAAACTTTTAATATTTGTAACTCAGATCAGTATATATCTCTATTGCACTAATATAATTTTCTGAATTTAATATTGTATAATTTATAAGTATTCCATTATCGAAGTTTTTAAATGCAATTCATATTTCTTTCAATAACTAATATTCGGTTTCTAGTACAATATACAATAATCTTATACTTTTATTTTTATTTTTAGTTATTAAAATTTGCCAAACACTTCGTGGTCACATTCAAGCGCACCATTCAGTGACGTTGCATCTT
Organism: Pinus albicaulis; assembly: GCA_034641835.2. Taxonomy (NCBI): domain Eukaryota; kingdom Viridiplantae; phylum Streptophyta; class Pinopsida; order Pinales; family Pinaceae; genus Pinus; species Pinus albicaulis. The sequence goes on from MU968307.1 coordinate 6,182,601, forward strand.
TTTCATCTCGCAGTTCTGGACAACAAGCTAGAATAGACAAAGAACAACAAATATCAGGTGCAATTGAATCAGACAAGTAATTAAATTTGAAACAAATTCTTATACGTACCATTGACATAGCATTTATATTTATCACCAATATATTTTTCTTCTAATTGTTTCTTTTGCCACATCAACATCATCAATACACAGATCAAAAGCAACATATTTAGTTCCAGTTACCATTAAAGAAATAAACATTCGCAAAACTGGAAAAATGTTCAATGGAGATGTTATGGTTATCTATAGCACATACCTTGATAAAGTCCAAAAAGCATGAAAAATACTACGTCCATACCAAGGAATCATGACAATCACATTGTCCATACCAACTGAGCTTATTCAACAACATGGACAAAAAATATCACCAGGAAAAGCAATATCTATTACAAATTTTAAAGTTCTTCCCAAAAAAAATTATGACCGCGGTGATTGTGATTGGATTCTGCTGCTAACTGAACTAAGCACTATACAGAACATACCAAAAATTTGCAAAGAATACAAATTCATTCCAGATACAACAGTAAAACAACTTACAACAAATACAGAAACATATCCAATTGGAACAATTGCAGCAGTTGTCACAGCTGCATGGAAAGTTGGTTTCCAATATACATTGCAAATTAAAGATGGAAATTTCGATGAAAATAGAGCAACGGTAACATAAATTACTTTGCAATGTTTTTATATTGCTAGTTCCATCCTACATTTCAATTCAGTTTGAAAAAAAAAAAAAAAAATTTCTGTGTTCTTTTGCAGTTGCAGTTATTTGAAACATTTGCACCGCCCTATGATGAAATTGAGAAAAAATTGCAAAAAGCCATTTTCCAATTATGTTATTCAAAAAAATAACAAACAGGAAAGAACTGAAGGACAGAACACTTCGAACAACTCAAGCTACATTCATCAGAAAATTGAATGCAGAAGCAGCAGAAGAACTCAGAAAATTGAACCCTCCAACATTCTCTGTAAGTACAAATGAAACAGTACCTCTACTACTCAATATGCAATTGTTTCTTCATCTATTTCCATTTTGACATATACTACTTGTCCTCCTCTATGAACAGATAAAAGGAACATTGACAATTGCAAGAATTTACTCTACGCCATTTGAACCAGTTTGTGTTGAATGCAATTCACCAATACCAGCCTCTACAATGATAGAGGAGAATACAGTTGATTGCCTAAAGTACAATAAAACTTAGTCCTTTTCCTATTCACAGTGTCTTAATTGCATAATCAAGTCCAACAACACCAATTTGCAATGTTGCATCCGAAGCAAATTCCTCTTGAAACAGTTACTTCCCAACCTAGAGCATGTGTCTTTTCAAGACTATGTTCAAAGGAAACAAGCAACAATGTATATGCTACGCGATTTAAAAATCAATGGTACATTTACAATCAACAAAGACAAAGAGATACAATCTGTTGACAGCAACGGAAGCCCTACCAAGGCTAGGTATACTTATAATTATTCTTCATCTTTCAAAAAAAAATCAGATATATGCAGTTTAAATTATGCTATCCAAAATAGCAATATTTGTACATATTTTTCCCTTTTCTTTGCAGCACTAGCACTTCTACAAACATTGGCTGCAACAGAAACACATAGTAATCTAGAAATTAGTGCAAAGTTCTTCTCAATTTTTGTACAAGATTTTACTGCTCAAATCTGCCTTTCTCAAAGTGCAGTATGTTTGCAACATTTTGCCAGAACAAGAATGTTTTCATAGAACAATTACAAACAAAAATCACTAGTTATACTTATAGTGTTTCTTCTACCTATTCACAGATACTTTCAGACTTAATATATGTATATTTAAGAAATATAGCTTTTCCATTAGACGTTTACAAATGTTTTCAGATTTCATACATATATGTTTAATGAATAGAATTTGTCTTTACAATCTGACATTATATCTATATATATATATATATATATATATATATATATATATATAGATCTATTTAAAAATTTCCTGAAAAGAATATTTGTGCAGACATGATGCTTGGGCTACTTCCAGTCTTCTGTCTTGTTGTTTATTGGTTTTGCAAAAATCGTAATTGACATCTGGAACATTAATTCATCTCTGTAAAAGAGGGAGAGGCATTAAGATTATTTGTCCATACGAAGTGCACTACAAGTAGGTGCCTCTGCAAACGAAGCAAGGACATTAATTTTTCATATATTCTTATGTATCAACTTTGAACAGCATCTCTCAATTTGGGAAATATTGTCATGGTAACAGAAATATAAAATCACCATTTCTAAGTTTATGCTTCCTTAGCTTATAAGTTCATATTTTCTTTTTGTAGATTCCTATATTCACTGTTAATAGTAATGCACCAAATTCTATGTCTAAACACCGTACTAGGACTAAAGTTAGTCTTATCTTCCCTGCTCTTTGCCTTTGTTATAATTTGCTCTACAATATGATTCTTCTTCACCTGCACTTTACGACTGAAAGCTTATATATTAAGCATTATTGGGTCATTTATATTTACTTTGTTAAGTTCTTTTTCTACTTTAACATTCAAATTCTCCAGTCTTATCTTTTGATAAGTATTTGTTTAAGAATTTTCACTCAATCTTCGATTCTATGAGATAATATATATAATCAATAAACTATGCACGTATAGTGCGGATGCCACAAATGGTTTGAACAACATTTCAAGCCAAGAATACAAGTCTCCTTAAATAGTAGAATTCTGGTTTTTGTTTTTGTTGTATTTAATTGTTTTGTATCTTTAAAATTCTATTTACCTATTTTGCATTTTAAAATTTATATTTAACTTCAATTTCTAAAGTACTACAATAATAAAATTTTCATATATATTATCAAATAACATATTTCATTATATAAAATAACAAATTACATCATATAACCCAAGCCTATGTCTTTAAGTCCTTGGTTTCCACACAAAGTCGCCATTGCAATTAATATTTGCCTTATACACAAACCGACTATAAATATGCCATTATTCAAATGTTACTCTACCGCCATCCCTCAATGAAATTGAATCAACTCTATTTAATTCAATAAAGGATTATATGCTTCAAACGCGTGCATAACGACCATTAAGCCAGGCATGTGCAGCATTACGATTTAACCTTTTTACACAGAGTCCATGTAATTTAATTCGATCTATGGTCCTACCTTGAGGACTTTGCCCTCGATAATTAATCCTTCCATCTCTAAACCAAATTTCTAATTTGTTTCCCAAACACAGGTTTTTGTTTCATGAATCCAAAAGCCGAAATTAAGAATTATTTAAATTTATATAACGGTGGATTTGTTTGAACGTGACGGAGTCAATCTTAAGTGAAGACCAGTCGTCCCCACAAAGTGTCTTGTTGATGTTGGAGCTTGCAATGCGATCGTAATCGCAATCGCATCTTATATTATGTTACAATCGCAAATGGTTCTAACATGGCTCGATTGTTATGTGAAGTCCGGACTCGACACTGTTTATGGACTGGATTTAATTCCTTTATCGCGCCTCCATTCTCAATAGGAATCAGAACATTCAAAATGGCCCATTTGTACTCTCAAATTCCGGATCTGATGCATATTATAGGCCGGATTTAATTTGTTCATCGTGCGTCCAAATCCGTCGTACACCAAAACTTGTTTGCACACGTGATGAGCTATTATGAACTCAAATGTTCTGATGCGATTAATGCTTTTTAAGCCGGAACTTCAAAGACATATAAATCACAGTTACAATGCATTATAACCTACGTTTATATATCGCGCACCAACTATGATATATCAACATACGACCCCGCACACTTACATTGAAACTTAAGCAAGTAATTAATCATAATACCCGCGACAATAACACATGGACTAAGGTTAAAATATCAACCACTGATATATTTTAAGGTCTAGCCCCTTCAGCGAATTAACTCGCCTATGTTAAAACATAACAAAACCTATTACAAAGCCTCTCGGGCCATTTATAAATTGCACATGAACATTGCAAAAATTGCATATAACATATATGACAAAGGTTAAAACCCCAAAAAACTGCTAATCAAATGCGTTGAATAATATGCATCGGGTCCACTTTAAAACAATGTAAATGTCCCATTACAAAAATCTCCGATGCCGATTGAAAAACTTAAAACACTTCCGATGCCATGAAAGCATCGGACCATTGCTATCATGACTTATGCCAGTTCCCATTGCGATGATCGCATCGGAACATCGCCACATGAACAAGACACTGTGAGGACGACACAGTGTTAACTAAAAACTCTTCCGTGCATTAAAACAAAATATCTCTCTGTTTCATATTAAACTACTGTGTTTTACCAAATACAAAGGTTGTACCCCAACAAACAAACAAAAAAACTCTGCTTTTCAATTTATTTTATAAACAAAAAAACAAAAACAAAAAAACATTTGAAATTGAAAAATGTAATCAAAAAACCACATTCCTAATGAATAAAATATTGAATCTACCCAATATCTAAAAACTCAAATTGGCTAACTAAATTACATTATTAAATTTTGGAATATACATTAAATATATCAAATATATAAATATACAAAATATTAAACAATTTTAATTGCTATATATCATGGCATGTAATTTTAAATAAAAATAACATGCAACTTCTTGAATAATAACAATAAATTCCTTATCTATATATATATAACTTATATTTTTCTTTATTATAAATTCTTATAATAATTTTTTTTTTTTTTTAGCATTATAAATTTTCATACTCATATATATACTTTACGAAAAATGTAAAACTCTTCAGATCGTAGACAATATGGCATTCCAATTATACTTGGGTCAAATTGGATTAACAAGATATTTCAAATGGCAACATCTAGCAAATCCTCATAGACACGCTCAAACTCAAATTAGTAGCTACTCTATCATACTCATATTGATTCCAAAAATAAGGCAAGCATATCTAGCAAATCTAATCTACACATCAAATGCATATGCTCATGGGCCAACACAAAAGTTGTTTCACTATAATTTAGATAGATTTAAACCACTACGAAACTCAAATTGCAACAATTATTTCTAATTTAATTTAACCATACTTTATTGTTAAACACCATGTTAAGCACACACATGGTGTATGAGGAAGAAACACACACACACAAGAGACTCAACACACAATGAAAGATAAGCGTGAGGCTTTCTTATTTTCCATTATACAAAGATGTACATTTATATTACAATGGTGTGACTCTTGGTTTCACATTCCAAGGTCACTTGGACTCCATTGTGACTTTTCGCATTCCACACCTACCCATGTAGGATTAGGTGTTCCAACATCCCCCCTTAATCCGAAGGGGTATGTGTGAGTCCAAGAAAAGAGTTGTAATACAAATCTGCAAAGTATGCATGGCAACACTTGGGCTAAATCAACTCTCTGAAATGTTGGAAAAAAGAGGTGGTTTTAGGATGACCACAAACACTGGAACGCAATACATGTTGCAGTTCCCGGAACTCTTCCAAAACTGGCAAGAAGCTGAAGGCTTCTGCTAGAGGAAATGTCCCTCATAAAAAAAGGGAGACCTTCGACCTAAAAGAAGGGAGGTCTACTACCTGTGATGGTTTTAGGATTACCAACAACTCTGGAATGCTTGAAGCATTTCCTGGAACTCAACAAATGCTGGCAAGAAGTTGAAGGCTGCTAAGCTGAAGGCTTCTGCTAGAGGAAGTGTTCCTCATATATGAAAGGGAGACCTTCGACCTAAAATAAGGGAGGTCTACTACCTTGTGATGGTTTTAGGTTATCCACCAACCAAAGATGATGGTTTAAGGTTGTCCACCAACCGAAGGTATGCTCATGGGCATCCGTGTCTCTGGCTACATCTCTGAATCCGGAATGACGAATTGTGGCTTAGGCTCGCTTGAACTGCTGGCTACAACTCTGAACATGGAATGAGAGATTGTGGCTCAGGCTCGCTTGATCTATCGTCGAAGCTTGTACATGACCACCATTTTCCCCCCTGTCAGGGACAAGGTGAGATGATGGTGAAAACTCAACTGCAAGTTTGCTCAATATCCGTGAACAAGTTCTGACATGTGTCTTAAACATCTTCTTGGCTGCTGATGCCCATTGCCAAGAAGCGATCCATCCAAGATGAATCTTTGTTCTTGCAGGAGGCTTGTGTCTGAAGCATATGTCTGAAGAATGAGTGTGCCGACCACAGTGCTTGCATGGATGAAGATCAAAACAATGATCTTTCATATGACCAACTCGATCACAGTGTTGGCACTTTACAATCTGTTGTTGTTGTGGAACAGGATCTGGAGCAGCTGCAGGTGAACTGTCATACAGGAATCCGGCACTCTGAAATATGATGGGCTTTGTGTAGTCTGGAATATGAAAGGACACATCCTTGTCATATCCAAGACCAGTTCGGTGCTTGTTGTGGACAAGCTCTTCCCAAGGTCTGATGATGGGCTTGAGAAGTGCAGGCTGAACAACTGCATCTGCATGTACATCTGCTCTTGTGCAAGGAACTGAATGGGAATCAACTAAAACTTTGCTGACTTGCTGCTGATGGGAGTCCTTCTCAATCTTCTGAACAGAAACAGGTTCAAAATGGTGACTCTTTTGCTGAAGTTCATCTTCTTGGTAGTTTCCATTGCAAAAATAATCTTTTTTTTTTTTTTTTTTTATCATGTTAGATAGATCATAGTTATTCTGATTTTAGCCATTTTCAACAACTTAGGCTCAAAAAATGAAAGGGTGTCGGCTTCAATCGAAAATGCACCCGTTTACAATGTGATGCAACAAGAAATACAAATGACTCAAGAGGACTTCCAACTATGGAAAGTACAAAATCTGCTCCTCAAATGATGGAGGACAATCAGCAATTTTTCAACTCAAATACACTTCAAATCTTGATTGCAACTATGAATGAAGAAGCAATATTCACTCACAATGTGAGTTCAATACAATATGCAGCAAAAACAATGTGCAAGAGGCCTTTAAAGCAGCTGAATTTTCCTTCAAAGAGTTGTTTTCAATGATGGCAAACTTGTCTTCAAATGTCAATTTCTTCAAAAAAATCACCCTCTTGTCAATGCCACAAATCATAGAATGTAAATCTGCAACGTATTCAATCCATCTGCTCCTCATATGCCATTTTCCATTTTTTTGCTGTTCATATTCTCTCTTACTTTCTCTCTCTCTGTTTTTTATTTATTTATTTATTTATTTATTTTTTATAATTAAAAATTAATTAAAAATAATAATTATTTGGGATTAATTAAAAAATGAAGGGAATATAAAAGTGGAGGGAAATTTATGAGGAGGGGGGAATATTAAATGAGGGAAGGGAATTTATTAAAAATGGGGAGGGGACTATTAAAAAAAAATTAAAAATATAATGAGTGAATTTAAAAAGGAGAGGGTGCTATTTTAAATAGGAGGGCGGTATTGTAAATAGGGGAGGTATAAATATATAGGGAGGGCGGTATTGTAAATAGGGGAGGTATAAATATATATGGAGGGCGGTATTTTAAATTGAATGGGGGGGAGAGTGGTATTGAATGGGGAGGGGGCGGTATTGGGAGGGAATATTATTATTAAAAATTCAGAGCTCGAATTTAAAAAAAAAAAAAAGGGAGGGAAAAGGCGGATAGGATGAGCGCAGGAGGCGGGAATGGGTAGTAGCATATGGAAGGGGGAGGTGGGAGTGTAGAAACACCGAGAGGGGAGCGTAGGTTACAGTGGAGCGATAAGGTGGCTAGTTCGATGAGAGGGAGTTGACTATATAGGGAGGGGTGTATGTGATAAGGAAAAACCGGAAGGCAGGGAGAGTTCGATGAGAGGGAGGGTCGAACGCATGGGGAGCCGGCGCAGAGAGTGCGCGTAGGATAAACCGCGAGGGGGTTAAGACAGTGAGGGAGCGACGTATTGAATGAGGGATGGGATTGGAGTTGTAATTAAAAATCAACGCAGAGAGCTGATGTGTGGGTTGGGAGGTAGAATGGGGTTTGGGGAGGCCGTGTGGGTAGGCCGTGGGGAATGAATGGTGTTGTTGAGAGCGGGTAGGGAGTGTGAGCAGTAGGCTGTTGGGTTGGGTAGTCGAGCAGGGGGAGATTCGTATGGAGGCTGCGTTAGGTTGTGTAGTGTGATGAGCAGGGTTTAAGCAAGGACCGCTGGGTAAGGGGGCCGAAAGGCCAAGTTGTTGCAGAGATTTTTATTTTTTTTTTATTTTTTTGTAATTAAACAGCAGAGAGCAGGAGAGATGTAGATTCTATAGCAAAACTGGAGAATTTCACAGATATACAACAGAGTGGAATTTTTCAGCAGAATAACTTTCAGGAATTGTAGAGAAAATTTTGTCGGTGAAAACTTAAAATTTTTCCAGTAGCTCAGCAGCAAGAAAATGGACTTTAATAATGCAGAATTCTCCAGAAAATTTCAGCAGTAAAACTTAGAAATTTTTCTAATAGCCCAGCAACAGAGAAACCCAGAATGACATAAATTTTTCAATGGAAAAACTCAGAAATTTTACTTGAAAACCCAAGACTTGTCTTCAAAACCCCACTTTGAACAGTATTCCAGCAGCTCTTTAAAATGCAAAATTAAAAGGTAGAAATTGCAGAGAAAATTGAGCGGTGAGAAAACCTTCAGATGCACAATGCTGCCAATTTCTGAATGATGTTCTTTCTTCAAACCAATTTCTGAATGCTGCTCTTTCTTCAAAACACTTCTGAATGGCGGCAAAAACACTGCTACAAAAACTTTGAGTGCTGCAAAAATGTCAAGAATTTTGCAGATATGCACAGGCCATAAACACAAATGGCTCACTCAATTTGGAGCAGGGCCAGCAATCGTCCGCTCTGATACCATGTTAAGCACACACATGGTGTATGAGGAAGAAACACACACACACAAGAGACTCAACACACAATGAAAGATAAGCGTGAGGCTTTCTTATTTTCCATTATACAAAGATGTACATTTATAGTACAATGGTGTGACTCTTGGTTTCACATTCCAAGGTCACTTGGACTCCATTGTGACTTTACGCATTCCACACCTACCCATGTAGGATTAGGTGTTCCGACATTTATTACAAAACAAAACTTCATAAACATGCTCAAATTCAAATTGCAATCTCTCTACAATTGCATTAACCAACATGTAATAGCCATAATAACTCATTTCCAACATATCATTGCAACATTACTACATTTAAACTAAGAGACAAATAGTCGCTACTTATAACCTTATTTAAAATCTAATTAAATCACCAAACTTGAGTCTTATTATGCCATCATAACTCAAGTACAACCATCTTCAATTAATTATCTTGTTAGGCATCCATGGTTGAGTACGGTGTTGTACAACACTAATTTCAATTTCATCAATTCTGATTTAAAATAATTGACAATTTTTTAAAAGCACAAAATGTTAAATATGAATTCTAAAAGGTAAAGAGCCTCGTACCAGAGGCTGTTTCTAGTATGACGATCCACTAATGGGAAACATACACGTACTAAACGGAATTTCTAAAATGATGATGGTGCTTTCCACTAATGAGAACCATACAAGTATCATGGCAACTTCATAGGATTTTAATGGAGAGAAGGAGGAGCTGTATGAGCCTATAAAGTAAGGTCTTCTCTCTCAAAGTACGAAATATTAAGATATAATCCACGGCCATTTAAGAAAATTTCAGTTGTCTTTTCCTGAGATAATGAAATATTTAACACGCTATATATATATCATATTTCGGTATGGAGTAGTCTACCCAGGCAACGTTTTAGCCCGGACGGCAGTTTTTTGCCGGAATTCGGGCAACTTAAATTCAAGAAATCAGGTACTTGCAATGTTTGAAATCCATTTTTGAGGTTGGAAATGGATTCAGCACTACCAAAATCCCTAAGGGCACTCAAAATACTTAAGTTTAACAACTGCAAACATGATTCTGATGAAATCTTTGCCGGATTTTTTAAAAATCTTTGCCGAAGTCCGGGCTAAAACGTTGCCTGGAAACGACAGCCCTTTCGGTATGGGAACAATGTTAATGTTTATATATATATATATATATATATATATATATATATATATATAAGTATTTTACTAATGTTTATGATTGCAAATAGACATTTTAATAATGATATTGAGTCTGTATTTGCAAAACGAAATCAACTAAAAAGTGGTGACTTTTTGTGTAAATAAAAAATAGATTACGTGAAATAATGCAGTTTTTTTCAAATGAATAATGAAAATAAATTTATATTTATTTATGCATAATATAATTGTTTTTTATTATTAATTAACCATTCAATTGTAATAAATTTTATTATTGTAAAAAAATCAATAACATATTAATCTACACCAATTTAATTAATTTAAATTATAATATTTAACATATTAATCTATACTAATTTAACTAATTCAAATTATAATATTTTTTAATAATATTTTTCTAAAGGAAAAATCAAATTTTTTATTAAAGAGATAAAAAGTTACATCTATAGATGCTTAAAACATTCCTTGAAATTGTGGCTTCACATAAAGCAAAAAACACAACATTCATGAGTAATAAGCACTCCAATCCTCAAAGGAATTGTGTTTAACCTAGAAGTCATCACAAGTTCGAAATAAAAAGACATAAATGGGCCTCCCCAAAGAAGAAGAAAACAATCCCCATAAAATAATATTTATACATAAAAGTATATCAAATATGTCCACAAAACAAGTAGTGTATCGAAATAAACCAGTACTAAGTTCATCAAGTAGAACTACATACAAATATTTTAAAAGCATAGTAATAAAACTGGATCATTATAGAAAAGTAGGCAAAATCATCTGTTGGAAAGAGGTTGATCCAACACACGGATTTTCCCTTCCTCTGTTTTTATTACTCTCCAAGAGCCCAGATCCTTCTGCAAACCTTCGTCAGAAAGTATATCCTCTTCGGTATTTCGCTCCTTGCATACGTGATAAACAGATATAGAATAAAAAATAAGTTTAATCTGAAAAATTTCTTCAATAATTGGAATAAAAATGTGGTTTTGACACGTCTGACACTCATTAAACCAGTTAATATCATTTAAGGAAAATCTAAATGTTTGCACTCAATCTATCCCTAATTCTCAAATCCATCATAGCAGATGTTTCAAGGATTGCATCTTTGCATAATTGTTTGTTGCCACGCCAAGGCCTACTAATTCTTTCAAAACCCCATGTTCATTTAGATATAACACCAGCCCCGCCCCACACAGGTTATGTGCATTCGATTCACCGTCAAAACAGGCCGAAGGGCTAAGTGGGTTGATCTGTTCCTCCCTAATGATCTGAGCATTTTGAATTTTTGATGACATAGGTAGTAGAGCAAATATTGACGCACATTTAGTTGCAATTAGGGACAGTGATGAGGGAACATCCCTAAAGATGCCCTTATTCCTTGCTAGCCACATGCCCCAAGATATTATGGAGGGGAATTTTTTAAACAGTCATCATGAGCTGAATTCCACCAAAGATGCCAAGCTTCCATGATAGATGGGCCATTCCAGTTCCGCCTTATGCCCAGTAGTGTCAAATATGTCTCCCAAAATTTGGATGTGAACAGACAGTTTAAGAAAACACAGCTTACATATTCTTCTAAATTTTTACAGAGAATACACCAACCAAGTCCACATTTGTTCCTTTTCTAGAGTTAAAAGACTTAAACAGCACAATTGGTGTTGTTTCTTGAAGAGTACAAGAATCGACCACCCATTCCAAGGGTTTTAGAAAAATATGGGTTATTACTGATGTCAGAATCATCTCCAAATTTGGATGTGAACGAGGCGGTTTAAAACAAACATTCTTTCGAATGTCATTGAAACCACACCAGCCAAGTCGATTGTTCCTTTTCTAGAGTTTGTCCCATGTGGGAACTTTATTCCTAAGGAGGCACCAAAAGGAAAATCTTGATTTTATTGGACACTTCAGTTTCCAAAGTGGTTTCCACCACCAAGAATGTCCACCCTGTATCCTCTTGTCAATCTGGTAATCACATCCATATTTTGGAGAGTATTTCCTATTGGGAGCATGGACCCAACATAGTTCATCTAGACAGTCCCTTATCTGGACATTTGATTGATGCAAATCGTTGATATATGTCTGCCAAGTACCTCCTCAAAGAGGTTGTATATGGAGGATTTCAACATATTTCCACCCCTGATGCCAGAGCATTGTTATATATGGTTCCCCTACCTGATTGAGGAAGATAATTCCTTAATTGGTTAGGAAATCTGCAATATCCCTTGGAAGATCATAACCTTCACTGCACCCCACGCACAGATCAATACCTACTCTGAATTTTTCTCCGTTCCTGACATGCCATGCTAGGCCATCTTCAATTATACCAAAGGAATCAACTGTAGCCTTCTATACTGAAGAAGAAAAGACTGGTTTTTTTTTCATCTTGCGAATCCACTCTTCTAAGGGTACAGGGTTGATGTATTTCCTTTTAACTACCGCATTCCACAAATTTTCCATTGATAACATACACCACGCTGCTTTTGCAGCCAAAGAAGATGCAAAATTAGGGAGATCCTTTATACCCCATCCCCCCCAAGCCTTTGGAAGAGTTATTTTGTCCCATGCAACCCATGGAAGGACTCCTTCCTCTTTTGATCCATCCCACAAGAACCGATCACACAATTTCTTAATATGTGCCAAAATGCCTTTAGGGACTCAAGTGTGATCCAAGATCTTTTGCTTATAGATGCAATGAAAAACTACATATAACAGAGAATTTAAGACCATGAAACATAAACACATAAAATGAAGAACAAAGAGACCAAGCCACCAAAAATTGATTACAGAGTTCGTCTATTTCGGACTACGTCTCCGGGCCCTGCTCAATAGTGGGGAGGCCTTCATTCATTAAATGGCGAGAAGAAGAAGCAGTACAAGAAAAATTACATAAAACACCCTTATACCTCCCATCTGGAAAATTACCAAAAAATGGAGACCTCTGTTGCATAAACGAACAACACCATTAGATTCCTATCACTGAGAGGTGTAGAATCCATATAAAATTTTCCCAATTTGGACACTGGACAATTTCAGACCCTCTAAGAATGTGGCTTAGATCATGGTTGCACTATCTCCCTGAATGGCTCAGGGTTCCACCGCCTTGAACTGCGTGCCCTCATGTACCTGGTCTCCTATGCACTGGTAAAATGTAAGTCTTATATCAAAATTTGGGTGGACATTACCACATGAGTATTTTGGGCGTGTTGGTTAAGCTCTGCAAGTGGGGGAGGAGGGGTCGGGGGGACAAATCTCGTCTCTCCGCATTTGGTTATTCTTTTGTTTTAAAAAACAATTTACTGGTCGACGGGTGGGTCCGCTCCACACAGCCCGACCCAACCGTGCCCCGCCAAAAATGGTAGTCGTAGTATATACGTGGAGTGGTTTGGGTGGCGAGGTTGACAAACCGCCCCTAATTGTGTGTTTTATATATCAAAATGTTGTGGTTACTGTGGTTTCCTATGGGGTTCGATGAGGGTCATGGCCCACCGACCCACAAGGTATTACATTTTTTTTTTAAATATGTTTGTTGGGTCCGACAGGGGTGGCGGGGATCATGGCCCGCCACCCTATTTTTTTAATATTTTTTTTGTTTTAAAAAATAATCACCCAACCAGAATTTTCAAAGATCTTACAGAAACTAACCATCCCACAAATTTTCCCAGAAGTTGGACGAATTCTGGTGCCGGAAAATTGTGAAATTGCTGCCTCCTTAACCTGCCATATCACCAAGTCAACCCAAAAACTTTGACTAGCTCTAATTTTCACATACAAACTTTGTTTGATGAACTGCTCACACCGCTACGATCAGAATGACGAGATCTTCAACTTAACAATGAGTTTGACACATTTCTGCCACTTTGAATTTTGAGCCTTTTCCTAATGCCACTCGTACTTGGACCTGTAAGATCCTCCTGGATCATTACTCCCCACCGAGGAGCTTTTGGACCACCAAAATCATTAACACATCCAACAAACTACTTGTGTCTTTGCCAAACCATACTTTCAATCACCTACACACAAATCTAGTATATATTTTGCAAACCACACATGACTCAAACAACCCCTCACTTGCCAAGGGTTTATATCACACACTCATTGGTCAAGGATTACATAATAAAACCCAATACTTCATCTACTCAAAAGGCCAAAAATATCATCGTTGTATTTTGAAGCGATGGAAGACACACCATCACTTCTACATTTATTCACAATGCATGATTTACAAATTGTGGCCATAACTAGATACTACCTCAAAAAAATTGTTTTTTACTTAATAAAGTAGACCACCAATAATGTGGTGAATTCATTTTTTGAACATTTTCACCTGTCGTCTCCCCTATCGATGCTTTCGGGGCATGGATTATTGGACACGTGGCTTGTTGGTGTCCCACCTTGTTGCAATGACTACAACAATTATTTTTCCTCCAAACTTTGTGGATTGTCTTGGAACGCTTCCTATCGATGTGCCTATGATAAGTGCTCATAGATCCCTCACTGTTGCTAGGATGTGATGAGGCACTCTCATCATCTGTCATTGGTGGGTCACTAGTTGTCTTGAAGCATTCCCCAAATTCCTTCCTGACATACCCAAGTCCTACATGACAGGGTAATTCTTCTACTTTGATAGGGTTTATGATTCCTTGGTCATTAATGTCGAGGCCCTTTCCCTGATACCCCATCTTCTTCAATAGTTTGGACCCGATACCTGTAGTATGTTTTTCAAAAGCAGTGAAATCGTCATCATGAAAAGTATGTGAAATCGAAGAAACACTTTTTACCTCAAGGGGGTTATGCTACAGCTTCTCCAAGGCCTCATCCTTAGCTTGCATCTGGCGTAACAAAATTTGTTTCTCCTTTTCTGCTTCCTGTAGGAGTATCCTTAGCTCAGTATTCTCTGGTTGAATGCTTTGATTGATCTCCTCAAGTTCCTGGAGCCATGCTGCATTGGGCGACCTTTTCATATTTGTTACACTATGTGTTGAAATTTCTGTTTCATTGTCTGAATCTGAACCCAAATCGATGGGTCCATTTGTTGCCATTCCAAGTTTCAATCCTTCTTTCATCAACGGAATCCAATCCCAAGTCAATTGGTCTACCTTGTGCAACTCCCTCAGCCATGACCTTCTCATCTTCCTCTGATTCAGACTTTTGATCTTGTTGCATGGTGTCAGCTCTCTTCTGTCTCTCCTTCTTGTCATCCCTCTTAGGTATCATCTCAGGGTGCAGTTTCCAGCAACTGTCTTCATCATGTCCTTCTTTCTTACAATGGGTGCAAGGGGTCTTTGCTCTTCTTCTCTTTGCTGCTGCGGCTCTTTTTGGGTGGTCATTTTGTTCATATGTCTCCTTGTTTTGAAGATGCATGGCCTTCACACTAGCCTCATCAATGGTAGCAAGCTCAAACAATAATAATTAATGTCTTATGTAACCATGTAAAGAACCGATATACTTAGTTACAATCTCTGGTGAATCTAACAAAATTTCTAAGTTCAATGCTTTTTTCCTAAATTCTTCAGTGAAGTTTTTCACATTTTGGCCTTTTCCTTGCTTTATGTGTTGCCATTCCATTAATGTTTTTTTCTTATAACCCAATGGTTAAAACTGAGTTTTTAGTGAAGAAAAAAAATTTGACCATGAGGAGAGAAGGTTGCTCAGATTGTTGTTGCCTTGCAATTTTATCTCCCACCAAATGAGAGCGGTGTGACTCAGTCGAAGGGATTCCAACTGGACCTTTGCCATATATTTCTTGATCTTTTGAATCTGGCAGTCGACCTCAATCTATCTAGTCCAATTGTTGAGCTTTTCCGCATTACATTCTCTTATATACATAGGCAAGTCAAACTTTACATCTAGTTTAAGGAAAGGTTTCTTAGATGTATTCCTATGTCATGCGCCAAAATGATGAGAAGAAGAAGAGGAACTATCACTAGAAGTTGAAGAGGAAGGGGGATCCTCTCCACCATATCCATGGTTTACTTATCCATGGTCATCTGCATTTTTCTTCTCGGGCTTGATGGTCTTCTCATACTATGAAAACAATTTGTCTACTTTCTCTACCATGTTGTAGAATTCCTTGGAGTAATTCTGCTCTTCTTCCCAACGAGCTTCCTCATCTACCATGTTTCTTCTTCGTCGCGCGCGTCCTGCTTCAGGATCAAAATACTTAAGCTTTCCTTCGCCCCTTTGCAACTTTTTTCTGGTTAGCATATACTCATGCTATTCACATCGACAAAGGCCTGCTTTGATACCACTTGATCCAAAATATTTTTCTTATATATGCATTAAAGAGTTACATATAACAGAGCATTTAAAACCATAAAACATAAACACATAAAATGAAGAAAAAAGAGACCAAGACACCAAAAATTGATTACGAAGTTCGTCCAATTCAAACTGCATCTTCGGACCCTCCTCAACAGTGGGGATGACTTCATTCATTAAGTGGTGAGAAGAAGAAGAAGTACAAGAAAAGTTACATAAAATACCCTTACACATCCCATCTAGAAAATTCCTTAAAAATGTAGACCTGTGTTGTAGAAATAGACAACACCATCATATTCCTGTCGCCGAGAGGTGTATAATCCATATAAAATTTTCCCAATTTGGGCACTAGACAATTTCCGACCCTTTGAGAATGTGGCTTAGATCATGTTTCCACTGCCTCCCTAAATGGCTCAAGGTTCCACTGCCTCAAACTGTGTGTCTGTCTGTACCTGGTCTCCTCCGCACTGGTAAAATGCAGATCTTATATCAAAATTCGGGTGGAAATTACCACATGATTGGTTTGGGCGTGTTGGTTAAGATCCGCAACTGGAGGACGAGGGGTCGAGGGGTCAAATTTTTCCCCTATGCATTTGGTTATTATTTTGTTTTAAAAAACAATGTATTGGCTGGTGGGCGAGTCTTCCCCACGCGGCTCGACCCAACCGCGCCCTGCCAAAATGGTAGTCGTAGTATATACGTGGAGTGGTTCAACTGGCGGGGTTAACAACCCACTCCCAATCGTTTGTTTTATATATAAATATGTTGGGGTTATGGTGTTTTCCCATGGGGTTCAGTGGGGGTCATGGCCCGGTGATCCAGAAGGTACTACATTTTTTTTTTAAATATGTTTGTTGGATCCAACGAGGGTGGTGGGGGTCATGGCATGCCACCCTATTTTTTTAATATTTTTTTGTTTTAAAAAATAACAACCCAAACCATTCATTTTAACGGATTTTGGGAGATATTACACAAACTAACCATCCCACAATTTTTCCCAGAAGTTGGACGGATTCCGACGCCGGAAAATTGCAAAATTGTTGCCTCCTTAACCTACGATATCACCAAGTCAACCCAAAAACTTTGACCAGCTCTAATTTTCACATACAAACTCATTTGATGAACCGTTCACACCACTACAATCAGAACGACGAGATCTTCAACTTAAAACTAATTTCTACCAATTTTCTGCCATTTTGAATTTTGAGCATTTTTCTAATGCCACTCGTATTTGGACCTTTAAGATCCTCCTGGATCAAAGTGACAGTTATCTAGTATACTGGTATGGAAATTAGAACTTATTTTATTAGCACCAGCCTACCGACCCTCAAAATCCATTTGAAACTCTAATGTTTAATTCACTTCTCAATTTTGGCCAACAACCAATTCTAATCATGTTTCCTATAGTTGTCAGGCTTAAGGTGGAAACCCATATATTTGAAGTTGTCAATCATGGGCTTTGCGTCATAAGGGATAACTGAATTTACTCTCTTGATTTTAGCCACCGAACATCCCTTCTATACAATAGTAGATTTTTTTCATTGATACTCATTCTAGTGGCTTTAAGAAAAAAGTCAAGCGAAAGTTTCAACTGTTGTATGTCTTTTTTGGACCTGTCATTGAACATTGATATACCACCAACAACAAAAAAATTGGGTAATGAACAGGTTGGTAGCAACTTCATTCCCTCCTATCTCTCCTCTTCATTTTGCAGCAAGGATCAACTGGTTGAGCCCTTCAAAAACCAGTAAAAACAAAAGCAGTGATAGGGGACATCCCTGCCTAAGCCCTCTCTGGCTATGAAAGAAAGGGGAAATTGCTTCATTGATAAGGACTGTAAAGTTAACATTTGAAATACATTCAATAATCCAGCTGATGAAACCAATGTCAAAGCCCAGGTGAGTTAACAGAAGACGAAGGTATAACCAACTAATTATGTCATAGGCATTCGAGAGATATATTTTTAAAATAAGCCCTTTCTTATTACTCCTTTTCATACTATGCATGGCTTCCTGAGAAACCTCGAAGGCTTCATGTATTTCTCTTCGATCCAGGGAACCAAATTATTCTCTTGAGATATTCGTGGAAAGTGTTATCACTCTAATAATTCCAATGTTGTGAGATTTTATTTTATAGTCTAAGAACATTAGAGGTAACCATAGACCAACTTTTAAACTCTAGGATCTAGCCTTCCTAGGGTTCAGAGAGGGCTCTCTCTTTAAGATTTAACTTTGTTTTGATTATAAGATTTTAGGTTAGTTATGATTGTGCAAATTGTTTTGATTTGGTTTGGTTTGGTTTGGTGAGAAAAAAAATCACTTAGTGAGATGGATAGTAATAGATCTGTTTGCCCATTGGGCTAAGGAGTCAAAAGTCAAGCAGACAGGACTAGGATCAAGGTCAAAAATTCAAATGTTTTCAGGGCAAGATAGATAAGTCTTTGAAGGTCTTGGAAGGCTGATTTGTGAAGTGGTTTGAACCGGGATAAAGGGCAATGAAGGATTCTTTTATCCGGATAAGGAAGGAGCAGACATAGGTCATTCGAAAGAGGGAGCAATTAAGGGTTCCCTACTCTAGAAATCAGCAGAAAACATAGAAATGATAAACGGTAAAGACAAGGTGCTTTTAACAAATCCTGAAATAATACTCCTAAATTATCATTCAAATTTGGAACACATATATGGATGCATGAAACAAAGAAGATAAACAATGACAAGTAGAAAGTACTTCACTTCAATGGCTCATCACATGAATCCTGAAATATGATGCTAGATGATTTGATCTAGTCTGCTACCTGAATTTGCAACACAAAATCCTTCAAGTACAGAAATATTGACTATAGAAATATTCAGCAATTTATTCCACAATAATACTTCAAAAGATGAAGTATATATACAAAAATGTTTACAAAATATCCTTGAATGATCATAGGATTTTTCTAAGGGAAATAAAATATCTATTACAACAAAATAAGGACAGTTGCTTAACAACTTAGCAAGATGTCCTATTTATCCAAATAAAATAGAAAATTGTTTGTGGATTAGGTGCAACTGGCTGCCTTCTTGTCCTTTTTGCTGGCAAAGATATTTCAAATCTGTTTTAAAATATTATCTTCTGATATTATACTCTTTCACCTGATACACTTTACCTCTGATACTCTTTAAACTCTGCCAAAATTGTCTTACTTCTTTAATTTTTTGTTCTTAACTGTAAAAATCAGCAAACTTTTTTTTTATCCTTTTTTCTGCCTTTTGATTTTTACAATAAATCTGTAAGTGATTCCCATGATTCCTTCTCAGGAATTTTTATCTTCTTCAGTTTTCTAAAATTCTCATCTGTCTCAGTGTATCTGGAAAATGTTGGTTTTATGACAAACAAGTGTTTTTATCTCATATTGTAGATAAATCAAATCTTCAAAACTTCTGTGTAAAACTTTCCCAATGGGAATTCCTTGTCCTTATATCTTGTTCACTTGATATTTTTCACAATCTCTTATTTTCTTATTGTAATCCTCCTATGGCATGATTTTATCATTTATAACCAAAATATTAGGCAAACCTTTTTGCCTCAAAAGCTCAAATTTAACCATAAACTTGGTTATGGCTATGTTCATGTTGGCACACTTCTCTTCTAGTTGCTTCATTATATTCTTATTTATAATGATTTTCCTTGTTTCAAGGATTGTCTCTGTCCTATCAATGATCTCAATTTATTCTAACTCCTATTTGTTCTTGCTGTTAAGAAACTTGATTAATTCTAGGGCCTGCTCAGGTTTGGCACCTAGCTCATCTTTGGTTTTCTGAATCTCTGCTTGTGCTGCCTTCAGTAAATCTTTTTGTTCATAGATTACTTGGATTGAGGGCCACACATCATTGATGGCTTCAATAATTTTGTTCCATAACTGGTTTTTCACATATGACATTGGCTCCTTCAAGGTTAAATCCTTTTGTAGATTCTTCAGTTCTACATTTAACTTATTAGCCCTTTTCTCATGAGTTTTGGCATTGATTTGCACTAAATTATTTGTATCTTCAAGATTTTCAATTGCTTTTTTCAATCTGTTAATCTCATTTGTTTGTAGTGTCATTTCTTCCATGGCTTTAACTAATTTATTAGCCTCATCTGAATGTTGAGTTGCTGTAGTAGATGATTCTGTAGCTGAAGTTGTGGATGATGTCACTGGAACTGCAGTAACTAGTGGTACTTTAGGTGCCAACTCTTCTGCCAGATTTGAAGGCACAACTGTAGTAACCATGGGAATTACTGTAGGATTTTCTTGTGCTTTTGTAGTTTCCCTTTCATGGACAAGCTTGTCCATTTGGATTTCCATTTCTTTGATTTGTGGACCTGTTAAATGAAAAATTAAGTTCATCATGTCATCCTTCTGAGTCTGTTCTTTTACAATTTCTTTGGCTTGAGGATGTTCAGTTGGTGGAAGCTACCAATCGTCAATCAGAGCAACATACCAACAACCTCTAGCAGTAGCAACAATATGCCAACATGCAAAAAAAACCCTACAAGCATCAATGAGAATCATCATAATATGCAGTAATATCCACATGAGGCACCTATAAGTAGCATGAAAATCATCATAATATAAAATATGAGTAACATCAAGTGTATGCAACTATTTTCCCATGAGCATCAACCCATCACTCTCCATAGCAACCACATAGCAGCCACTACCAAACATATCTGCTCAAAACATGAGGCCAAAACCCAACAGTCGTAATCATAGCATGAGGCACATGATGAACACCTCCAAGTGTATTATAATTCCAACAATGGATGGCTAAAGTAACCAAGAGAAAATAATGCTCCCCTTGAACACATGCCATCTCCAACATCATCCCCAAAGCTGTAGTGAACTGCTTCTGCTGCAAGGAATGCTTCCTTGACACAAATAGAAACACCACATGGATGCAGACTCCACATGACCATGACTATATGGCATATACATCGATAAATACATGGTTTTTCATAGTCATAAGACCTCATACATGACCAATATATAACCACAACATGACCTCTTGACGCATGACTAAATGACCCAATGATAGTGCAACATAAGTCCATGGCTCCATGAGCATTTTTCATGAATATATTAATAAATTCATGGTTTTTATGATCAACTCCAATGGATCAATGGCTGAAATACATGACATAATATGATTGTTACATCATCATTATCGCATACATATGGCTACAAAAAGACTCCGTAAGACTCCTATAAAACATGTCTATCATCAACTTGACTCAACATACTATTGATTGGACCCAATACCAAAGTAAAATGATGAACCAGTAATAAATACATGGTTGTAAAAATCATCATATAACAACTCATACATGGTTGGTCCATGTCTCAAGTCATCTTTATACATGGTTGAAGCAATGATCATATTTTATGCATGGTTCCGCATCTTTTCAACAAACTTGACAGTGAAACCAAAAGCATATATATGGCTAAAAATGCACCTTTTATACTCATAAAAAGACATATAGAGATGCTACAATCACATGATAAAAAATAAGTGAAAGAGACAAACAAATCATGAATATCCATAACATTAATAACTCTCCCTGAGCTCAATATACCTCCAATAGACATGTTGATCATGTGGACTTGAATGTGCATGAGGGTGAAATGAAATCATCATATGTTGTTGCAATAACTTGCACTCATCAAGCTACCAAACACTCCCACTGAGATTATGCACCTCTCATGAACTCTGCAATCCTCTATAAGTATGCAAGAAATAATCATGGTCTACGGGAGGGGAGTCTCTTCACTACTTGAAGAGTTTTTGCTCCTTATTTCTCCACATGGTCTTTGGATGCTTCTTTTCTTCCATCATTTGCTTCTTTTTTTCCTTCACTGGTTTTTTGGTAGGTCCTATTTTTTTTTATTGCTTTTGACGATTTTTCCTTGAGTAACAAGGCAAAAAATAATCTCTTTACATATTTCCAAAGTTATGACATGTGTATCACTCCACATGTCCAAGATATGTAGCAAGAGGATTAGATCTCTTGTTGCTTATGCCAGATATATAACTTGCATGTAATGTGTTTCTCCTTCATTGGTTAGATCTACGATCAGATTCCTTATGGCCAAACAGGTGACATGAGTAACAATAACCACAAAAACCATGATTATACATGTTGGAAAAACTCCTTGGCTGCTGATATTATGCAATATTTGTTGATTTAATCTATACATTCTTCTCATGGATTTGGCTGCAACATGCCCATACCAGTGACAACTGTAGCATTGTACCTCATGCATCATAGGAACAAAAGGACTTTGTTTCCTTTGAAATATGATAGAGTTTCCATGATCATCTCTTGGAGCAATTTTTTTTTTTTAAGTAGAAGCTCCTTGAGATTTTCTTCTCTGGTTTTGGTTTTGATGCTTGATCGATTGTCGCTTTTCTTCTTGTTTCCTTGTTTTTCACTCTTGTTGTTGGTATTGTTTGTTACATGTTTCTTGGGTTCTTCTTTATTGTTTTTACCTGCATGAAAAATGGAACCACCCTTTTGAAATCCAAGACTGGATTTATCCAATGGTGATATATGGATCTCAAGTAAATTATCCAAATCCACAGTGCTCTTCTACATCTTTTGTTGTTTTCTCAAATAAATCACTTCGGCTTCTAATATCTCAACCTATTTTTACTTCTCTTGGTACTGCTTCCTCATGCCTTCTTCAACTCTTTTCGATTCCACCAACTTAATCTTTAAGTTGACAATGTCTTCCTTGATTTTGGCCTCCTTATCATCACAGATCTACAATAATTTTTCTTGATCCTTGCATGCAATTTTTAGTCTTGAAACCTCAAATCTAAGAACCTTAATATTATCCTCATCTTCACTAGGAAATGCAACATGATCAAAATATGAATCCTCAAAATTGTAACTCAAAAGAAAATGATTAGCAATTATACCTTTGGATTCATTTTGCTGCAAAGCCTTTGGTTCTTGATCTTCTGATTTTTTCACATTATTTGATGAACTTATTTCACCAGGAAGATGAGAATCTTATGGTTGAGCTTGAAGGCCATTCCTTTTCTGAAATTTCTTCCTCTTTTTCTTGGCCATTCTGAATAAAAACATATAAAATAAAAAAATAAAAAAATAAAAAAATCAATTTCCGCTAACAAACCCCAAATCTACTATCCAATGATCAAACTGCAACCAAGAGCCCCACTCTGATACCAATTGTTAGAAACCTTTGAGCACTACTAAGAGAGGGGGGGGGGAGAGGGTGGGTGAATCATTAGTGTGTCTTAAAACCAAAATTTTCCTTTTATTTACTTTATTGAATCACACACACTATTTAGAAACAACTCATTAAACATTTGTAGATCTATGTATAAATCATAAGAAACAAATAATCCATATGAGGAACATAACCATTAACAAGAACACAAGAAAGCATCAACACATGAGACATAAGATATATGGCGGAAAACACTTCATCTAGAAGAAAACCACCCTTGTTGTTGTTGCACTGCTCTGAATCTTCTATAAAGAAAATATAGTCTTTTTACATAGATTGTTGACTTCGATCAGCATGGAGAATCGACCTCATAGACAATCAGATGACTCCCATAAGCCTAAAGACTCAATTCTACTAATCAACTCAGAACACTATGTTCTCACACAGATCTATGGACTACCATCCGCTGAAAGCCACCATGGTCAATCGATCCTCACCCAACTCCGACTGGACTATCCAACAATCATTAGATTGAGAAAATTTCCCTTTCATTGAAACTTCTCAATCACTGTGCCACATCGATGAAGTCACTGCTCCTCTACTCTATGTGGACCTTGTTTCATCTATTTTCATGCTGGATCCAAAGACTTTCTGCTCAACCCGATTCAACTCTACAATACGATCTCCAACAGCAAGACACGATCAATAAATAGAAAATCACCACAATCATATGTTCTCCACTCAAGAAAAATAGTGGGCACAATCCATCCAGCAACAACTGAATAATAATATCACCAACAACAAAAACATAGCTCACATTCAGCCATATTATCAAACCCTCACTACAAAATATAATTATTGCATAATACAATTAACAACATATAACACAATGGCTATGTGCCAAATGCACTAGAAACACCTGCAAAACAAAAATGAGAGTCTCAAAAATGGAGTTATACCATGCTCTCCATCTCCACCAACATCTCTGCTACAATTTTCTGTTGTCTAGTCTGCAATCTGAATTTTTGAATCAAAACATTGCTTCAACAAATAGATATGGTCATTCTGCTGCCATTAGAACACATACATTGAATCATCTATTCTCACCACTAGATTTGAATCATATTCACTCTATGAAACCTTCTCTAGTTCCCTCTCATACTCAACTATATCCAAAATGTAGAATATAAAACATGTAGGGTGAAATGCACTTTTGGACTGGGATCAAAGGTGCACAAAGTTGACAAAATCAAGTCACTATCACCATTATTTGTGCAGTAAAGGTGTTCACATCATTGAAGGATTTTTTTTTCACATAAGTAAAAGCCAAAATATCCTCAACAATTCTCCAAGTGAATACCACATGTAAATATCATGGTTATGCCAATACCAAGGACATTTATTCCATGGTAATATCCAAACCAATACCACAATAAAATACCATGGTTATGTCAGTACCAAGGACTCTTGTACCATGGTAATCTCTAAAACAATACCATAGGAAAATACTTTGGTTATGTCAATACCAAGACTATCTTCACCAAGGTAATATCACGTGGCAACCTACTTGACACACACACACCAATACGATGGTAATGTCAATACTAAGAATACATGTACCATGGTAAAAATCCTGCAAGATCATCATCATCAAGCCAACATAAGGCAACACAAGAAAACACCTCCATGAACACCAAACTACCATCAAAATACATCATCAAAGACTGAC
This sequence comes from Pinus albicaulis, assembly GCA_034641835.2. Taxonomy (NCBI): domain Eukaryota; kingdom Viridiplantae; phylum Streptophyta; class Pinopsida; order Pinales; family Pinaceae; genus Pinus; species Pinus albicaulis. The sequence goes on from MU968307.1 coordinate 6,207,882, forward strand.
ATCAAGGGTTGACATCAATGCCAACATAACCAACTCTATGACAACTCAAGTAACTGCAACCATGCTACAAGAAAGGCATCCAAACATAATCTAGACTATGTAGGGTTGAAATCAATGCCAACATGAGCTAGTTGCCATCATGAACCAATTCCAACATCAACTAGTTGGATCCATGCACACCATAATGCCAACAATAATGTATTTGAGTGACATGACTTCAACAGAGAACCTACCCCAATTAAATCCTACCATTTTATTCCTTTACAACAGCGAACACACATGTTGTGGAGAGTAGAATGGGAGTGTATAGACATTTCATAATCCATTGTAGGTCTCACAAGCCATGTTTAAATGTAGGTGTTCTTAAGTTATGTTTTGAATCCACCTTTCATTAATTCTCATTTGTGATTATGAACCAATTACATAGTAAATTTTTAAATATTATTAATGGTTTAAACATGAATTTAGATATGCAAGGTAATTATTATTGAAATGTCTATTCTTCAATTTTAAGACTACGAGCATATGCTAGCATCTTTGATTGTGAGTCATAAAATTGCAATTTGTAATGAGGAAAAAGATTAATATGCTAATTTTTAATAGGGAGGATGCCTATCAACATAATTATGTTTCTTAATATTTTCAATTATGCTTCTTAGTATTTTTTAATATCATCATGTTAGGAAATATTATCACCATTACCTATTTTTTTTTTAAATTGTGTAAATTCATAGCGTATACATGCCATGAAAAAAGAAGACAATGAAGAACAATTTAGAAAAAGAGTTAATAATGGAACTGGGATGTATAGCAGATTTCTTTGGTATAGGTTTCTCAACATTAATTTGTTTCCTTGCATTAATATATTAAAAGCAAAGAAATATATCTAGATAAGGAAGAAAAGCAATCACAATTATGGAACAAAATGCCTAAATAATTTGACATATTTAGACTAGTAACCATTGGTCTCTCTTCCCTACATTTGTGGAGTTGCAAACCTCTTATGAAAGACTCTTTCAAAGAAGAATATCCAAACCTTATTCAAACCACACAAAACCCTTAGATAACTCTTCAAATCTGCCAAAGACAAGGAGAACCCAATGCTTGCCCCTAGGGTTGATCAAATCCCCGACTCCTTTGCGAAGGCTTACATAAGCCAAACGACCATTAGGTCATTTAAATCTAGGCTTGAGGAGCACATAGCAGATAGCTTCCATAATCGTACATCAAAATCTACTATCGAAAAGCATTGCCACAACCCCAAACACTTAATTTTCTTTAACAAAGCCAAGATTCTGATCTCTAATCCCTTCCACTTCACTTGAGTCATCAAAGAATCCCTTGAAATTGAGAAAAACCTAACAACTTCTACTGTGATGATGGTTACAAGCTCAAAAATTTGTATAAACCCATGATTCATCTTCTCTCCTTCAAGTCACAATCTTCCTTGTATTCTCTGTGTGCTCCCCTCCATTTTCTAATTCATCTCCTTATCATAAATATTATTTTCCTATAGTAATAAAATTTTAGTTTATTTAGTTTTATTTTTCCTTATTATATCTTAATCAATACCACATTGAATATAAATTAATTTAATTTTGACCAAATATTAATCAATCAATTTATAAAATCTACTTTATAAAACAAAAGTATATATATATAAATAATTAATTTTAATTCATATTAATTTTAACATTTTGTGCTTTTAAAAAATTGTCAATTATTTGAAATCAGAATTGATGAAATTAGTGTTGTACAACACAGTACTCAACCATGGATGCCTAACAAGATAATTAATTGAAGACGTTCATGCTTGGTGAGTCAATTAGACTTTAAATAAATAGAATTAAAATTAAAGTATATATATATACACTTTAATTTTAATTCTATTTATTTAAAGTCTAATTGTACTCAACCATGGATGCCTAACAAGATAATTAATTGAAGACGTTCATGCTTGGTGAGTCAATTAGACTTTAAATAAATAGAACGTCTTCAATTAATTGACTCACCAAGCATGAACGTCTTCAATTAATTATCTTGTTAGGCATCCATGGTTGAGTACAATTAGACTTTAAATAAATAGAATTAAAATTAAAGTATATCTATGTTCTTTAATTTTAATTCTATTTATTTAAAGTCTAATTGACTCACCAAGCATGAACGTCTTCAATTAATTATCTTGTTAGGCATCCATGGTTGAGTACTGTGTTGTACAACACTAATTTCATCAATTCTGATTTCAAATAATTGACAATTTTTTAAAAGCACAAAATGTTAAATGTGAATTCTAAAAGGTAAAGAGCCTCGTACCAGAGGCTGTTTCTAGTATGACGATCCACTAATGGGAAACATACACGTACTAAATGGAATTTCTAAAATGATGATGGTGCTTTCCACTAATGAGAACCATACAAGTATCATGGCAACTTCATAGGTTTTAAATGGAGAGAAGGAGGAGTTATATGAGCCTCTAAAGTAAGGTGGTTTTTACTTCTTTATCAAAGTATGAAATATTAAGATATAATCCACGGCCATTTAAGAACATTTCAGTTGCCTTTTCCTGAGATAATGAAATATTTAACACGCTATATATATTTATTTATCATATTTCGTTATTGGAAAATATATATATATATATATAGCCGTAGTCTAACTAGCTAGAGGAATCGCCTTGAAAATCATGAAAATTCCGATAAGATTTTCAGAAAATCCGGCAGGAATTTTTCTAAATCCATGTTATAACTATCAAAGTTTAATATTTTGGGTGTCCTACAGGTTTTTGATGGTGTTGAATCCATTTCCAATGTCAAAATCAGGATTCAAACACTGTTTCTGCAAGATTTAAAAAAAAAATTTGGCCCGAATTCCGGCCAATTTTGACCGTCCGAGCAATTCCTCCCATTGCTAGATTTAATTTTTATATATATATATATATATATATATATATATATATATATATGAATTAAAAGTATTTTAATAATGATATTGAGTCTGTATTTGCAAACCGAAAAGTGGTGATATTTGTGTAAATAAAAAATAATATAAAATTGAAAAAAAAATTGAAATAATGTAGTTTTTCTTAATGAATAATGATAATAAATTTAAATTTATTTACACATATTATAATTGTTTTTTATTATTAATTAATAATTTAAGTTTTATAAATTTTATCATTGTAAAAAATTTAATAACATATTAATCGATATCAATTTAATTAATTTAAATTATAATATTTTTTCAAAGGAAAAATCGAACTTTTTATTTAAGGAGATAAAAAGTTACATCTATAGATGCTTAGAACATTTTTCAAAACGATGGGTTCACATAAAGCAAAAAACACAATATCCATGAATAATAAGCATTCCAATCGACAAAGGAATTGTGTTTAATTGAGAAGTCATCACAAGTTCGAAATAAAGAGACATAAATGGGCCTCCCCAAAAAAGAAGAAAACAACCCCCTAAAATATTGTTTATACATAAAAGTATATCAAATATTTCCACAAAACAAGTAGTGTATCGAAGTAAAATAGTACCAAGTTCATCAAGTAGAACTACATAAAAATATTTTAAAAGCATAGTAATAAAACCAGATCACTATAGAAAAGTAGGCAAAATCATCTATTGTAAGGTGGTTGATCCGACACACGGATTTGCCCTTCCTCTGTTTTTGTTACTCTCCAAGAGCCCAGATCATGCTTCAAACCTTACTTAGAAAGTATATCCGCTTCGGTATTTCGCTCCCTGTATACATGACAAACAAATATAGAATAAAAAATCAGTTAAATCTGAAAAATTTCTTCCATAATTGGAATAAAAATGTGGTTTTGACACCTCTAACACTCATTAAAATAGTTAATAACATTTAAGGAATCTCCAAATATTTGTACTAAATCTATCCCTAATTCTTGAATCCATCATAACAGAAGTTTCAAGGATTGCAGCTTTGCATAATTGTTTGTTCCTGCACCAAGGCCTACTAATGCTTTCAAAACCCTGTGTTCATTTAGATATAACACCAGCCCTGCCCCACATCTGTTATGTGCATTAGATTCACCGTCAAAATAGGCCCAAGGGATAAGTGGATTGATCTTTTCCTCCCTAATGATCCGAGCATTTTGAATTGTTGATGACATAAGTAGTAGAGAAAATATTGACGCACATTCAACTATAATTAGGGACGGTGACGAGGGAACATCCCTAAATATGCCCTTATTCCTTGCCAGCCATATGCCCCAAGATATTATCGGGGGGGGGGGGGCGGGGGGGGTGGACGGGGCGATTTTTTAAACTGTCATCATGAGCTGAATTCCACCAAAGATGCCAAGCTTCCATGATAGATGGCCCATTCCAGTTCTTCCTTATGCCCAGTAATGTCAAAGATGTCTCCCAAACTTTGGATGTGAACGGACAATTTAAGAAAACATGGCTTACATATTTTTCCGAATTTTTGTACAGAATACACCAACCGGGTCCACATTTGTTCCTTTTTTGGAGATTCTCCCATGTGGGAAATTTATTCCTAAGGAGGCACCAAAACAAAAATCTTGATTTAATTGGACACTTCAGTTTCCAAAGTGGTTTCCACCACCAGGCATGTCCCCCCTGTATCCTCTTGTCAATTTGGTAATCATATCCATATTTTGGAGAGTATTTCCTATTGGGAGTATGGACCCAACATAGTTCATGTGGACGGTCTCTTATCCGAACATTTTTTTGATGCAAATCGTTGATATATGTCTGACAAATGCCTCCCCAAAGAGGTTGTCTATGGAGGATTTCAACAGATTTCCACCCCTGATGCCAGAGCGTTGTTATATCGGGTTCTTCTACCTGATTGAGGAAGATAATTCCTTGATTGTTCAGGAAATCCGTAATCTCCCTTGGAAGATCATAACCTTCATTGCACCCCACCCACGGATCAATACCTACTCTGAATTTTTCTTCGTTCCCGACATGCCATGCTAAGCCATCTTCAATTATACCAAAGGAATCGACTGTAGCCTTCTATATTGAAGAAGAAAAGACTGGCTTTTTGTTAATCCTGCAAATCCACTCTTATAATGGTACAAGGTCGATGTATTTCGTTTTAACTACTGCATTCCACAAATTTTCCATTGATAACATACACCACCCTGATTTTGCAGCCAAAGAAGATGCAAAAGTAGGGAGATCCTTTATACCCCATCCCCCCCAAGCCTTTGGAAGAGATATTTTGTCCCATACAACCCATGGGAGGACTCCTTTCTCTTTTGATCCAACCCACAAGAACCGACCACACAATTTCTTAATATGTTCCAGAATGCCTTTAGGGACCCAAGTGAGATTTATCTAGTATATTGGTATGGAAATTAGAACTTATTTGATTAGCACTAGCCTACTGGCCCTCAAAATCTAGTTGAAACTCCAGTGTTTAATTCTCTTCTCAATTTTGGCCAAAACCAATTCTAATTGTGTTTCTTGTAGTTGTCAAGATTAAGGTGGAAACCCAGATATTTGAAGTTTTCCATCATGGACTTTTCTTCATAACGAATAACTGAAGTTACTATGTTGATTTCAGCCATCGAGCATCCCTCGTGTACAATAGTATATTTTTTTCATTGAAACTCATTCTAGTGGCTTTAATAAAAAGGTAGAGGGAAAGTTTCAGTTATTCGATGTCTTCTTTGGACCCATGATTGAACATTAATATATCATCAAAAAAAAGTTCGGTAATGAACATGTTGGTAGCAACTTCAATCCCTCTTATCTCTCCTCTTCTTTTTGCAGCAAGGATCAATTGGCTGAGCCTTTCAGCAGCCAGTAAAAACAAAAGCGGTGATAGGGGGCACCCCTTCCTGAGCCCTCTCTGGCTATGAAAGAAAGGGGAAACTACTCCATTGATAAGGACTGCAAAGCTAACATTTGAAATACATCTCATAATCCAACTGATGAAACCAATGTCAAACCCCAAGTGAGTTAACAAAAGACGAAGATATAACCAACTAATTCTGTCATAAGCCTTTGATAGATCTATTTTTACAATAAGGCCTTTATTATTACTCCTTTTCATACTATGCATGGCTTCCTGAGCAACCCCGATGACTTCATGTATTTCTCTTTTATCCAGGGAACAAAATTATTCTCTTGAGATATTCTTGGGAAGTATTGGCTTTAAACAGACAACTATGAATTTGAAATGATTTTGTATAGGAATTTGCGTAGCGAAATTGGTTTGAAGTCCTCAAAAAAAATTTGATCATCGATTTTGGGAATAAGGGCCAGGAATGTTGTATTGAAATGCTCATATAAACTTCCCCTGACTCTAAATTCCTCCACCACCCCAATGAGCTCTTCCCCTAGAAGATAAAAAAAAATGTTGGAATAATTCTACCATACAGGCCCATAATATTGTCTCTTTTCATTTTTTTAAGTATTCCCTCAACTTCTCCTTTTGAGATAGGAGCCATTAGTATTTCATTTTCCTCCACTTCCTCATATCTAGGGAATATTTGGGCCAACTAGATCACTTCAACTATTGTAGCTTCTTCAGGGGCTCTGAACAAACCTTTAAATTGATTTATTCCCAATCCAACAAGCTCTTCAAAATATTTATCAACTCCCCGCTCAGCCCATTTCATTTACCAGATAGTGTTAATGTTCTTCTAGCCTTTTGCATAATTTTGAAAAAAAATCGAGTTTTCATCCCTAGCAGAAAGCCATATAGCTCTGGTTTTAAGCCTCCATTGCTCCTCAATTCCAATCGGGATATTTATTTTTGGGAGTTCCAGATTTTTTATCCTTTATTTTTATATTTTGTCTCGTATCCATCCCCCTCTGGGCTTTCCAAAGTTTCAAGAGTTTTCTCTATGATTTTAGGCTCATCTTCCTCCCTGATCCTTTTCTCCTTTTCCCAAGAGATTGTTTCCTACTTCATCCTTTTGATATTTTCTATAAAATTTTGGGCTAGTGACTGACCCTGATCTGAGATTAGATCAGGTCTCGAAGAGGCTTTAACTAATTCATTATATCCATGATATTTTAGCCATGCATGATTGAATTTAAAAGGAGCATTGGGTTTTCTGCATGTCCATTTCAATTCAAGGATGATAGGAAAGTGATCAGAGTCACCTCCTAATCCAATCTAATTCCTGAAAAAGGTTGAGTGGTTAACAAGGTCCTCCATAATAAAGAAATGGTCCAGTCTCTTAGCTACCCTAGAATGCTCGCCTGTTCATTCAAGTGGGACAACCATTTATTAGATTCACATGAATAAGCTTCCCCAACATCAATTTTTTCACAAAGTAATCCACCAAGGGATCCACTTGAGTGAAAGGCCCCCAAGTCTCATACGTGCCAAACGAAAAGTTTAAATCCCCCCCACCACCAAATTAGGGAACTTCATGAACTATTTAAGGAACAAACAATTCCAAAAAGAAACCCTATCATGGCACAAATTGTATATGTTTAGGAGAGATAGGTACAAGCATAGTTTGCAAGAATAGATCTCGGCCCTCAATACCTGATCTGAGCCCTAAGAATTTAGGAGTTTAATATTACTATCTTTGAAATCGACTGCAAGGCCCCCAATATTCCCTTTGCATCTAAGATCGAAAAGGACAAACCCAACATCAATTTACTTAAAGACGCCATCACCAAACCCCCATTCCCAATGATTTCTTGTAACATGATAATATCAGGACAATAATTTTTGAATAACTCCTTAAGAGCCAGCTTCTTATGGGTGCCAGAAAACTCTCTGCAATGGAAGGAGAGAACAATAATTTGGGAACCACCTCAGGGGTATGTGCTGCTCTAAGTGCCCCTTTCAGTGATAGTTTCTTCCCAACAGTAATGTCCAGTTTGGCTTTCAGCTGGGATTTTGAAATATTAGTTTTTTGCCTCTATCTTCACGGGGAAGAGAAGGCTCCCAAGGGATCCCTAACCCTCCAATGGAGATTAAAAGGATGCCTTTTTTATCCCTTGGCCGCAAGTTATAGTGGGGTCCCAATGAGGAAGAAGGTATAAAGAATGAGCAGGAAGGTTTAGGAAAGGAAGACATTGCTAGGATGAGGATCGGGATAGAGGTGATGATACAACGTCCTGGAGGGACTAGGCCTTGGGAAAAAATCTAAAAAATATTACAAATAATCTGATAAAGAGGAAATGGAGGGAAAATAAATACCCAAATATCAGGGTGCAGGATTTATGGAATCCACTTCATCCTGAACCTCCAAGTGCAAAGCATTTTTCGACAATTCTTGTATCCCCTGCAGTTGCGTCTGCTCTTCTTCAACCTCCATTGGTTCTGGGACAACCACTCTCTTTTCCCCCATTTCCACCACTTGTGAAATATTCTCCTCCATGACCACCTCATGTTCGCTCCTTGTTTCAACCCTATATCGCCTTCTCCTACTAAATCCCAACTAGGGGAAATCCCTCGCCAAATTTCCATGCTTATAGCATCGGTGGCATCGGACTAAAAACTCCTCATAGTCAATTACATGAGGATGTGTGTACCCCCTGGAGCTGGAGGTTTATTTGTTCCGCTAAAACCTCCCTTGGATCCAATTTAACTAGGATTTGAGACAGTGTTCTACTCTTTGTTTCCATAAATGATATTTCGGCTTCAAGGAAAGTACCAAACTCATTCCCAATGGCCCTGAAGACATCCTATGTCTATAGTTGCGGTGGCAGAGTCAGAAATTGCACCCATACAGGTATCTCCTCCAAATTCTCCCTATGTGTGTCGAATAAAGGGGTCCATTTCTTAAAGAATATAGGTGAGATCCCAAAACACCAATTACACTTCAGAACCCATTCGAGCATCTCCCCTTTGTTGAATCAAACCATAAACCATCCACTTTCCAAGGAGATCACTTCTACCTAATCTCAGGCGCTCCTCTCTACTCCTTGGCAATCCATTCTAAGATGTATTTTTCTTAATAGTGTCTTCCCTTAGCTCTCCCAACCAAGATTACCTATGAGGCTTCCATAGCCTTTTCAAGTTGAATGTCAACCCCAAGCACTAGATTTAGGCATTCCGGTTTTTTCTTTATGACCCCCCCTTTTTTCTCTTCATTCTTGATAACTGGTCGTTTCTTCCCTCCCCTAAAACCGAAATTCACTGCCCTTCTCGCATATATTTCAGGTCCTCAAAGATCCGGTCTAACCTCTCCTCCATCGCCATTGTCTGGGAGAAAAATTACCCTAAATCGAATGAACGCCCCTCCACTTCAAACCCAAAATTTGGATCCCCCCCTTCTGACTCCAAAGGGTATAGCTCTTGAGCTTCACCATGCATATGGCCTCATAAATCTTGAGCAATGTCACGGCCTATCTCTTTCTCTGCACCCCTTGGTAATTCATAATAACCCTTAGTCTTCTGCTCTCCAATTACATACTCAAAACCCTCCCCTAGTAGAACTGCTGGAATGTTTATTTAGTCTAGTGACTCAACCTCCCTCGACCTTGGAGCTAATTTCCAGGCCATTTTTTTTTCGACCCTTTAGGTTGAACCCACCTCCTTAAACCAAGGAACCAAAACCAGGAAGGAATTTAAGCCTTCGTTCCCCCATTGTCCACTACTCGGGACAATGTATTCGAGCCCACCCATGAAAAAGACAAGATCAGTGTAAAAGTGGGTAGTATTTGAACTTACCTGAGTCCCCACAAACACCCCAATCGCCTGGACCGCCGGATCCGTCGAAGTCGCCTTTGCCTCAAGAATACTACTGTTAGTGACCCAAACCTCCTCAGATGTAGTATTGTATTTCCCTGAATCCAGAAACAATAAACCACCCCGTAGACTTCATTCCGCTCCTAAAACACCCATTTTGCCAGTTGGCGACAGAGGTGGAAGCTTAATATTGTCCAGGTTCTGTTGAGTAGGCTCTAACCGCCAAACTGATAGGATATCCTTCGGTTCAGGTTCCAAGTCTACACAATCCCTCAGGTTGACCATATCCACTTCTTGATGGATAATGTAACCAGAGTAACTGTTCTTTCCATTAGAGAAATTTTGAGGTCTAAAATGGGCCTCATAAGAAAATTGTACAACCAAAATAAACTTTATAAGAACCAATAAGATTCAAGATGATGATGTCAACCATGGGGGATGATTCACCATTTTGGGGTAAAAAAAAAAAAGATTAAAAAATAATAAAACATTAAAACTACTTTTTCAACCTGTATTTTCAAATTATCTCCCTAAGGTTTTACTCAAATTTTGAGCGGGAGTACTCGTTGGATGAAACATTTGATTCTTCATCCAAGGAGTAGCCATTTTTCATACTTCCGATGGACTCTGTTACATGAAAAATCAAAATACATGAAAAACGTGATTACAACCATGTTTTTCATGTATTCCTCATCTTTTGTGTAGCATTTTCTATCGAAATTATGCAACACGGGTACTCCTTAGATGAGGAATCAAATTCTATATCCAATGAGTGTTCTTGCTCGAAAATTGAGTAAACCTATAAGGAGATAAGTTGAAAATACGAGTTGAAAAAGTATTTTTTTATTTTTTCCCTCTAAACTTTGATGATGTAATATAATATCATTTTATTATTTCCACTATTATTTTATAATTTACTTAGGAGGCCCATTTTATACCTCAAAATTCCCCTAATGATTTGTTACCTCTTGAAAATGGCGTGTGTTGTCGTTAAACCTAAACAAAGGAAGTGATTGGAGCTTCGAGTCTTCCAAAAAATGTTTTCTTTTAACACTAAACTCCAAACGCCTCAACCTGCTACCATGTACGGGCCAACTATTGACTGAGTTCTGTCCATGGGGGCCATGCAAGCACTTAGGTTGACCCATCAAAATGCCTCTGGTACGAATTCCTAAAAACCTTAGTTGTCGTCACCATAGTCTCCATCATGTATTCAATGGTTGGAGTAGAATAGATTTTCCTTCTCGTAATACTATCACATTTTATAATAATATATTAATGTGCACTAATTCAATTAATTTTTATTATAACATATTTCAACCAACAACATATTTTAGAAAAAAAAAAAAAAAAAATTGAAACGCAAAAGCAATACACACTGAAACAGGGAATGTGCAACTATGTTAGAGAGCATGCTTGATATGGATTCACTCCCATGACCCAATTATACATATAGAATATGCAACAATGTGAGAATTCATTATTATTCTTTTTCTTTGGAATTGTAGGGACTATAGTGATTGTTGAATAATTGACTGCCTATTCATCTAGGAGACGACCATAAACATTATACATTAGCAAATACTTCTAAACGAATCGAATGATTCATTGATATAGTTATAGTTGTATTATTATCCTTGCCGAGAATTTAATTTTGACCAAAAAATAATCCAACAATTTGCAAAGTTTACTTTATAATAGTAATAGTTGTGTTATTTCTTGTTTTTAATTGATATAGCTATAGTTGTATTATTTCTAGTTTGTCATTCTTGGTCTTTGATATATCATAAAAAAATTGTGTTCACGTAAACTAAAATCAATTTACAAAGGGGAATGCTTTTGGGAATAGTGCAAAGGAATATATTATATCACATCAATTTATCTAAAAGAATTTACAAATCATCACCAACAAAAGGGATATTAATTTTTATATAAATAATTTCTTCAGTTTTCAATGATTAAAAGGTTCAATTATAACTTCTAAAAATATAAGTCTAGATTATTCTTAATATCTTTCCAAAAATTGTTGGAAGATAATTCTTCTATACTCATACTAGAATTAGTTGAAGATTTGTAGAAGGATGTTAAGAGAATATCTCAACCTCCCTATTTATATTTAGAATTGGTTGGATCTCACCACCACCATAAATATTGTAATATATTTGTGTGATTGGTGAAAAATATAATAAAATTTGTTTCTTTGTGTATGCATCTATGTTTTTTAACTTGGTATTAGAGATGGTAGCTACGGGTTTACTCCTTTCAAGAGAAACCAGGAGAATGAGAGGATTGGATTTGAATTTGATCTCGCAAGAGCATCCGTTGTAACATTATGTGAATGATAACTTTTTTTTCTTCAACAACAACATCCTTGATCTTGCAAATAAACTTCATCTATGTTTTTTTATCCTTGTAGTTCGATGCAGAGTATGCGATAAGTAATTTTTGGTGGGAGCGGGGTGAAACGATTCCGCTGATATGAACACACTATTATGAGAATAGTCAGGGTCATATTCCTCGTGAAAAAGGTAACAATTATAGAGTAATTGTTTACTCTTTTTTTAAATGGAGAAAATAGTGGTTGAGAAATTCAATGGGTAAAGTTTTTATACATGGAAGGTCAAAGTTCAAATGAATTTAATGCATAAAAAAGTGTGGGCCTTAGTAAAAGGACAAGAACCAGCACCTCAAGATCGAAAACTATTAACTGATTGGCTACAAAGGGAAGAGAGAGCTAAATATATTATAGGTCTCTATTTGTTAGACTCGCAAGTTCATCTTATAGACCTAGAAAAATCTTCTGCGCAAATATGGGAAAAGTTAAGTCAAATATTTAGGGAAAATTCTGCAAATGCAAAATTCACTTTGAAATTACAGTTATTTAAAATTAAGATGAATGTCGGAGTATCATTGGCTACACATATAAATGATTTAAAATCACTCATAAGATAGTTGGGGGAAACTGGAATGAAAATAGAATATGAAGACGCTAAAGCTATTTTGTTAAATAGTTTACCTTCCAATTATGATAATGCTATTTTTACCCTCAGTCAATTTTCTTCCAAATCATTAGATGAAAGGGTAGCAACTCTTTTAGCATAAATAAAAAGAGAGAATAAAAATACGTGATGCTGAGGATAATTTACAACCTGATATAGCACTATTTTATAAGGGTAGGTTCCATAAAAAAAGAACAGTGTCAAATGCTTTTATTGCCAAAAACTTGGTCACATAGCATTGTATTGTAAGACTTGTGCCAAGGATCTCTTAAATGGGAAACTAAAAGAATATGCTAACTTGGCTACTATTTAATACATTCCAAAAGAAAACTTTGAGGACTTCTTAGATTATGGTAGTGAAGATGAGTTCAATGCAGAACCTCTCAAACTTTAAGGTATGAGTGATTTATGTTGTATTTGGTGCAAAACCAATTATTGAACAATGAAATATAATTACATTAGTCATTCTCGACATTCTTCAGTGTCAAGAGAATGAATGGATAATTTGATTGTGTGAATCTATTATACGTTGATGGGTCTTGTTGTGCTTCAGGCTTCAAGAGTGTCAACTACAGGTTACAATATGAGATCCATTTATGTGAAGCAGATCAAGTTGTTAGATAAGCTCTTGAACACATTCAATATTCAGACCGTTTGCCTAACCACTGATGGATAGCCGAAAGTGAAATATCTGACAGATGGGGACTGGTCCATAGGATGGTCCATCACTTGTCAACTCTTATCGTGGAAGCCCCGATGAGCCAAGTTGTCAATAATGTTGATCTTGCAAAGTTCATTATTGATGGTTAGAAGCAGCTGTACTTTAAATGAGTCGTAAGGTAAGCTTGAAGATGTGGAGAGAGAAATATCAGAGTTCAGACGAATGCAGGGTGGGTAGATTTGATAATGAAGACCAGTGGGACTAATATCATTTTTTTATAAAATATGTGTTATAATATGTATGTAATTAAGGGGGAGTGTTGGAAGATAATTCTTCCATACTCATATTAGAATAGTTGCAAATTTGTAGAAGGATGTTGAGAGAATATCTCAACCTCCCTATTTTTATTTAGAATTGGTTGGATCTCACCAGCACCATAAATATTGTAATGTATCTATGTGATTTGTGAAAAATATAATAAAAATTGTTTCTTTGTGTATGCATCTCCGTTTTTTAACTAAAATATTGAAAATTTTGACTAGGTAGAAGGATTACTCAACCATTATTCATGGTAGTTAGTTCATACCTTTCAAATTTCAGTGATTAAGCTAAGTGGTTCTTATTTCTATCTTACTTACTATGTTCCACTTCCTCATTTTATTCTTATTATTCTTATATCTCTAATATCCCCCTTTCTCCAATAATAAAATCATTCTTTCGTTATAATAATAATAATAATAATATAAATCTTTCAATTGTTTGCCAATTATTTATAATTATAAACCCGCTACTCAATTTATTTTTTCCCTTTATTGACTTTTCATGCTCTTTATGCATGTCCTTCGTCTCCCCTTCTTTTTGTATCCCATAATTTTCATTTATAATTCCATTCCCTCTTCAATCTTCCCCATCTCTAATATTAATATATTATAATGAATAATGATAATTTTAATCACTCAAACCCATGAATGATATTATAATTAACAAAAGCTCCCTTTCTGTATCCCATAATTTTCATTTATAATTTCATTCCCTCTTTAATCTTCCCCATCTCTAATATTAATATATTATAATGAATAATGATAATTTTAATCACTCAAACCTATGAATAATATTATAATTAACAAAAGCTATATAGTAGCTAGTACATTCTTAAATATAACTTAATTAAACTAAAAAATAACAAAGATAAAGATTTCATTACAAAAATAAAACAACTAATAAAGTATTGTAGTGTTGAATATCATTACCAAAAATTAAGAAATATAATTAAGTGATATTGTTTATATTAACATATACACACACATAAATATATATAAGTCATCTTAAATTTAAAATATGAAAAAAAAACCCTATAATTCATGAAAATGGAAATAACATAAGAAAAAAAAATCAAAACCAAAAGGTTAAATAAAAAGGGAATAAAATTAAAAACAAAAAATTGGTAACTAACCGAAATAGAAGCTACTAAAGAGCTCATAAGACCTCAACCAATTATTTTCAAATAAATAAATTTAAATAATAATAAAAAATAACAAAAAAATGAATTTTCAATGTTAAACTATGGATAAGCAACATAATTTTTTGGTCAAAAACAAACTGATATGGTCAAAGAAAATCCGAATGCATAAAAACAACTTTGGAAAAAAACAACTTGCAATGTAGAGGATCATTGAAAAAGTGGAAAGTATTTCAAATTCTTAAAAAATTAGTTATTTTTTCTTATTAAATTTCCTATATTTTTTTATTACATGAATAAATGTGGGAAAATTATAAAATGAATAAATATGAAAAAATTATAAATATCAATAATTGTGGAAAAATTATAAGTATAAAAGAAAAATAGTGAATATAAAAGAATGCATAATTAGTATATTTTATAAAATAAAATTGAATAAGTTGATTAATATTTTTTATAATTTTATAATTTTATAGTGGAGATTTTTGTGAGAATAGTAATTTTGTTTTTCTATTTCTGGATTATTCACATCTAAATTTTTGTGGTCCAGGTCTCTAGCCATTAAGTGTGGCTCATCTTCAGGACAAAGATATGAAATCCCACCAAGCACTAAGAGATAAATATGTATAGAAATTATGTTGTAGATTTATAACTAGTCATGAAGTTTTAATCAAAATGACAAGACACATACCTACTCTACTGCTCTGTGGACATTAATTAACAAACAATTTATTTGCTCAAATGAGCTCACCCTTCAAGTGCACAACAATGTCTTCCTTGGCTTGAGCTTTTATTTCTTTGCTATGTGGACATCAATTAACAATTACAAATTCTTTGCTCAAATGAACTCACCCTTCAAGTGCACAACAATTTCTTCCTTGGCTTGAGCTCCTATTTCCTTGGGTTGTATCACATATTATTTAGGAAATTCTTCAAATTGATTACCCAATTCCTCTACGTTGATCATGCGATTGCATCCAACACATGTACACTGAAAACCAGTCTACAAATCTCCATCTCAATTGTCTCTCCATGCACTAGCTATTTTGGGTTGATTGATCAATTAACTAGATGATTTCGATTGAAGTCCCAATACACAACTTGACTCTCACTAGTTCTTTCAACCTTATTAAATATTTTAATGGAAAACAACCCTAGATAATTAACCATAACTAAATTCAAATATGAATATTTTTTTGCAATATTTTTGTGAAGCTACACTCAAAATTTGTTGAAGATGAAGCATTATAGTACTAAACAATTCCACTTGAACTTAGAGTTTTGGTGTAGTTTCATAAAAATAAATAATATTTATTAAATAATTTTTGATAAACAATATGATTATGAAATTACCAATAAATAAATATAAAAATATATAACAATTTTGCTTTTATTATACAAAGAAATATCCAAACTTAAATTAATAATTTAATTTTTTAATAAAAAATCACATTTAAAAAAAAACAAAAAAAACCATGTTATTTTCAGAAATGGTTCCTTTGTTTTGAAAGCATCATAAAATTTCGAAAAAACATAGATAACGAAACTTATATATCATTCACAAATCAAAATAAAACATAAATGTCCATCCCATATGAATATAACAATCGACAAATATATAAAAGAACAAAATTTTCATCTTGCAACAAGAGTAAAACAACACTATAAAAAAATCATCAAAAACCAACCTAATAGATGCAATTAGAAGTTCAATGGATACAATTTTTCAAAAATAAATTCAGAATGTCAAGAGAAGACGAAATAAACCAATATCAAGGGGTCCATATAGAACTTGATTTTGTCTTAATTATTTTAATAATAATTAATATCTGTGAAGCTCGTATCTACTGACATAGCTGCAATTTTTAAAAGCCAGATAGCAGGATTCCTATCATATTACTGTATTAACGAAGAATACAGTGACACTCTAGGAACTCTTGTCCAGTATAGTAACCATTGAATCAAGCATTTATTTTTAAATGTTTGCACATCAAATTCTAAGATTTAAAAATTTGTAACCAATGAATTTTAACGTTGTGGAATTTGTATTCAACGCAAGGACAAAACGTTCAACCGAACGCCAAACTCCAAGCCTGGGAGGGAGGCATTGTTGCCAGAAAATGCTGCCGGTAAAGGTATAAAAGGTGGGGTCATCCTTGTCAGTAAAGGTGTAAAACGTTGGTAATTTAGTTTACTTTCAAAAAAATCCTTTTTCACATTGGACACTTCTCATCAACAATGTAGATATGAGATAAGTTCTCAACTGAGTGAGAGGTGCATGATCACTTTTCACATCAAACCTTATTCACCAAGATGCCTTCAATAATTGAGATGTGCAGTCTAATTATAATCGTTATATATTTGGGTTTATTGTTTAAATTTGTTAATTAAATTTTAATAAGATAATTTTAATTATTATTTTAAAATTTGGTGATAAATTTTTAATAGATTAATAATTTTCATTTTCTAAAATGTGATTTTATACATAGAAATTTCATTTATTGGAGTTTGAATCACACTCCAAACAAGATTGCCTATTGTGAAACACAAAACCAAAGAGGTTGTATATAAGTTCCTAGTCTGTCCAAGTCTTAACACAAATTGATTTTCATTTTAGCCTTTCTTCATTTTTGACTCTGTAATTAACCCTAGATACAATATGAGCTATTTTAGACTAATAAAATTAGTACATATTTTAAGTTTTTAGAAAGAGTCTGATTAAGAAATTTGCTACTTATGGATAAATAAGGGTTTATGTAACTATCCCCTGAAATACTCAATTGCATGGGCCGTGCTGGATTACACCAGATTGTGTTAATCAACGGTTTTATAGGGTTTGTATCTTTAACACAACCACAACCGGAACGTTTTATGTTGCTTGCCTTCTGCTTTTGTAGATTTTGGGACCGGTGTCCTCTATGATAATGGTGCCTGCTATGTACAATCTTCATTTTGACTTTGGATCTAAGGGTTCTGAAATTAGATCAGAGGATAGCGTGGAGTAGGTTAAAAAACATATTTTATTAATTTAAATAAAATAATACATATATCAAAGTGTTTGTACAAAAAAACCTAATACACATCAAAGATTTTGTAAAAAAACCTTCTTCTAGATGCCACTAAGTGGCTCATCAAAGCTCATAACCTCACATATTTATGGATACTGCTTCTAAAAGTCTCTTAAAAAGAGATGTTCTGATGATATTACATATTTCTGTGCCCTCAAAACGAAAAAAAACAAAATTTCAAAAAATACATGTACTCCAAAATCCTGCAACTCTATGCTCCTCCATTGTGTAATCTCAATCTTCCTTCCTTATGAATATTTGATATTACCTGTGTAAACCAATATACCTTGTTCAAATACAGATAAATAAAACTTACCAAATTCCTTATGAATGCCTCTTTTAAATAGTAAGTCGATAGTGCAATTTTGTTCTCTGTAGATGTGGTCAACTGTAGGATGAGTCCTCACCAGCAAAAGAAATCAATAAACAAACAAAATCTGTTGGATATTTTAAATAACAGAGAAGTTGAAAACAAAACGAGGGAAATGCTTTCCCTCAATGAACAATTTACACAGAATGCGGAAATTAATTTAAACAAATGACAACATAGTTTGGAAAAACTACAGAGCCACGCACAGAGATAAAACTAGAGAAAAATTTTCTATTATCTTCTTCTTCTTCAGTGGGTTTTTCTACATCTTCTAACTACACTATAAAACATATGAAAATAGCTCGCTTAATACAAAATAGCGGAGTGTTACAATTGAATGCAAATTCAATGTTGTACGGACGGATATCTGCAAAATCGTCCTTCTGTTGTGTTATGCAATTTCTTCATGAAACAAGGTACAAAACATAAAACCCCAAACTTGAAATTCTTTTGATCTCAGTTTTAAAACCACATTGTATACGCGCCCTCATCCCAAATTATATTTCGGCGATTTCAAAACTTAATTGGGTGCTATCCTCCTGAGCTTGCGAAATGCGATGTGCATTGGCACTATCGCATCGCAATTTAAAACATTTAACCTGCGGCAACTTAATTGGAAAACTTAAGAACTTACGATTGCGATATGAGATGGTGATACCGCATCGCAAATTAACAAGGTTTGGGACTTGGGAAAAAAAGGTAAGATATAAAATGTGTGAAGCGCGAAGTGCGACATGCTAAGAACTGGCAAGTGCGAAACGTCGAAACGTAAGGAATAAAGGAAATGAAAAGGTTTGTCTGCGGAATTGGATAATCCGTATAGGTTGAGGGTCCCACCAATATCTCATCGGCGAAGATAAAGGTTTCGGTAATGGGTTAAGTGGAAAGGTTAAACATTTCGAAGTTTTGTGTGCGGGGAAAAGGTAGGTATACGACGGGAAGAGGATTTAAACGCAAAGTGGTGTCCTTATTTTGCAAAAACATTTAATCTGTAAGTATGGATGTTGCCTGTTTTATTCATGGTGGTGGTTGGGAGTTAAATTCCAACACTCCCCCTTAATCACAGCTGCCGCCATCAACCATTCCCAAACATTCTCTGAGTTAAAAAAAAGTTTTATGTGCCAATGGCTTTGTGAAAATGTCTGCAAATTGTTTCTCTGACCTACAATGTTATAACACAATTTCACCACTGTTAACTAATTCTCTTATGAATGTTGAATCTCTAATTAAACTGAGAGGGGGGGGGGGGGTGAATAAGTTTAATACATTCCTGATCTTTTAAACTTTTCAATAAACTTATTTACACCTTCATTTCAAACTCTATTTAATGTGAGAGTAATCTTAGAATGTAATCTCAAAGTATTAGTTTAATAGAGCAGTAGACCTAATTTGAGAGCAGCAGGTATTAAGCAAATGATACATATCAGATCACTACATAAATATCATGTACAGAGACACCAGATATAAGTGGAAACCCATAAAGGGAGAAAACCACATCTTATTATTGTTGTGATGCAAAGGCAAGCTCCAACTCCCTCTCACCACTGTTTTTCTGCAGGCACCAACCTACGGGAGGCTCCAACCTCAATTCTGCAAGCTACAACTTGCAAGGAAGCACCAACTCCCTTCAATTTTCTGCAGGCACCAACCTACAGGAGGCTCCAACCTCATTCAGCTACAACTGACGACTATCAAGCTGCAACTTGATAGGGAAGCTCCAACTTCCTCAATTTATCAAACTGAAAGTTTGCTGATTTACCTCAGATATCAGCCCTGTTCTGTAGCTTCTCCTTCTATTCTACTTTTCTTAATCTTCTCTGTCTTACTCTTCTATATTCTGCCTTCTCTCGATTTACTCTCTCTTCATTTAAAAAAAAACTTTTTCTGCATATCAAGATGATATTATTTATAGATTTCCTCACATGACTGTTTGTATTCTGCTTGGAATTCGAAATGGAAAGTCATGTCTCTTTGCCTTCTGCCTTCTCACTCCTTTTATCGGCTTACTCAGAAATTATAACTGTAGGTGTCAATTTTAACATTACAGTGGGAGTTTGTTTTCTCTCGGAGACTTGCCAATGCATCACAAACAATAAAAAATTTAAATAAAACATTTACATTCAAATTTAAATGAGAACTCCAGCTCAACTCATTTAGTCTTTTGAATTGGTACGCATTTGTCTTTTCTTTGGCTGTATTTGTCTTTTCTGTGACTGTGTTTTATCTTCTTACGGATCTGTTTGCTCTTCTGTCCTCTGCTGTGGTGTAACTGCTGCATATGTGTAAATGTGCCTTTTATATCCGTTGACTGTAAATCTGGAGGAATTCCAATCCCTTTTATGCCATAAGTGTCTTGTTGATGTGGCAGGTTCCGCAGGCCGGAACATACATATATTACAATTGTATTACATTAATAATCGCCCTCCCGTTAAGCTGAGGCCCGTGGGTCTACAGACCACGCGGCATGTTTTAATACAACCGCAACCATGTTTTATATATCTCACAGCAATTATTTTATATAAACAATCGCCCTCCACCTTAAGCCGAGGCCCGTGGGTCCACAGACCACGCGACACTTTTCAATACAATCGCAACAAATTTATATATATATATATATATATATATTTATATATAATAGCGCCTTCACAAATTTCCGTTTGTGATTAGAACTGGAACTCAAACACTTGTTAATCATAGTTAATAAGCCCATCGGGTCCGGGCTTCAATCAAATGCAATCGGGGCGCATAATAGAAAAGTTCTGATTGCGATCAGAACACGGATGCGATTTGCATATATCAACTCCCGCTTATAACTGGATCGGGTCCGTCACTTCAATCGCAGCGTTTTACAAATTCGTGCGATCAATCGTAGAGTTCCGATTGCGATTGAGATTCCGGATGCGATTTGCATCTATCAACTCCTGCTTATAACACGATCGGGTCCGCCATTTCAATCGCAATCGCAACTTTCTGTTGCGATGTTCCGCTGCCCTTGCGATCTCCGATTGCGATTGGGTGAGGGTCCCACTTTATATTACTTCCTTTCCATTGATCATAGCACGCTCCACTTAAATATATATCAATGTATATGCCTTGGACCATTGCAGAATATGAAATGCGTGACATTTATATGTATTGTGATGGATATTATATATATATATATATATGTGTGTCCATCAGCGGGTTAGGCGATTCCTGGAATAATGTTTATGAATTATGTTAAATCTATAACGCCAGTTGGAGTGTGCGATTCCCGGAATTTGGTTTTGCATTATATGCGTAATGTCCGGCTTGGGGTATGATTCTCGGAATTATATATCTGTCCTCCGGGTTGGACGATTCTTGGAATTATAACAGCTCTACCTCTGCCTCTGTCTCTGCTGCTCCTGTCGCTTTGCCTCTGCCTCTGCCTCTGCTGCAGTGATAACGACTCTGCCTCTGTTATATTCTCTTCCTGTATCGTTGCTTCATCCATTGCATTCTTCACTTCAACTTTTCTGTTTTGTTTCGGTAGCCTCCTTTGCACAGTAATACTGTGATTCGTGTTGCCTCCTTTTCTTCTTTTTACTTCATACTGCTACTCAACCTCATATAACGCTGCTTTGTACCTCTGTTCTTTGCCTATCTCTGCATCTGTTGCCTTCTTTGTACTACATTTCTTAAGTTCAACTCTTTTGTACATTACGTTGCCTCTGCTTCTATTCATTGTCTCTGCTTTGTCTGTTTGCCTCAATTCCTTATCTCTTGCTTCTGCTAGCCGCCTTACTACTTCTTCTTATGCTTTCTGCTCCTTGGCTGATGTTTCAAGTGCTCCTCCTTTGTCATCTCCTTTGCCTTATTGCTAGTTCAGGTGCTGCTCCTTTGTACTTCTTTGCCATCAATGACAATATTTCCAACAGTCTCCCCCTTTGGCATTGATGGCAATCCACTTTCTCTGTTTGCTTTCTCTTTCTCTTGTTTCTTGCTCTTCCTGCTTGCTATTTGTTCTTCCTCCCCCTTTGACATCAATGGCAAAGGATGACTCCTCATCCCTCCGTATGGGTTCTGTCGTTGTATTTCCTTTCTCTGAGTTACGTTTAGGTCCTCTTCTGCCGAAATTGGACTATGTTGTGTTTCATTTGTAGTGGCTATAATATGTGCTAGATTGCAGACAAAGGTGATGCATTTTACGATTGAAAGGTTCTTGTTGCTTCTGAATGCTGATAATATTGATAATGATGATAATACTGATAATGCTGATCTTGTGGACTTGTTTTAAGCTTATCTTGCTGGTTGTTCTCCCCCTGGAATGATATCTTCATTTTGTTCTCCCCCTGAGACTGTACTTTCTCTTCATATTAGAGAATAGTATCTACAGATACTACCCCTATTCTGTCTCTCAAGTATTCGAATGGTTCTCTGGCAAGTGGTTTGGTAAATATATCTGTTATCTGTTGTTTCGTTGATACATAGTCCAGTTTAACTATCTTCTGAGCCACTTGTTCTCGGAGAAAATGATACTTGATTGGTATATGTTTAGTTTTTTAATGAAGCACAGTATTTTTAGATATACTTATAGCACTTGTATTATCACATTTGATTGAGATAGGTTCATTAATGCTTACCTTCATGTCTTGAAGAGTCTGCTTCATCCACATGACTTGAGTACAACAGGTTGTTGCTGCTATATATTCTGCTTCAGCTGTTGACAAGGAGATAGATGTTTGTTTCTTGCTTAACCATGCCACAGAGACTTTCTCCTAGATAGAATGCACCTCCACTTGTACTCTTCCTGTCATCCACAAATTTGTTCCCAATGTTTGCATACGTAATATATTTGTTAAGGTGAAGCTCTTGCCTTTAAGATACCAAAGCCCATATTGTGCTGTTCCTTGTAGATATCTGAGTATTCTTTTTACTGCCAGAAGATGGTTTTGTTTAGGTGCTGCTTGATATCTTGCCACTAGTCCTACTTCTAGCATGATGTCTGGTCTTGAAGCTGTCAAGTACAGCAGGCTTCCTATCATGGATCTGTAGAGTTTTTGATCTACATCTACAGACATATCATCAGCACACAGCTTTCATCCCGTGATCATGGGGGTTGTCATTGGTTTGCAGTCCTCCATTTTGAATTTTTTTAGCATTTATTTTAAGTATTTTTCTTGAGAAATGAATGTGCCTGTGTTCTTTTGCTGAATTTGCAGTCCCAAGTAGAAACTGAGTTCTCCAATCATAGACATTTCAAAATCTGTTTTCATCTCATCAGCAAACCCTTTTGCTAGATCATCTTTGTTGCTTCCAAACATAATGTCATCAACATATACTACAACAATCAGGAGTTCATTTTCATGGGCTTTTATATATATATTGATGTCTACTCCTCCTCTTTTAAAACCCTGTTTTTGCAAATATTTATCCAGTCTTGAGTACCAAGCACGAGGAGCCTGTTTCAGTCCATATAGAGATTTTTTCAGTTTACATACATAGTCTTCTTTATCTGTCAATGAGAAACCTTCTGGTTGTTCCATGTACACTTCTTCTTTTAGATCACCATTACGAAAAGCAGATTTTACATCCATTTGATATACCTTGAAATCTTGATAGCATGCAAATGCCAGGAACATTCTGATAGCTTCCATTCTAGCTATAGGGGCAAATGTTTAATCATAATCAAGTCCTTCTATTTGTGAGTATCCTTTGCAGACCAGCCTTGCTTTATTCCTGATTACCTGTCCTTGCTCATTCATTTTGTTTTTGAATACCCATTTTGAACCAATGATAATTTTCTCAATAGGTCTAGGAACTAGTTCCCAGGTATTGTTCTTCTCAATTTGGTCCAATTCTTCATTCATTTCTTTTACCCAATACTTGTCCTTGTGCTGCTTCAAATTTCTTTACAGACTTGTTTGACGATAACATGGCTATGTATACTTCTTTTGTCTGTTTAGTTAGATGCCTTCTTGTTTGTACTCGCACATTCTTGTCTCCTATGATTTGATCTTCTGGATGATTCTTTTGAGTGTATCTTGAGGGGGTTTTCAAGCTCAGCTCTGCATTATCTGTTGTCTTGCTTGTTTCATCATCATCCTTGTCTTCCTCTTCATGGTTGCCTGATGGACTGTAGCAGTCTGTATTTCTTGTATTGTTTGGAAGTTCTTCATCAAATCTCACCTTCAATGCTTTCAACTATCTTCCAGAGGATCTTGTTCTGCTTACACAATACCTTTGCTTTTTGAAGCATATCTGAAAAATCCCTTCATCTGCTCTTGCATCAAATTTCCCAAGGTTTTCATCATTATTCTTAATGTAACACTTTATACGAACTACGAAATGTTTTATTGAAGTGCTTTCCATGCCATAGTTCATATGAGTTTTTGTCTTTGCTTGGCCTTAAGTGAGCTTTATTAAGGATATGTCTTATTTGTGTCTTTGTGCCTTCCCATAAGGTTTGAGCAATATTATTCTCTTTGCATTATAGCTACGAAATTTATTGTTGTCTGAACTGTTTTGTCTCTCTGCTACTCCATTAAGTGAGTGTCCTATGACCAGTAAATTATTGTTTGTATCCATGTTCATTACATAGGTCTGCAAAGTCATAATGTGTGAATTCTCCTCCTCTGTCTGATCTGATACATTTCAGCTTGCATCCAGTTTGATTTTCTGCTAATGCTCTGAATAGCTTAAATTTTTCCAATGCTTCTGATTTATTTTTGAGAAAGGCAACCCATGTCATTCTGGAGAAGTCATCTATTATCAGCATGAAATAGGATTCTCCACTTGGTGTTCTAGCTCTAGCAGGTCCACACAGGTCCATGGGCACAAGCTGGAGTGGTCTTCTTGTTGACAACTCCTCTTTAGATTTAAAGGATGTGCGAGTCTGTTTCCCTAATTGACAAGATTTGCATATAGTATTTGAAGGCCTTTTTATTTCTGGCATGTATTTGACAGCTTTCTTCTTTCTCAATTTGATGATATGGTCAAAGCTGAGATGTCCCAATCTCCTATGCCACAACCATGACTCCTCAAGTTTGCTAAGATGGCAGGCTTCATCTTCCTCTTTCACTATGTATACATTATTCTCTGTTCAGACACCTTTGAGCGAAGTCTTTCCTATTGTCTTTCTGTTGTGCTTGACTTTGACTACAACCTGATCTTGTGCTCTAAAAGAACTTCATAGCCTTTGTCACACATCGAGCGTACTCGGTAAATTTGCTCGAGTCCATCCACAAAATTGTACCTCTTGGAAGCACTCCTCTGCCATTGTCTATCTTGACTAAGCCTTTTCCCTTGATCTTTCTTGATTTATCATTTCCAAAAGTAACATTTCCAGATTGCTTTTCATCAAGAGTTATAAACTTGCTTCTGTCTCCAGTCGTGTTTAGAGCAGCCGTTGTCCAAATACCATTGGCTTTTCAGATCTTGAGCAGTTAGAGCCATGTCACACTTATTCTCCTTCCTTTTCCACTTTGAGGACTTGAGGCCCCCTTTTGAACATTTGATTATAGTTTTTGCGAAATGTAGGCATGAACAAAATTGCTTTGACTCATGAACCTCCTTGAGGTGTAGAACATCATTCTTTTTCCATACTTTCTACATTCAATAATTTTATGGCCAAATTCCTTACAATAAAAACAATAACCATAGAAATTATTTGCATACCTGATGTAGGATTGTTTTCTCCATTTGTTTGTTTGAGATAGCCTCTTCATTGTTTGCATCTTTTGCAGGTCTGAATTACTCTTCCTTGCATAACAATATGCAGCAATATGTCCTGGCTTGTGGCAGACATAACAGGTGGCATTCTTCATAGAAGGGAAGAATCTCCTCTGATGACTTCCAAATTTGATATACTTAGGGGCATATGATTCTTTTTCTGCCATCTTAGTATTCATTATATTCCTTGTTACTAGAGATTTCTTCTGACCTCTGTCATCCTTATTATGTGTTTCTTCTTTTGTAGGAATTGTTTGAGCTACTTCCTCATTCTTCTTTGCTTTTACAAAAATAATCTCTCTATCAACCTTTTCTTTTGCTTTACTTGTTTCTCCTTCGTCACCTATTCCAGTATTTATCATAGGGGATCTTTGAGCAACCAAAATTTCATTCAAATTAATAGAGCTTCTTGTTTGAGAAGGGTATATATAAACTTTCTGTTGAGCATTTTCTAATTTCTTTCTCAGACACAGAATTTCTTCTTCCAGCTTCTCTTGTTCTCGAGATTTATCTTTGATTTGCTAAAGTAACATATCTTCCATCTTCTTGGCTTCTTCAAGCTTTACCTTCAGCTGCATGAGGACTTCTGAATTTTGTTCTTCTTCCACACATTTTAGGAGAATCTCTTTTTGTTCTCTACATTTTAGTCTGAGTCTGTCAATCTCCTCCAGAGCACTTCTTAGCTCCCCCTCAAGGTCTACTTCCCCTTCTTCTTCTTCATCTTCTAGTGGGAGTCCCTCAAGATATTCTATGGCCATCAATAAAAATTCTGAGGTTCCTTCTTCACTTGAGGGTTCATCTGAGTCTTCAGATGCACTGCTGTCTTGCTGAGCGTAGAAGGATTTTCTGCTGAATTTCTTTCCTTTCTGCCAGAACTTTGATGTGTCTTTTCTACGATTCTTAAGCTTGATTTCTTACTTTCTTGTGAGGACATTTAACGACATAATGTCAGTGACTCTTCCACGGTTAAATCATTTAAAGGGAAATTTACCTTTGTATCTACGAGCCTCCTATCAATTTCTTGACAAATTTAGCCTCTTCTTCATCGAGCAGAGATTTCATTTCTTCCTTTTCTTCTTTCTTAGTTTCTGTTTTGAATGCTGCTTCCCTTGTACTTGGCTTCTTCTGTGGGAGCCTCATTTCATAGGCTGTTAGATTTCCAAGTATCCGGTTCATGGTCAGAGTCTCCCAATCCGCTGTCTCTTCTATTGCAAATACCTTGGGATTAAATCTAGATGGGAGTGATCTTAGAAACTTTTGCACAACTATACTTTCTGGTATGGTTTCTCCAAGAGCTTTCATATTGTTAACAATTTCTGCAACTTTTAAGAAGAAGCTGCCAACATCTTCATTATCATTCATTTTTAAGTTTTCAAACTGGGCTCTATATATTTGAAGTTTGGCAGTTTTTACTTTCTGGTCTCCCTCATGTATGTCTTCAAGAGTATCCCATATTTTCTTAGCAGTGTCTTTGTGCATTACTTTAATAAATTCTGCTTCACATAATCCATTCAGGATGGCATTCATGGATTTTTCATTAGCCACAGAATCTTGTTTTGAGTCCTTTTCTAAGTCAGTTGCCTTCGGGGCATATCCTAATTGCACAACAGCCCAGACTTCTATTCCTAGAGACATTATGTATGTCTTCATTCTGGATTCTGGAAAACCCTTAATTTTCTTGATGAAGAAAGGGGCTTTATTGGTTAAGCACCCTTCTTTACTAGCCATATTGGGAACCTAGGATCTCCTTTCAGTTGTTAGACTTGTACAAAGGAACCTGCTCTGATACCAATTGTTGAATCTCTAATTAAACTGAGAGGGCGGGGTGAATCAGTTTAATACATTCCTGATCTTTTAAACTTTTCAATAAAATTATTTACACCTTCATTTCAAAATCTATTTAATGTGAGAGTAATCTTAGAATGTAATATAAAAGTATTAGTTTAATAGAGCAGTAGACTTAATTTGAGAGCAACAGGTATTAAGCAAGTGATACATATAAGATCAATACATAAATATCATGAACAGAGACACCAGATATAAGTGGAAACCCATAAAGGGAGAAAACCACATCTTATTATTGTTGTGATGCAAAGGCAAGATCCAACTCCCTCTCACCACTGTTTTTCTACAGGCACCAACCTACAGGAGGCTCCTACCTCAGTGCAAGCTACTATTTTGTAAGGCCTGACTCATGGGTTTCACCAGGCACCAACCTACAGGAGGCTCCAACCTCAGTCAGCTATAACTGACGACTATCAAGCTGCAACTTGATAGGGAAGCTCCAACTTCCTCAATTTATCAAACTGAAAGTTTGTTGATTTACCTCAGATATCAGCTCTGTTCTGTAGCTTCTCCTTCTGTTCTGCTTTTCTTAATCTTCTTTGTCTTACTCTTCTATATTCTGCCTTCTCTTGATTTACTCTCTCTTCATTAAAAAAAAACTCACTCTGCATATCAAGATGATATTATTTATAGATTTCCTCACATGATTGTTTGTATTCTGCTTGGAATTCGAAATGGAAAGTCATGTCTCTTTGCCTTCTGCCTTCTCACTCCTTTTATCAGCTTACTCAGAAATTATAGCTGTAGGTGTCAATTTTAACATTACAGTGGGAGTTTGTTTTCTCTCGGAGACTTGCCAATGCATCACAAACAATAAAAATTTAAATAAAACATTTACATTCAAATTTAAATGAGAACTCCGGCTCAACTCATTTAGTCTTTTGAATTGGTACGCATTTGTCTTTTCTTTGGCTGTCTTTGTCTTTTCTGTGACTATGTTTTATCTTCTTTCGGATCTGTTTGCTCTTCTGTCCTCTGCTGTGGTGTAACTGCTGCATATGTGTAAATGTGCCTTTTATATCCGCTGACTGTAAATCTGGAGGAATTCCAATCCCTTTTATGCCATTAGTGTCTTGTTCATGTGGCAGGTTCCGCAGGCCGGAACATACATATATTACAATTTTATTACATTAATAATCGCCCTCCACCTTAAGCCGAGGCCCGTGGGTCCACATACCATGCGGCACTTTTCAATACAATTGCAAAAACTTTATATATATATATAACAGCGCCTTCACAAATTTCCATTTGCGATTAGAACTGGAACTCAAACACTTGTTAATCATAGTTAATAAGCCTATCGGGTCCAGGCTTCAATCAAATGCAATCGGGGCGCATAATAGAAAAGTTCCGGTTGCGATCAGAACACGGATGCGATTTGCATATATCAACTCCCACTTATAACTGGATTGGGTCCGTCACTTCAATCGCAGCATTTTACAAATTCGTGCGATCAATCGGAGAGTTCCGATTGCGATTGAGATTCCGGATGCGATTTGCATATATCAACTCCCGCTTATAACTGGATCGGGTCCGCCATTTCAATCGCAGCGTTTTACAAAGTCGTGCGATCAATCGAAGAGTTTCGATTGTGATTGAGATTCTGGATGCGATTTGCATATATCAACTCCCGCTTATAACTCGATCGGGTCCGCCATTTCAATCACAATTGCAACTTTCTGTTGCGATGTTCCGCTGCCCTTGCGATCTCCAATTGCGATTGGGTGAGGGTCCCACTTTATATTACTTCCTTTCCATTGATCATAACATGCTCCACTTAAATATATATCAATGTATATGCCTTGGACCATTGCAGAATATGAAATGCGTGACATTTATATGTATTGTGATGGATATTATATATATATATATATATATATATATATATATATATATAGATATGTGTCCGCCAGCGGGTTAGGCGATTCCCGGAATAATGTTTATGAATTATGTTAAATCTATAACGCCGATTGGAGTGTGCGATTCCCGAAATTTTGTTTTGCATTATATGCGTAATGCCCGGCTTGGGGTATGATTCTTGGAATTATATATCTGTCCTCCGGGTTGGGCGATTCTCGGAATTATAACAGCTCTACCTCTGCCTCTGTCTCTGCTGCTCCTGTCGCTTTGCCTCTGCCTCTGCCTCTGCTGCAGTGATAACGACTCTGCCTCTGTTATATTCGCTTCCTCTGCCTTCATTTGCTGCCTCCATTGTATTCACTGCTTCCTTTTTCTGTCTTTGTTTCAGCGCTGCCTCCTTTGCCTGTCTGTGATTCAGCGCTGCCTCCTTTTTCTTATTTTTGCTGCTTCTGCTACTCAACCTCTGCCTCTGCCTTTGCTATACCTCTGTTCTTTGCCTATCTCTGCATCTGATGCCTTCTTTGCACTACATTTCTTAAGTTCAACTCTTTTGTACATTACGTTGCCTCTGCTTCTATTCACTGTCTCTGCTTTGTCTGCTGCCTCAATTCCTTATCTCTCTTTCTTCTTTTGTTGCCTTGCTACTTCTTCTTATGCTTTCTCTGCTCCTTGGCTGATGTTTCAAGTGCTCCTCCTTTGTCATCTCCTTTGCCTTATTGCTAGTTCAGGTGCTGCTCCTTTGTGCTTCTTTGCCATCAATGACAATATTTCCAACAATGAAATGATATTTAGCATTAA
Source organism: Pinus albicaulis (assembly GCA_034641835.2). NCBI lineage: Eukaryota > Viridiplantae > Streptophyta > Pinopsida > Pinales > Pinaceae > Pinus > Pinus albicaulis. Next base: position 6,238,294 of record MU968307.1, read on the forward strand.
TGTGATTTTTCCTCTTATGGAAAACATAATTCTTTGATAGTGAAATTGTTGAATTGTTATAATAGAAAATTTTGGTTCTTTGTTTTGTTCATGACATAAATCCCGCAACATCCTTCTCATCCAAACTGCTTGAAATGTTGTTATTGTTTCTACTACATACTTAGCTTTTGTTGTTGATAATGAAACTATTGGCGGCATCTTGGAAGCCCATGGAATGTCTCCCGAACCCAAATGAAAAACATATCCTGATGTGCTCTTTCTGTCATCAACACTTCTAGCCCAATCACTGTCAGTGTAACCAATCAGTCTAAAATCATCAGTTGCAGAGTATAGAACACCATACTCCTTTGTTCCATTGATATATTTTAAAATTCTTTTGGATGCTTTCAAATGTGTCTCCTTGGGTGTCTCCATGAACCTTGACACCAAACTTACTGCATACATTATATCAGGCCTAGTTGCAGTCAAATACATTAGGCTGCCAACCATAATTTTGTATAATGTCGGATTGACATTGCTACTGCAATATTCCTTTCTCAACTTCAGCCCCATGACGATTGGAGTTGGTGTTGGCTTGTTGTTCTACATATTGAACCTATTTAAAATCTTTGCAACATACTTTACTTAAGAGATAAAAAATCCATTTTCTGTTTGCTTCACTTCTATGCCCAAAAAATATCTTAACAACCCCAAGTCAGTCCTTTCAAACTCGCTTTTCATGACTGCTTTAAAATCAGCGATGAGAGAATCATCACTATGTGTAAAAATCAAATCATCTACATACAAAACATCAATAAGAATATTGTCGTCATTTTCTTTGATGTAGAGAGTAGGTTCACCATCACATTTGTCGAACCCATTGTCCATCAGGTAAGCATCTATCTTGTTGTACCATGAACGCAGTGCATTCTTCAACCCATAAAGAGATTTCCGCAACTTACACACCTTGTGTTATTGGCCTTCTACCGCATAGCCAGGAGGTTGTTCAACATACACCTCCTCTTTCAACACTCCATTCAAGAATGCTGACTTTACGTCCATTTGATATACTTTCCATTTTTGGTGTGCTGCTATTGACAATATTGTCCACATTGTCTCCATCCTTGCAAATGGTGTGAAGGTTTCCTCATAGTCTCTTTCATGTTGCTACTTGTAGCCTTTGACAACTAGCCTTACTTTGTGCCTTTCTATCTTACCTTCAATATTGCTCTTAGTCTTATAGACCCATTTCACTCCAATGACTTCTTTTCATTTTGGAAGGTCCACTTACTCCCATGTGTCATTCCTTTCTATTGCTCCTATTTCTTCATTCATTGCTTCAACCCATTTATCTTCTTTCATTTCATCTTCAAAATGTATTGGATCATCTACATGACAAAATAATGAAAATAAAGAATTCAGACCAGCACTATTATCAACTTCTTCTTATTCATAAATTTCACTTAAATTTCTGAATCTTAGTCTTATTATACTTATTGAAGATGATCTTGGTGTTTAGCTTGAAGTAGATGGAGTTGCAGAGCTTTGTGGTGTGCTTGGAGAAGCACTTAATTGATTGTGCAATGTTGTCCTATTGCTTTCTTGCGGTGTGCTTTTTTGAGATTGTGTGGGTGGAGGAGTTATTGTTGATGAATTACTTGATGCAGTCAATTCCTCTTTGTCTTCATGTGACATACATGTCTTCACATTGAATGTCTTCTCTAAACTTCCATCCCATGCTTCCTCTTCTATGAATTGAACATATGTGCTGATTATTACCTTATTGGTTAATGGATTGTAAATCTTGTATGCCTTGGATTCATCACTGTATCCAAGAAATATACATTTCTCCCCAATGTTTTCCAATTTCATCCTCAATTTATCCGGGACATGTGCATGTGCCACACATCTGAACACTGTCATGTGAGTGACAAATTTCTTACTTCCACTCCATGCTTCTTCAAGAACTCTATTCATGACAATTTTGGTTGGGAATCTATTAATGACATATGTTGCACAAGAGACAGCTTCAACCCAATAATCATTTGTCAAATGATTTTCCTTCAACATACTCCTTGCCATCTCCATGATGGTCTTATTCTTTCTTTCTGCAACACCATTTTGCTGAGGTGTATACCTTGTTGTAATCTTCTTGTGAATTCCATGATCCCTGCGAAAACGTAGGAAGTCATTTGAGATATATTCTCCACCTCTATCAGTCCTCAACACTTTTATGTAGTGTCCACTTTTCTTCTCAGAAAGATCTTTGTAGTGGCGAAAGTGGTCAAACACTTCACTTTTTTGTTTTTGAAAATAGACCTGTGACTTCCTTGTGTAGTCATCTATGAATGTCAAAATATAGTGGTTGCCACTAAATGATGGTGTTTACATTGGTCCACATAAATATGAGTGGACAATCTCTAAAGGTGATTTTTCCCTTATTGAATTTCCTGCTGGAAATGATTCTCTGTTTTATTTTCCCAAGATGTAGCCTTCACATAGGCTTTCTGGTTTCTCTATGAGTGGTAGTCCTTCCACCATGCATTTTCTATGCAATAAATTCAACCCTCCGAAGTTGAGATGACAAAATCTCAACCAGTTCTCATATTTGACTTCTTCTTGAAATATTTCTTGTGTGACAGCTGCTATAACACCTTCTTCCTTCAAGTATGATGTCATCTTGAGAGGAAACATTCTATTTTTTGTCATATGCACTTTTTCAATGAGTTGTCTACTTGGAGGCTTATCCAAGATTGTACACACGTCATCTTTAAAAAATACATTATAGCCCTTTTGCATGAGCTTTCCAATGCTTAGGAGGTTATATTTCAATCCAGGGACATAATACACATCTGGCATGAACTTCTTCTCTCCCTTCTGTGTTAGTATGTCTATTCTTCCTTTTCCCATGACAGATACCTTGCTATCAGTCCCCGTTGTCACTTCAGATCTTACACTTTCATCTAGATTGGAAAACATTGCTATGTTTCTAGTAATGTTGTTGCTACACCCTAAATCTAAGAACCATACATCCCCTTGTTTTTCTTGTGCTACATTACAAGCTAAAAACAAACTATCATGGTTCTGATTTTCCTTTATGAGATTTGCATTTGGTTTGATACCCATGTCATGTTTATTCTTTCTACATTCATTTGCATAATGACCATGCTTCTTACAATAATGACATTGAACTTGAGATTTATCATACCTTTGACTTTGTGCTTGATTTTGGCTTAGGCCTTGACTTGGATTTTGATTGCTGCCTCTTCCACTTGAGCTTGAAGGGTTGCTTCTTCCACCTCTGTGTGGGCTTCTTCCTCTTCCTCGGTAGTTTGATCTTCCTCGACCTCTTCCTTAACCAAAAGACACTTGTGTCTTGAATGCATGCTCCAATGAGGAGTTTGTTGCTCTACTCGGTCTGCGCTCATGAGACATCAGTGATGCATGAAGCTCATCCACTGAAAATTGTGAGAGATCCTGTCTCTTCTATGGCCATAACTATGGCATCAAACCTTGATATAAGACTTCTTAAAACTTTCTCAACTATTCTTCTTTCTTCAAGTGTCTCACCATGAGACTTGATTTGGGTAACCAACCCAATCACATGTGTAAATAATGAGTCTATATTCTCAGACTCTTTCATGCGTAATGTTTCCAAATCTCTTCTCAGCATGTGTAGTTTTGATGTCTTCACCTTTGCCATGCCTTGGTAGGTTGTATGGAGTGTATCACATGCCTCTTTGTACTTCGTTGTTGTTGCAAACCATGGGAAAATGCTTTCATGCACTGCCTGGAAAATATAGAAGAGGGCTTTGGAGTCCTTCTTCTTATTGTCCCTTGACAAATCTCTCTCTGCTTGTGTCAATGCATTATATGTTGTTTCATCTACTGGTTCCTGGAATCCATTCTCCACCAGCTCCCAAATATCTTGTGAGGAGAACAAGGCCTTCATTGTAATAGCCCTATAATCATAATGCTTTCCATTGAACTTTGGTATTTATGGATTAGTCAATATTGTGCTTGTTGCTGCCATTTTCACTATGTAAACAAAAAACCTTCACACTGTTGGAGAATCTGCTTCTCAAAACAAACTTTCAACTCTTCAATAAAAACATTTTCTTTCACTCAGAGATTAAACCCGCTCTGATACCATGTTCGAAATTTAAAATAACAGAGAAGATGGAAAAAAAACAGGGGAAATGCTTTCCCTAAATTAAATATTTACACAGAATGCAGAGTTACTTTAAGCAAATGACAGCACAATTTGGCAAAACTACAGAGCCACACACAGAGATAAAACCAGAGAAAATTTTTCTATTATCTTCTTCTGCTTCAGCAAGTTTTTATACATATTCTAACTACAGTATAAAACATATGAAAATAGCTCGCTTAATACAAAATGGCAAAGCATTACAATTGAATGAAAATTCAATGTTGCATGGACGGATATCTGCAAATTTTCCTTCTGTTGTGTTATGCAATTTCTTCACGAAAAAACGTACAAAACATAAAACCCCGGACTTGAAATTATTTTGATCTTAGCTTTGAAACCACATCGCATTCGCACCCTCATCGCAAATTATATTTCAGCGATGTCAAAACTTAACTGGGTGCTATCATCCTGATCTTGTGAAATGTGATGTGCGCTGGCATTATCGCATTTCAACTTAAAACATTTAACCTGCGGCAAATTAACTGGAAAACTTAAGAACTTTCGATTGCGATATGCAATGGTGATACCGCATCACAACTTAACAAGGTTTTGGACCGGGGGAAAAAAAGGTAAGATATAAAATGTGTGAAGCATGAAGTGCGACGCGCTATGCGATGGCAAGTGTGAAAAGGCGAAATTTAAGGAATAAAGGAAATACAAAGGTTTTTCTTTGGAATTGGATAATGCGTATAGGTTGAGGGTCCCACCAATATTGCAACGGCAGAGATAAAGGTTTTGGTGATGGGTTAAGTGGAAAGGTTAAACATTGTGAAGTGATGTATGCAGGAAAACGGTAGGTATACGGCGGGAAGAGGATTTAAATGTAGATTGGTGGCTGGACTCTGTTTCCTAAACATCTACGGAAAAATTACGTGCATTAAGAAACTGCGGATATGGGATTTTGTCCTTCTTCTGCAAAAAAAATTAATCTGTAAGTATGGTTGCTCCTTGTTTTATTCATGGACGTTGTTGGGAGTTAAATTCCAACAGTCCCCCTTAATCACAACTTCTGCCATCGACCATTCCCAAACATTCTCTGAGATAAAAAAATATTGTCAGTGCTAATGGCTTTGTGAATATGTTTGCAAATTGTTCCTTTGACCTACAATGTTGTAACACAATTTCACCATTGTCAACTAATTCTCTTATGAAATGAAATTTATGAGCAATGTGCTTTATCCTCTTGTGGAAAACATAATTCTTTGATAGTGCAATTGTTGAATTGTTATCACAGAAAATTGTGGTTCCTTTGTCTTAATTCCAAGTTCTCAATTTTGTAGTCTTCCTCGCCTGAGTGTAATGCTAGCTCGTTATTTTCACTCCCCATATATATGGTAGTAGAACCGAAAAAATTTTAGTGCCCAATGGCCCAATTGACCCCATCATGTAGGTTGAGTCCTCACCAACAAAATAAATCAATAAACAAACAAAATCCTGCACATATAACACTTCACTGTCGATGAAACCGAAAATTCGGTTATTATTCATTCAACTCAAGAACCTTCAAGTCCAGGAATTTTCACTACTTCGAAGCTTCTACAATATCTCACCAAGGGTTCCAACTCAAAACTAGTCCTGTAATCCTACAAAGACCTCTTAAATATTACAATTCCATACCATATGTTTTGAACTCCCATGTATCTCTCCCGAAATCTCTACCTGTGACATAGTAGAAAAAACAACCCAGAATGTAAGAGTTAAAATAGTTGAGAGGAAGCACCAATGCATTCCTCAGATCATGGCGACTGTGATTTTTATGTTGTTATTCCTCGTACATTTCCATCTCCATCCTTTGGTTCGTCTCCTCCCTAACCGAGATAATTTACACCTGCATGGATTATGTTCAACTTCGATTTCATTTCCATATTATGTTACCAACAATCGACATTTCACTTGAATATTGGAGACCTTGAGTCCGATGTTATTTTATTTCGCCTCTGATTTGGTCGGGCCTGACAGTATGTTACCTTGCTAATTTTTTGGAGAAAACATGGTGGATCAGCCAGGGAAACTAGTTCATCACAACGACCATTATTTTCTCTTCGGGGTTTTTATTCCCTCACAATTTGTATTTCTGATGGAAATTTATTTAATTTTATTATTGGGTTTATATTTCCATCTCTACCATCTAGGTGGGCTTCAATTAGGAATTTAAGTGTCTTGATCTTAAATACCCCTCTTGTTCTTTGTGTTAGCCATATAGGCAGACATACATATCTTTGCATCTACCCATAATTTTTTGTTTTATTAAAAGGAAGAAAAGTAAATATCTGCAAAGATAGTATAAATTATTTTGCATATACCTTCGCATATATCATGTGTGTGTAAATTATGCATTTCCGTGTATAAGCAAAAACACGAGGATAATTCTTAAATCTCGCCATGTAATTTCTGAGATTAGTCAGTAGATTTTGCGATTCTCTATGTTTATGTTATTAAAAATTAGTGTAGTAGATTATTAGGATGGCCAATGCTCAGAATGATTGGTAGAGTCAGTAGATAATTAGTATTTGATATATTATAATATTAGTAATAGGTTTATTATATAGAAATGTATTTACATACTTGATTTAACGTGAGAATTACAGGTTTACCTCACTGATATGTGTTTTATTTTATTTCATTGTTTTTTATATGTCATAATTATCTTGGTTTATCGGCTGGCTTAAAGAGCAGGGGCCATTTCAGATTCTACAATTGGTATCAGAGTAGGTAAAATTGTTTTGGGTTAAATTTTTATTGTTGGAATTTCACCAAAGTTAGACATGTCGAATTCTAACATGCTCATTCCAAAATTTGATGGGAACGATTATGATTATTGGTTCATTAAGATGTTGACCTTTTTCATTGGAAAAATTTTGTGGGAGATTGTTGAGTCAATTTATGAGGAGCCATATGATTGGAATGCCCTTACAACTAATGAAATAACAACAAGAAAGGAAGCAAGGAAGAAGAATGTTCAAGCTTTGTTTCACATTCAGATAGCTCTTGATAAGAGATTATTTCCAAGAATATTAGGAGCAACAACTGTCAAATGTGCCTGGAGGGCTCTACAATAAGCTTACCAAGGTAGTGATCAAGTTAAGGTGGTCAAGCTTCATACATTGAAACAGGAGTTCGAGAATTTGAAGATGCAAGAAGTTGAAAGTATAAGTGACTATTGTGCGAGAGTCAAATATGTGGTCAATAAAATGGCTACACTTGGGGAAAATGTAAGTAATGAATGTTTAATAAAAAAATGTATTGAGATCTTTAACACCTATATGGAATCATGTTACCATAATCATAGAAGAAATCAAGGATTTGATACAACTAAATTTTGATCAATTGGTTGGATCTCTCATTTCTAATGAAGAAATATTGAAAGACACTTTTGAAGGTATAGAGAAAGATTTTTCCTCTAAATTAAAAATTACACAAAATGAAGATGCAAGTACCAGTAGTGCCAAAACCAATCAAGGTCAAGGAAAATGGCAAAGGAAAAAAATTTCTAGAGGTAGAGGCAGAGGTGGTTCAAGAGGAAGAGGTAATTCCAGAGGAAGAGGTAGAGGTAGATTTGATAAGATAAATGTTCAATGTTACTATTGTAACATGTATGGCCACTTTGAAAGAGAATGCATATTGAAATAAGGTAAAAATGCTAACTATTCTCAAGAAAGTAATGATTATCCTCCATGTCACTTATTTTTATCTTATGCCAAAGGTGAAAATACTAGTAAAGATGTTTGGTACATAGATTCTAGATGCTCTAACCATATGACAGGTAATGAGAAATTGATGGATTGTAGATTTCTGTGGTGTAGATTTTTAGAATCACAGCTCGGAATATCCACAGTTCTCATTTTCAAGTCCGAGAACTGTGGAGATTCCAAGCTGTGATTCTAAGAATGAGAAATTGTTTTCAACCAAGGATGGAAGTTTTAAATTCAAAGTCAAGCTTGGTGATGATAAACCATTGGAGGTTGGTTCCAAAGGGGCTATGGAGGTACAAACAAAAGAAATTATAAAGAATATTCATGATATTTATTATACACTACAATTGAAGCACAATTTGTTAAGTGTTGGGCAGCTATGTGAGAAAAATTATAAAGTAGTCTTTGAAAATAATACATGTACTATTTATGATAAGAATAAGGGAAATAGGGTGATCAATATTGTGCCTATGACAAGAAATAATATGTTTCCCTTGAGGTTTTATGAACATAACAACAACCTTGCAAATATGGCTTATTAGGATTTAATTTGGCTATGGCATCTCAATTATGGGCATTTAAATTTTCATAGTTTGAAGTTTCTAACCTCACATGCATTATTTTATGGTTTTCCCAAGGTAGAGGATCATAAGGAGGTTTGTGAAGGATGTGCTAAAGGCAAGAATGCAAGGGAAAGGTTCCCAAAGGGAAATACATGGAGGGCTCATCACCCACTTCAACTTGTTCATTTAGACATATGTGGTCCTATGCAAACTAATAGTTTGGGCAAGTCATCATATTTCAACACTTTTATTGATGATTACTCATGAAATTGTTGGGTATATTTTTTGAAAGCCAAAATTGAAGCCTTGGATACATTCAAGAAGTTCAAAGAACTTGTAGAAAATGATAAATGGTGCAATATCAAATGTTTGTGGACTGACCGTGGAGGATAATTCTGCTCAAAATATTTCTAGATTTATTGTGATATGAATGGCATCAAGAGGCAACATACTACCACATACACACCCCAAGAGAATAGTGTAGTTTAAAGGAATAATCGTACTGTGATTGAAATTAAAAGGTGCATGTTACAAACTAAGGGATTGAGAAATTCTTATTGGGGAGATGCAGTTGCTGCAGTAGTGTACATCCTCAATCGTAGCCCCACCAGTGCACTAGAAAATATGACTCCTTATGAAGCTTAGTATGGAAAAAGGCCTAATGTTAATCATCTCAAAGTTTTTGGTTGTTTGGCTTATGTGCATGTCCCTGATCAAAATAGAAAAAAGTTAGATGCAATGTTATGAAACCAGCTCCAAAAATGGAAGAAAAGAGAGATCAACACCTTAGAAGTAAGCCACTTCAAGTGGGAAACCTCCACTAGTACATTTGGGGGGAATTCCGATGCTTGGTTCCGATGCTTTTGACCAAATGTCGGAAATTTCCCCAAATTTTTTCAATCCCGCCCGAAACCGTCGCTATACCAACGTTTAGAGAAAAGTGTCGCAATACTGACACTTAGACAAAGTGTCGCAATTGTGACATTTGGAGGAAGACGTCAGAATTGCGACACTATGCCCCAAAGCGTCGCTCTTGCGATGGCTGCCTCCAAACGTCGCAAGTGCGACACAATGTCTAAGTGTCGCAATTGCGACGTTTGGAGGCATCTGTCGCAAGAGCAACGCTTTGTCCGCCGTCGGTATAACGACACTTATATGTGCGCTACATAAAAATATGAAACTTATATCCGCGCTACATAAAAATGATTTTATTAAAAACTACATGCATTATCATGCACGCATTCGCCCTCCACTCTTACAGAACAGCATTCGCGCTAAAAATTCACCCTTAGCTCTTGCAGAACAGCATTTGCCCTCATAATTCACCCTCAGCTCTTGCAGAATAACATTCGCGCTCAGAATTCGCCCTCAGCTCTTGCAGAACAGCATTTTCCCTCAAAATTCGCCCTTAGCTCTTACAGAACAGCATTCGCCCTCAGCATTCGCTCTCAGCTCTTGCAGAACAACATTCGCCCTCAGCTCTTGTAGAACAACATTCACCCTCAGCATTCACCCTTAGCTCTTGCAGAACAGCATTTGCCCTCAGCATTCGCCCTGAGCTCTTGTAGAACAAAATTCACCCTGCATTCACCCTCAGCGTTCGCCCTCAGCATTCTCCCTCAGCTCTTGCAGAACAACATTCGCCCTCAGCTCTTGCAAAATGGTAAGTTCTTACTGCAAGCCCTTCCTCCTATAGTAGGGTTGACTATATTTGGGTTTTTTTGGTCAATTCCATTGGATTGTGTTAGGCTGTAGGGTTCTCTCTAGATGTCTTCCAATGTTCTTTCGGATGAGTTTCAAAGAGGATGTGTAAGATGTGCTTGTGCTTGCATGAATTTGACTCCACCCGTTTCATGAAGTTTAAGCTATGGATTTTAGTTCGACAAACTCATCCATCTCAACACCCAGTAACGAATTTCCCTTGGTCTGATCTATATTGAAGGTGAAGTGTAAAGTGGTAGAGAATGGGAGATCGAAAGTCATCAAATTTATCACAAGGGTAGTACTCCAGATTTGGGGATTTCATGATATTTGGGGATTTTCTGATGACATACCAAAGGTCACATCCATACAACCATATCAAGGTCAATGTTGAGATCATTGTCATATAGATATAGGTCACTGATATATAGGGTTAATATCATCATCACTATCCATGGAAACCGAATGGTTACAAAATATGTGATTGTGGTTGGCTCATTTATAATTATTACCCATTTACAGTAGAGCACAGAAACACTAAATATGGCCCGAGCAGAGCCTTTACAACAGGCAATGGAATTGCAGCTGCTTCATCAATAACCAATAGCTCCACTTGAGAAAACTTTTCATAATCTTGGGGTTGGATATAATGCAGAGCAAATAATTGTAGTTATCATTCGTGCTCCAATATATTAATATACTTTTTACATTGAACTGAAGAAAGGGAAACAAGCAAATGCTAGCCATCATACAATGCTTTGACATAAGATTTTTGAGTGACATACTTGAAAAAAGAACTCATCCACTGATATTTATAATCATTTTAGTTATTCAAGTTAAACACAATGTCAAGAATCAAGATTCAATACCCTCTATTATCTTCATCACCCAATACAAGATTTAAATTTTTCCAAAAGAAACGCTTATTAATTTGGCAGCCATTATTTCTCCCTGCTTTAAAAACCCTACATTTAAATGAAAACAAGCATTGCATTTCAACTACAAAAATCTATTAGTGTTCAAATGTACATGTGTGCATCACTTGTGTGGGGTATTCCTTTTCCACTTTCAGATTATCCAAGAATGTGTGCAGTATAGTTCATATTTTTTGTGATTTAGATTATCTTGAAAAAGGAAAGGTAAATTATTTCCCATGGAAAAAGAAGGTTTTCCCTTTTTACTATTGGAAATGGTACAACAAAGTTCCATTTCTACTCGAAACTCCTATGAAACAGGAACCAAATAAAGGCCATGTTCTCAATGGACATCATTTGGCTTTGAAAATGGCCATTGCACCGTGTTGTTTCTTATATTACATCACGATAGTTTCTTAGGTCATTTCTTGTTTCTTGAGATGAAAAACAACCAAATAAATTGTGAATATCCTTTCAAGAAATAAATGACCATTTCTCAATCATATCTCAACTATTTTTTATTTTATTCAGTGGTTGCTTACTTTGAGAGAAATTTGACACTTGTATAAGGAATATAACATAAAAACACAAAATGGGAAGGAATTGATGAGGTAGATGTCCTTTAGTTGTTGTCAATTAAGAATTGATAATACACGATGCATATTCTGTACTACAAACTAGATTCCTTCCTGGAGTTAGGACACAGAGTATTGAATCAAAGTTGTAGTTTCTAACTTCTTGTATTGGTTCATCAATCTTGAAATTCAGACATTGCATGTCTTCATTGCTTCATGTTTGAATAATTCGCATCATATCGTACAATAGGAAATTAGGAATTATGATTATTATTACGTTATGGATCTGTTAAGTTACTTTTAAGTTTGCATGGTTTAGTGTGAAATTATTCTAGTGTGCCCCTAGGTCTAGGTGAAGGAATGCCAAGGACTGAGAACCCTAGTTTTTAAATGGTATTGTTTCTTATACCCAAAAACCCCTCAACATCACTTCTTATTAGTTCTTAACAATAGTGTTGTAAACAATTTGAGAATTGATATAGCAAAATCTCACACTTCTCAAGATAAATTCCTAAAGCTAAAGTGTGATACCATGTGTAATTCAATAGCCCCATTGTCACCTCACCAACCTCTTTTCACTTCGGACTAGCTCTCCTCCAACTCAAGGGGGGTTCTCCCTAGTAGATGTTAGGGATATAATGGCCCAACCAAACCAAGTCAAGAGCCCCCTAACTCTCTATGTTTACTACTATCAATCAAAATATTGAACAATAGGGTCAGACATGCATCCTGAAGATAAAATTGCTAGGGTATTTTTGGGTAATTTCAAAGGGAAAGTCCCCAAACACATATAATCAAGGAATTATAATGTGATTTCAAACATTAAATATCAACAAAATCTTTTAAAGGATATTGAAAGGAAAAAGGTGATGGAAGATAGAAAGTGCCTTACTTAAATGCTCTAAGTATTTTTCAATAGTTGCTCCAAAAGCTTCACTTCAAGGCCCTTCAAGATTGTCTCCAACAATGCTATACCATCAGCTTCAACAATGTTGCTGCAAAAATTCCCTCAAGGTCTTCACAAAAAGTTTACTAGAAGTTTCTCCAATAATATATTCAATAAGGTCTTCATTGTCAACTTGTCTCTTGTTTGGGTGCCTTAATGTGCAATGACATGTTTCCAGGACTGAATTCAATGCAAGGCATATTTGAAACTCTAACTCTATCTTTCGTTGTCTTATTAGAAATTATTTCAGTTTTCATTTTGTGTTTTCAAGTTAGATATTGTTTTTAAGTTTTTACATTTATAATTTTATTGCAATGTAGCAGACTGATTAGGGCAGTATAGGAACAACCCCGAGACGAGATGATCATGGAAAGAGGCTAGCAGAAGAACATGTAAAGTGCCAACATTGCTCCATCTTCAGGTATTTTAGTTATTTACATAATTGAAATAATATTAATTTTGTTTAAATATGCAGACACCTAGCCATGGTACGCGTAATGATTCCCTCTTTGAGGAAGAGCTTTCTTCATCCCTATCTCCAGTGTTCTTGTTGCGAAAAAGGGCACGAGATGCAAGGTCAGAATTTAATACTTTGATAGACGCGCCTCAAACACCTGAAATAGAAGAGAGGATAAAACAACTTATGAGCCAGCTAGAAACATATCAGGTAATAATAAAAATTCAAAAGGATTTTTTTTTTGTTCTGCATGAGATGAATTGTGATAGTTTGATTTTTAATTTTTACATTGACTAAACTAACAAAAATTTCTTTTGTATGTAGCATTTTCTGGCACTTGTTGAACCCGGTGTTGGTGGTAGTGGGAGACAAGGGCAAGAGATTGCCCAACAACCCTCTCGTACACCTTCTACTCCTTTAGGTGCCAGCCAAGAAACACACCCTGCCCAAGCAGACACCCAGCCAACCGCTGAACATGCTGGCAATGATGAGGCTGATATGGCCAACTACATTATTGCGTTTCCTAGAGCTACACGTGCCAGCTCCACAGGGACCATTAATGGCACGTTGTTGGTGAAAGATGAAGGTGTCCCTATAAAGCACGTACAACTCCCAGGTAAATTTTAATATTTTAACTATTTCATGTACTTTATCTAGAACATATTTATCATGATTTTTATTTTTAAATTAATGATAATATCTTCTTTTTTTCTGTGTAGGAAACAATGAGTTCTACAGGTTTTTGGAGAGCCATGCGTTGGTAATTTTTGGCCCAACCATATGCACAAGGTGGAATTCCCAGAATTCCAACCTAAAAAAAGAACTTCTAGATTATCTAGAAGCCCTTTTTGGGGTCGGCACATTTGATAGAACAGCGGTGGCTCGGGTGGCCGACAAATATTTGAAATATACCAGGGACACCTATAGGACGCAATTGCAATTTAACCCTAGATACGAGCGTCCTCTCACACTTCCAGAGAGTGAGTGGAGAGAACTCATCCATGAAGAAAAAGAGAAAAGGGCAAAGAAAGAAGGAAAAATGCCAACTGGACCTGCAAGGCAAATTACAACTTTAATTCAATAGCTTTAATTTTCTCTATGTCTAAAATAAAAGTGTGCTACGTCATATCTGACTTCAATATTTTGATGCTAGGTTGCCTGACACCTCAAAGGCAACCAAAGCTAGGATTGAAAAAAGGGCCATCACAAGCTAGGCCAGGGCGGCTACTTGAAATTAGCCGCAAGAATTGTAATTAAGTAGCTAAACATCTTATAATTAATTGTATCTCCTTCCAACGTTTTTGTAATCCTATCAAATATGATTAAAAATACACAATTATATGTAATGTAGGGTGATGACTTCGGAACAGAAACTACAGAGGAAGATAAAAATATCGCTTTCCCTTTCGGCTATCAAGCCGTAGTTGAACGTTGCAGAAGCTTGGGGCAGGTCCCAAGATCCAGAATGCCTGATAAGGTAAAACATTAACCTTTCAATATGTTTGTTTTCGTCCATAAACTTAATGTCTAACAAATTTGTTTAAATTAGGGGAGCAGCACTACTGACGAGACAAATAACCCAGTTTTAGAGCCATATGTAGATGATCCTCATGTGCAACCTGATCATTGTAGTGGGGACCAGACCAACAATGCTACTATCAGTGAGGGCCGTGATGGTAATTAATTTCCACTTATATTTTTTTCTAATTATAACTTGATGGTTGTCCTTATAACGTTTTTGTTTAAATGACAGAGAATGTTTCCCTTGAGGATCTTACCACCAGAGAGGAAGACAGGGCAACAGTCCCAACGGCGACAACTGGTGCACCAGGTAAATAATCTCATTGCAATTTTTTTTATTAATATTACCGAACTAGTTCAATGATATTTAAAAAATGAAAATTAAAATTTAATATTATCTGTTTTTGTAGGCGATGCCCCGTCACTGGATGAGACCAGACATCGTGACAACGCAACTAGGTCAGCGGCGACAACTGGTGCACCAGGTAAATAATCTCATTGCAATTTTTTATTAATATTACCGAACTAGTTCAATGATATTTAAAAACTGACAATTAAAATTTAATATTATCTGTTTTTGTAGGCGATGCCCCATCACTGGATGAGCCCAGACATCGTGAATACGCAACTAGGTCAGTAGTGCGGGTTGAAAGGCACGAAACAGGAGTAGAGCACGATGATATTGATGATGTAATTAGGAGCTTTAAAAATAGGAAGAAGAAAAAGAAAATTTGACAATGTAAAATATTGTATTATTATAAGACAAACGTTACCATACTTGGAACGTTTTTTTGCGTTATATAAAAAAGTCATTTATCATACTATTTTTATGTCAAGCATTAATTGCAATGTTTCCTTGCGTACTTTTTGTTGAATTGTTTTTTTATTAGTTATTGAATTTTTTTTTTATGCTCATGAAAGTAAAAAATGAAATATAGATTGGGTATTGGGGAATTGAGAGTGATGTGAGGGGGGGGGCAGGGGCCATAAGAGCTTCCACCTTCACGTGGTTGGCCCTGTTTAGTAGAGAATAATTTATTGGAGTGATTTAATCTTGGAGCAAACCTCCCTCGATCCAGCGTAGCAACAAAAAAGTTACTATTGACTTAGTTGCTACTCTTTCAGATCGTGGGAGGCTTGTTCCAAGTTCATGCAACTCCAATAAATTGTTCTTGAAATGAAGAGGAGCTTATTCAGGTATGTTTGAAATTTTAAACATATGTTCTAACATTATCATAAGAATGCATCTTATAGTAAAAAATACTACATCAATTACTTGTATTTATTGTATAGATAATGATGGATTTTGATTGACTTGGTAGTGCAGCTACAAATCCTCTTGCATCATGAGCAATACAACTTGTCAACCAGGGTCATGTCCAGGATATTTTTGCTTGTGCGCTTGACCAGGTTCGTAATGTCACATTTTGTAAGTTCCTTTACAGTTCATAATTCAATATTAAGCTTGTTCATGATTATTATCTAGGTTTTTGTATGTGTTTTTTCATCTATTTGATTGTAAGAAACTCTGCATGTTTCCTGTTGTTCACTATGATTTCTCCCATTACCACTCCCAGGATGAATCCGACTTTATTGTTACATAGGTTACTTTATTGTTACTATGATTTCTCCATTTACGATTTCATAGGTTACATCATGTAAAGTTTTCAATCTCAGGTTGGTGATGAGATTTAGTTCTCCAGATTTGGGGCTTTTCTGATATTTTCTCCCTCATGTCATTCTTGCATCACCTCGATGTTTGAGCATGCCAATTTTCTACCACTTGTACCAATTGGCACATGTCAATCTCTGATTGGTGCCACATTTCACCTATTTTCAATGAGAGTTTAGGGTTTCTCTAACATAGCTTCAGAAATCCGATTCAGTGCCTGCTTGAATATTGTCACATAATACTCATGGTTTGGATTGATGAGCCTATTCTTAATGGTTGGTTTATTCATAAGAACCACCCATATAGTCATCTTGAGAAATTTCAGAAGTTTTCTCGGGTTTCCTTTTTCACCGTTTCTAGTGGGTGGGATGGTGTGGGGTGATCCATCAATACTGGTGCTCTTGTAGTAGGGAATTTGTTTTTGGGGATATAAAGGAGAATTTGATGTAGATATCCCATTGGATGCATTCATAGATGGACACGAGATGTCAAGAATTTAAATTAAAAATATGCAACCTCTAGCATGGCAACCTGAAGGCCGCAAGAGACACTGGTTAAAGATTGTTTTGTGCTGGCTTTAATATACTCGTGATTTATTTCTATTATCTTAATGCAAATATATAGTCCGGTCTCATTAAAATGAGGATTGTGGTTGTATTTCTCTTTGGTTGTTTCTCTCTTAATGCTCCAGAAGTTGCCAAAAGTTGCGATAGTTGTTTAGTTTGCCTTTTACAACTTAAAAGTGGTTTTTAGCAATGGGAGTCATGTTTTTTAAGGTTCATACTAATATGAAGATCTTGTAATTCTATATTCAGCATAAGAGAAGATGGCCTCTGCTTTGGGCGGTATGACAACAATTGCCACATCTACCTCATTGGGTAACAATGGAAAGGGGAAGAAGTTGGGTGCAATGTTTGATAATTATAGCAGACAATTGTCTTCTCTTTCAGTTTTTTCACCCATTTCCTTTAATCGCTCAAGCAGAAGAGGGACTCTGAGATTACGCGACAGAGAGAAGGTAGTTAATACAAGAGCTGTGGAAAAGGAGTTGTACTTCAACAAGGATGGCTCAGTGACAAAAAAATTGTAGGTCAGAGAAAAGATTATGTTTAAAGGAAGGTCACCTGCACGTGAAACTTCACTATGGTGGATCTTTCCTTGTCCACTTATATTCGATTTTAATGTGTTATTTTAATTTTTCATGGAGGGTTGTTTTGGCATATTGTCTGGCATTCAATTGCACACTTACTGAAAGCATTGTCGATTTGTCTTGCAGGCGGTGTGAACAAACTTGTTGATCTTGTTGGAGTCACCCTTGAGGCAAAGGGAAAAATGTTGTCTTGGAGAGCAAGCATGGTTCTCCAAAAATATTTAATGATGGTGTGACAATAGCTAAGGAGGTAATTTGTAGATGTGTGCTCTGGTTTTCTTTTTAACGTTGTATTAGTTCCCCCTCTTAAATGTCTTAGATCACTAGTACAAAATGGCTAATTTGTTACTAAAAAAACGACTAAAATTCACATATAAACGACTATTTTTCGATCGGTGACCAATAGTAGCTAATTTACAGTATCTTATAACGTGACCAACTTTTGGTCGTTTTTAGCTTAGTCATTAATTGGTTATCTCAATTTTTTCATCTAGTTGTATATTTGGTCATTGATTTGGTCATTGATTTAGTCATTGATTTGGTCACTAATTTAGTCATTCATTTGGTCTTTCATTTCGTCACTGATTTAGTCATTCATTTGGTCTTTCATTTTGTCATTGATTTAGTCATTGATTTAGTCATTTATTTGGTCACTGATTTAGTCATGCATTTAGTCATTGATTTGATCTTTGATTTGGTCATTAAATGTCACAATTAATGACCAAATACACAAAAAAATATATTACTATATGATCACCCAAGAAATCCAATTAATGACCAAAGAACTATGACCAACATGTTGGTCGTGTTATAAGATACTGTAAATTAGCTACTAATAGTCATATATATGCAAATTTTAGTCATTGTTTGAAACTAATTAATGACCGAAGAAATGTGACTAAATTTTAGTCGTGTTATAAGATACTGTAAATTAGCTACTAATAGTCGTATATATGCAAAATTTAGTCATCATTTGTAGTCACAAATTTATCATTTGCAATAGTCATTTATTCATTATATAAACGACTAATTTAGTAGTTTATATGCATTTCATTAATAATCATTCTAAAAACAAAAAGTCGCATATTTTAATTACAATACTAAACAACATCAAGTGCAACTATAAATAATTTCAACCACATAAATTATATTATATGAAATGTTAAAATATTACAATATGAGTTTCCAACTTTATATTAGTTGGACTACAATTTACACATGAAATGATGTTTCATCACTTCAAAACATTATCGTTGTGTTGTCAAGGCATTACAGGTGAATTCACCAACTTCGAAGACTTGATCATCAGTCTTTATATGTGTGTCTTATGCAAGATATTGGTTCTAAGGGTATCACCAAACCAATTCTCCTCTCTTTTTGCATTTGTCGCTCCAATGTTTTTGCACTTCTCTTTTTTCAATTCATGCTTCTTACCATCAATACTGATTTCATTTTCTGAAAACAAAAGAAAATATAATGCACTGTAAGAAATGAAAAACAATGAACACTAGAATATAATATAAATTAGACTATAAATAGTTTATACAACATATACCTTAACATCAACAATGTCAAAGCAATTTTCCTTTAACATCAATTTCTGCAAAATAAATGTCACATTATTATTTCCCATTTCTCAACATGCTACATACGATAAATTCAAAATCGCATAAAACCAAGAGCAAACCCTTTTCTAATCAAAATAAACAAACAAACAATGCCTCTAATAAAACTTCATTATAATATTAGCAAATGAAAAAAGAGCTAGTGGACCATTTGTGTTGTTTGACTTTGCCTATTTTTGTTATAAAGTGCTCAGGAACCAACAAATGTGAGCATGAGCTAAAAACTAACCAACCATTCACTAGTCAACATGAGAGATCCAAATAAACCACAAAATTTATCAGACATTAAAATTGTGAGCAGACTACCTTGAAATTTTCTTCTGAGAAATACCTAAAAATCCCCTCGTTTCTAATAAGCTTCCTGGCCATGTACCTCCATCCTTGATTTCCCTTGTTATATCTTGAATAAAGAATATCCCTTCAACAACCAATTTTGCGAGAATCCTACCAAGTAACTCAAAAGCCTTGTGCGCATCAATAGTAGCATCCTCCAATGAAAATAGTACAATCTCCAACCTAGAAACATCAAAATTATATATAGTTATAATGTTGAAGAGTGTAACTAGGTAGGTCTTCCTTGTAATGACTATGTAACTAGAATTTGCACCGAGAGGTGCAAAGTAACGCCGGGTAGTGGGGAAAACAATAATTAAGTGAAATATATGGAAATTTTAGTTCATATATATCTTTCAAAGAATGTAATAGGAAGTTAAAATTTAAAAGAAAGTTACACTAACATAAAGGAACACTAATATATTGTCCCAAAATAATGGCATAGTAATGATGGTATCAAAGATCCTTCAATAGTCGCTCCAAGGAGATTGCTCTAGCTCTTCAAATGATTCAAATAACTGTCGAAACTAAATATTCAAACCTGCTCTAAATCCATCATCAAAAGGTTTTCAATGTGCTAGAAAGGGGTATTTAAAGGTTTTTTTTTTTAAACTTTAAATTGCTGCTACAAGACTGTTTTAAAGCTGGTCCAAAATTGCCTTCTAACAAATTTAAAAGATGTCATACAAACACCTTCAATAAACTGCTATACAAAAACACTCTATGAAGTAATCCATATAGAGAACACACCAATAGCCCAGAAGAGGGGAAATGAAAAGTTTATCTGCAGTTACATTTTACTCTAAAAAATATTAATATCAAAATCTGTTAACGTCAAACCAAAATTTTGTAATTTTCAAGATCCTAAGTTCATCACCAACTACCCAACAGCCTAGCAAACTTGACAAGAAGACCCTAACTGTTCTTGTACACTATAAGACAATATGGTCAACAATTTCATGAGTTATAGCAAGCACCTACAATTGTTTCAGCATGTCTTATCTTTTTAACTGATCCATCATCTTGAATTTGTCTAGCATTCTCTCAATCATCAAAATCAGCATTGTCAAGCTTTAAAAATATAGCATTCACTCCAATCTAGAAACAAAAATATGCATTCACAACTCAACTTACCCAGTATTCTGCTGGCCTCATTCTTAAGTTGTAATTAAGTTGATGCCATACTCATGCAGTAAGCTCCCGCATCATGGACCACCATTCCTGTCCACTGAAAGAGGATGGCCACTCAAAGTTAAGCCACTAGTGTATGCCTTCAAAGAAGCATCACAAAATAATTCTAGAAACAATTCAATATCATATTGGAAAATCAATTCCTTCTCATCATGCAAGTATATTAGGTGTGATAATTATTGTCCTGTAACTAACCACCATTTCTGGAGTTGGAAGTTCCCTGTCCTTTCCTCAATGTGTTGTGTATCAAGAAGAATATCAGTTAGAAACATCTCAAAATCTCAAAATCATTTTATGATTCATATCACAACTTTCAGACTGTGTGCCTTTCATGAGAAAGAATGGTCTATTTAGTATCTGGGAATCTCAATACCAGTAATATTTCCTGTCAACAAGGAGACTACAAAAGTAGGACAAATTATCCCTTCTATATTCATTTGGAAATGACCATCGCTCTGCCATGCTGCCATCAATTACAATGAAGTTCTTGTTACCATTTTTCTTGACTCCAACAACTCGACTCACAAGAACACCAGAGTTTGCAACAAGAGATCTCCCAGGCTCAACAATGAGTGTAAGATTTCCAGATAATACCAGCTCTCTTACCTGAAGAAACAACCAATGGTGCAAATATACATCTTTAAAGTGTCTATATATATTCTCAAAATAGTTGTAACAAGGCCAGCACAGTAAAGCTGGTCCAAAACTGCCTTCTAACAACTTTAAAAGATGTCATACAAACACCTTCAATAAACTGCTATACAAAAACACTCTATGAAGCAATTCATACAGAGAACACACCAATAGCCCAGAAGAGGGAAATGAAAAGTTTATCTGCAGTTACATTTTACTCTAAAAAATATTCATATCAAAATCTGTTAACGTCAAACCAAAATTTTGTAATTTTCAAGATCCTAAGTTCAACACCAACTGCCCAACAACCTAGCAAACTTGACAAGAAGACCCTAACTATTCTTGTACGCTATAAGACAAGATGGTCAACAATGTCATGAGTTATAGCAAGCACCTACAATTGTTTCAGCATGTCTTATCTTTTTAACTGATCCATCATCTTGAATTTGTCTAGCATTCTCTCAATCATCAAAATCAACATTGTCAAGCTTCAAAAATATAGCATTCACTCCAATCTAGAAACAAAAATATGCATTCACAACTCAACTTACCCATTATTCTGCTGGCCTCATTCTTAAGTTGTAAGTTGATGCCATACTCATGCAGTAAGCTCCCGCGTCATGGACCACCATTCCTTCCCACTGAAAGAGGATGGCCACTCAAAGTTAAGCCACAAGTGTATGCCTTCAAAGAAGCATCACAAAATAATTCTAGAAACAATTAAATATCATATTGGAAAATCAATTCCTTCTCATCATGCATGTATATTAGGTGTGATAATTATTGTCCTGTAACTAACCACCATTTCTGGAGTTGGAAGTTCCCTGTCCTTTCCTAAAAAGTCTGCAGACTCGCAGACATGCCCAACAACATCAAAAGTTTGAATTTTTGCCTTTGGGGAAGGTGGAGAAATTAGCTCAATGTGCTGTGTATCAAGAAGAATATCAGTTAGAAACATCTCAAAATCTCAAAATCATTTTATGATTCATATCACAACTTTCAGACTGTGTGCCTGTCATGAGAAAGAATGGTCTATTTAGTATCTGGGAATCTCAATACCAGTAATATTTCCTGTCAACAAGGAGACTACAAAAGTAGGACAAATTATCCCTCCTATATTCATTTGGAAATGATCATCCCTTCAATCATGCATCATCAAAAAAAGTTGGGTTTGCCCCAAGTCAAATTTATGTACTAACTTGGTAAGCTCCATAAAGGCTAGGCCTAATAAGCTCTGCCATGCTGCCATCAATTACAATGAAATTCTTGTTACCATTTGTCTTGACTCCAACAACTCGACTCACAAGAACACCAGAGTTTGCAACAAGAGATCTCCCAGGCTCAAAAATGAGTGTAAGATTTCCAGATAATACCAACTCTCTTACCTGAAGAAACAACCAATGGTGCAAATTACAGAGGATAACAGAGATCAAAGTTATCCACAGAGAATGGCGGAACAAAAATCTGAGGAACAGGAAGACAAGGAAATTGTTTGACAGCCCAGAGAGATAATATCTTTAAACTGACCAAGATTGGTCTAGCTTCTGCTGAGGAGACAAGCTGTAAAGTAGCCACAGTTCCTGAAGAGCCTGTGGAACATGAAGCTGTGCAGATAAACTGTAAAGTAATCAGAGTTCCTGAAGAGCTTATCGAATGTGAGGTTGCAGGGACAAACTGTGATGTAACCAAAGTCCCTCAAGAGCCTAGGGAGCATGAAGCTGTGCAGAATCAATCTCTAAATACCCATCTCAATGCCCTTGAGTTTAAATATGAGCCTAGAGACAGTTTTCAGGACTCGGGATCTGTACACCTAGGATCAGGTGAGCGTTCAGTCACTGAAGTTCTTACTGAATCCAAAGGAAAATTTTCAGTAAGAACTATGCTAAGTGATAGACCACTAAGAAGGTGGCAGCTAGTGATAGACCACTTCTCAACAGAAGATGTGTCATAGATACCAGGGGGTAACTCCTCTAAATCACAGCAGTGGTCCAAGATAAAATCTCGCATTATGGGAAGCTTTAGGCTTGACTGGGAGCTGTTGAACCTGGACATATTTCCAAGCCCTTCACATAATGTCAGAGATATCTTCTCCAAGTTTTGCAATACTTTACTGTGCTCTTGAAGTGGAGGCACATCCAACTTCTCCAAGTGAATAGTCTTAAGCCGAGTAAGTGAAGATAGGGCTGTAGACCGTTCACTGTGGCTTTCTTGTACCCATAATTAAACACTATGAGGACTTTCAGTTTCTTCATGTAACTCAAAAATGATGGAAGAAATTATTTGGTTGCAGAAAAGAGTAATACCAAAGCCTCTGCTTCACCAAAATTCATCTCACACCACTGATCGTCTTCCATTGCACCTACATAGGTGAACCATAGAAGCAAAGCTAGATTAGAACATTATAGGTTATTGCATATATTTTCTAAGAACTTTTGAATCAATGATCAACACCTAGATATCATTAAAGGTCTATGGTCTATCGAAATAGGAAAATTTATTAAAGTTCTTACTATCCTCCTATTTAGGCATAAGCAACCTCTTCCTACCAACTATGCTACCTCGGGATGCCAAATATAGGGCCAAGTCTCGCATTACATCATGTTGAGAAAAGTACATCTCACAGGAACTGCCATAATTGATTGCTTGGCTCCTACTACATCCAATTACCAAGACAACACAATGTATAAGACAGAGGAAGCTATGATCAAATGATATTGAGCACACAACAGTTAGAAATGAAGTCGCTTACCTGAGATTGCTTGTTAAATTCAACAGATTTCTGCTTGCAAGCTCTAACAAGATGACAAAAGCATCATGCCACTCCATCTTTCGCACATAAATCCAAATATCCAATAATGCATCCACTGATATCTTTCTATCCTCTGGAAATGACCCCAAGTCTAAGAAGCACTCCCGTGCTTCCTCATCCAGGGCATCAATACTGGTCTCCAAGCATCTAAGCCCTTATTTGTGATAATCTGATATTGATTCCCCTTTTAAGAGTTTGTTCTTGGCACCCTCCCAGGCCGGATGAGGCTGACCATACAAAGAGCTTCCGATCACCTTCAGAGCAAGTGGCAGACCTTTACATTCTGCTTGCACCTGTGATTCATACATTAGCGACACTAGTGAAAATTTTGTAGGTGGAAACCAATCAAATACCAAAAAAAAAAAGTTGTTGAAAGCATGAATAGTTGCCTGATAAGTATAAAGTTCACTCACAAGTTTTTTTTTGATTTTTTATGAAGATGAATATACATATGGCTAGAATCTATTTTAATGGATTACCGATACCATTGTTAAGAGCATAGTAAATACTAATATGGAATTATGTAAAACTATAATGATATCCTGATATGATATGCCACTGTAGTAATTGATTGTAATTAGGGACATTTAGGAGAACACTGTGTCACAATCATTAAATTGAACCAAACTTAGTACTTGGTAAAATAATATATTGCATATAAATTGCATTACCTGCTTGACTAGCTGGTTGTCCACATTACTTGGAATAGATTTATGTCCAAAAGCCCAAAAGAAGAAAAGGGGCAGAGCATCGGCATCATCTAGCAATGGCAATTCATAAAGCCTGGTAGAGGTTGTTGTGCGGATGATAGAACGATCTCGGGTTGTCACAAGGGTCTTATAACCTTCACCTGTAAATGACAATTTTTCCAAAATTGCCATAGACCAGACATCATCCAACACCACAAGAGTTCTCTTGGCTCGCCTGAGCAGCTGCTGCTGCTGCTGTCTATGTGCATCTTCGATATTCTGAAAATCAGGTTTCTTCCTCTGAACAATCTTCTCCCACATGGTCTCTAAAATTTCCCTCAGGTTTGGGGATTGAGAAACCGTAATGAAAATCACATTGTTTTGAAAAACACCTGCCATACATAAAAATCAATTTGTTAGGATTGAAATTCCATAAATTGAACAGAAATATAAATTAAGTGCAAAAAATATAAAATCCCCAATTACCTTTAACTTCTTGATCATTGCAGAGGGACAATGCTATAGTTGTTTTGCCAACACCCCCCATACCTTGCACCGCCACAAGAGACACCTCTTTCTGGAACAAAATCCTCTTCAAATTCCAGATATTATTTTCCAGTCCCACTACAAAATCAGACTTCACTGAGCCACTACAATTAGAAGTAGAAGAAGCTTCGTCAAAAGCTCCATCAAACATAGCATGTGAACCCATTTGTTGTAACATCATGGAATTCTCATCGGGATCATTGGTGAGCCTGGGAATGATTGTTTCATTCAGGTTTCTCTCATCCACTGCCTCTAACTCGTACAAATGGCGAAGAAACTTCAACTCCGATATGATATTCTTCAACTCAAGAGATAATTGGTCAGGCATCTGGTACGGAACGAATTCACGGATGTCCTTTTCTAGCTGGTGGATTTCAGAAGTATATCTCAGTTTCTGGAGAGTATTAAGAGGGCTGGTTTTCTTGCACATTTTCACCAATTGAATGCCTATATTGAGGATGCTCAGGGACTTCAAGTAGATGGGATTTGGTTCAGTCTCAGTATTTTGTATGTTCGGCAAACAGAGGTGGCCAGCTGTTTGAATAAGGCCTGTCAGCAACGCTTCTAATCGACAACATAGCCCCTTGCAATTTAATGTCACCATCTTGTAAGGGATGTTTCCTTCAATTGAGATTGTAAAGGGAAACGTTATTAAAAAAATTTAAATGGATACCAATGGTGTATAGAGATGGAGTTGATAACATGGAGCAAATTAGCCTTTTGGATGCTTTGCTGTGAGGGAGGCACATTTTATGAAAACAAATTTCTACCACTCTTGCAAACACCCTAGAAGACTTAGCACGTGATGACATGGGTATCATGCCATGCCTTTTTTCTACACTGGAAAATGGAAATTCAAGCAACA
Organism: Pinus albicaulis; assembly: GCA_034641835.2. NCBI lineage: Eukaryota > Viridiplantae > Streptophyta > Pinopsida > Pinales > Pinaceae > Pinus > Pinus albicaulis. Next base: position 6,264,368 of record MU968307.1, read on the forward strand.
TATGACAAAATCCTGAGTGCAGATGGAGACAATGGACCAAACCGTAGTTCTAGTTTTCCTAAGAATGAGATTAATAAGACACTCATTAATGAAGGGAAATCCTGAAGATCCCTTAAGATTCAAGAGACCAACACTCCTATCTGTGATTTTGACTATGGTAGAAACTTTGGCACCCATATTTATGTGCATCTCCAATCATAATTGCCTATTAAACAGAAGAGTGGAAGGTCTGATATTTTTTCCTTTGATAGTCATCCTACATATGACATGGACTCTGATGAGGAATAAAAGAAGGCTTATCATATCATCAATCCGTTTTGTGAACCATATGAGAGAAAGGTAGAAAGGTCCATTCCATTTGTTGAAGGAATCCTTATTGAAGATGAATAGTCTTGTCATATTGAAAGAACAAACCAATATCTAGGAAAATAAGAGGACTTATGCAAACCCATAATTGATTAACTACACAATGAAAAAAATCATTTCCAGGTTTTCCTCTTATTGTTCATGGGTATGATAAATTATCTTCAAAGGAGTTTCTTCTCCTAACTATAAATTATATTCGAGTAACTTTAATTTCTCATATAAAACAGCTCCTTGTCTGCAACAATGGTGTTCATGGCCAGCATACAATTGTTCCTATGTTTGATCCATAAACGTTGGAACTTACAAACTTGAGGATAACAATGGATATGTGGCTTGAAGAAGTCAAGTATTATCTCCCCTTAGATTTCATTGAATAATGTCTGCCACAACATGATGCTATATTTATCAATACCCTACATGTCCAAGAGTATTCCCATCTTGAATATGGGATCCTAAAGCTTTCTAAAAAGATCCCAGCAAAATGCCTTGATCTGAGCCTAATTTATCTGAATGTTTCATTCATGAAGATGGGGTCACAGAAAAATTACTAAGAGAAAGACCTGCAACAAATTTATGGATGATTTGATTTTCTATGCTACAACAAACTGTTGAGAAAAAAAAAGACACACTTCAGATCGCTGGTTTTGGGCATATCTCTGAAATGCCTACAAAATTGTGATTTTCAGATCTGTGTAAGCCACAAGAAGAGCCACACTAGGCCTGTGTAGGCTACAAGAAGGGATGCAATATAAGCTTGTGTTAGGCTGCAGTTAAAGGCATGTTCATGCATGTTTGAGACAGTGTTTAAAGGACTGTTTTGAGCCTTATTTACGAACAAAAAAATTCAGATCTGTAGGAGAGCTTCAGAACTGAGTCCTGTGGAAAATAATCTAATCTGTTATGATAGCCTTGTTATGGCATATTTGAGCACATTTCAGGTCTAATTTTTTTGGAGCAAGTTGCAACATTTTTGGGAGCAGTCCTTAAGCACACACAGTTACATATTTTTGGGAGCCTTTGTGAAGCAGTCTTTGAGATTGGAGAATAATCATTGACCCTTATTGAAGGAGGCTTATTGAAGATTTTCCAAGTTTATATAGGTTGCTTACTAAGGTAGACATCCTTGTGGTATTGTTGAAGATCTATTAAAGACTGGAAGAAGCAAATTTTGGAGGCATTCTTGGAGACCGGATGTATTGCTAAAGCCCTCATGGAGTAATAGTCCCATGCTCAGGATGGAGAACATTTCCAAGATCTTGCTTCTCTCCAATGACAGAATTAACAAAATTGTTGCTGCAACTTTGTCTAGCATTATCGCTTGTTGATTTAGATTGTTTATTCTTCACATTTCTAAGTTTTGAATCGCTAGACCACTGTCACCTCCAAAAAGTCCCTTTAGGGGTTGTAGAAACTAAAGATAAGGGAAAGGATTGTGTCAAAACTCTTTTAGCATCCAAGTACAATGAATTCATAATAGTAGCAAATATGGTGATCTAACCATCAATTGAAGAAACATTGACATTGTTGTCATAGAAACTATACTCCCCTGGTGAACCCAACCACACCCTGACTTCAGTTTGGGTGGAGAATGTCGAGTAATTAAGCCTAGTCATAATCACAACCTAGAAGAAGGAGGTAATAGATGTGACTATCTTAGCAATATACTAGAGCTTATGGCGTATGAAGGTAACCACCGCCCTGATGAGCAAAGACAAGAACCTTTGATCAAGGTATTTAAGAAGACAAAAATTTAGGCCTATAATTATTGAAGAGGAAAATGCATCCTATGTCATTGTGTTCACTAAATTTGAAATTTAAAACTTGAATTTAGACATACCTTAAAGCTGCAAGCAAACTTTGTCAACCGTTTATACAAACTCATCATGTCTTAAAGGGATCAACAATGGTCACTACTTAATGCAAGCAAATGAATGATTATATAAGTCTAACATTACAGTTAAATTCAAAGACAAACATGAACCAAGTGACTCATATTCTATCTACACAAAAATATTGTAAGAAACAGAGCAATGAAAGAAGTGCATTTCTTCAAGTTTCAACAGACCTTGGATATTCCTCACTTGGAACTTTAGGACTATATTATCGAGGAGTGGATCTTTGGAGGCCATGTCTTGCTTGGTCAATTGAAGAACCTAACAGACTCTTGAAAGAAAATTATTTTTACTTTTGAATACCAACCACACCATTACTCGGTTCTTGTAATCACCCAATTCTTCTTATAAAGATACAAGGCAATTCCATCTTTCCTAGCATATGCTAAATTTATTGAATGATCAAGAAATGTTTGACTTATGAAATATGACATTCCAATAATAATGGATCAGTTTACCTGGATTTTAGGAAATGGTAAAATATTAATATTTGGAAGTATAACATCATGGGTCACCAGCTGCTTAACTCTCAGGGATCTCACTCCTTTAAAGATATGATTGGACAACAAGGAGAAAATTCCCTCCATTTCTTCATGGGACAGAGCTTTAGGATTATTGAGAGGGTCGGATTTTGGGGCTCCACCTTCAGACTTGTTCCATTTGGTGGCCTCAATGGAACAAAAATTGCATGGTTGTGCCCTTAAGAACCTATAGGAATCAGACTGTAGCGGGTGGGGTTTAACCGAGTATCCAGTTAAGCAGAGCTATGCCCAACAACTTTCTTGTTGTTCACTTCCCCACAAAGCCTAAATTTGGAGCAAAATATGGCATTCAGATGCCTTGCCAAAGATTAATATTTTCTATTGGACCCTATCTTATGACAATATATTAACCTCAGAAAATATGAGAAGGAGAGGGATCCAGGGTCCCTCCTAGTGTGCTCTTTGCCTTTAGTTTGGAATCTTCTCATTGCCTATTTTTAGATTTCCATTTCACTATGGCGGCTTGGTTAGTGGTGGTAAATGGCCTTGAGAGTCGGTTCAAGTAGTCAAATTCACTGAAGCAACTAATTTGGACATGTCATAGTCATTACATAAGGCCCTTTCATTGCAAGGCTCTTTTGAAAGGGTCTAGTTTGCTTTGTCTAAATTAGTATGTTGGAAATCTGGCTGGCAAAAAATCGTGCCATTTTCCAAATAGATGATGAGTGAAATGGAGATGGTGGCAATTAAAGCTAAAGCACTACTATATAAACATCTTAATTCAAAAGGGATTAAATTCATTCCAGATTAAGATCTAGACAAGTAAGAACTTCAATTGCTAGATCAATTTAATTTTAAATATTCTTGTTCTTCTTCCCAACCCGGGGACCCAGGTAAGTATGTCCAAAATCATGTTGGCAGCTTCATATAACTCCACAATTATTTCATGAGTGGATTCAGACTAAAAAAGCCTTCATTTTTTGTTTTGATGGTGCCTTGAAACGAAACCCTGAACTGGCAGGAGTCAATGGGGTTCTCATTAGTCTAAGAGGGAAGATAGCATATCCCTATGGTGTTGCATATATCGACATTGGGATATAGGAAACTCGGTCCTCCTCAAGACAAGAGAATTCCCTGTTTTATGTAATATTTCTCACAATTAATATACAGATGAATTGTATCGAAGCTAATCATCTCAATATACTTGATGGCCTTCTTATGTGTAAGGGAAATCTGATCCTAGTTGAACCTTCAATTCATTTACTAGTAATACACAATATTATTACAGCAAATTCTACAACATACCTTATCTAGAATATGGTAGACAAAATACACAAGAATGATGCATACAACCCTTGATTATAGCATTGGTGTTTATAATGAGGCATTTCAGCTCTAAAAGCTCCTTTTCCACCCTCAACTAAACTCTTTTCACATGAATATGTCGTTACTGGCAGCCTGAGAGAAGGGAATTTTGACCAAACCAGGTTACACAGTGTTCCAGGTAATTGCCCTGCAATCAATACCATTGAAATTTCATTGGAGAGCACATATATAGAGCAATAAAATGATATCCATGGACCATACAAATAAGGCATTAATTAATATACTTTAAGCACATGCTAAGAGTCCTTCACAACATCTAAGCAAGCATTGTTGCTTTCTACAGTAAATATCTACTGGATAAACAGAACATTGAATAAGAGTCCAAAAGAAATGAAAAGTAATATGCATAACTAAAACAAAAAGGCCATAACCCTAAAATAGCAAACCTTTGGAAGGTGTGACACAACATTCTACAAAAATCACTGAATGTCCTTCCTTAGGACTTGATACACATTGAGAAACAGTAGACAACAAATGACAGCCATGTACCATAACAGGTAGTTTTAACGTATAAAATCGGGCAGAAACATAATTTGGTGAAAGGCATAGGCCTGAAGTAATATGGATGACAAAGGAAATTAACATCTTTAAAGCACGTGCTGAGATTCCTATGCAATTTCTTGGCAAGCCTCGTTGCACTCTACATCAATTATCTCCCAAATGACATGAACATGGAATAAGAGTCCCACAAGATTATGAAAAGTGATATGCATGACCAAACAAGAGTATACCATTAAAAAGCAACCCTTCAAGCAATCCACAACACTCTACAAACATTGTTAAATGTCCTACCTTGGTAATTTATATGGATTCATTAACAACCCAAATCAATGGCTTGAAATGGATAAAATGACCAAACAAAGCAACAAGTCCTAAAAGGATAGGTCTTTAGAATCTTGTTGTATGAAAACAATGTGGCACTTCCACACTAAAACACACATTTAGGAAAAACCCAAAGAAACAACAAAAAATAGTGTGGGGTGATGAAATGAAAAAAATATTAATGGACTTGCAATTTCTCTACAAAATTTTCTAGATTTCGAATTTATGGAATTTTTCTGCCTTCAGTGCTGAAGCAAAACAATAAAGAATATTTCACTAATTGCAGATGAGTAAATTATAACAGTATCCAACTTGCATAATTAGCTAGACCGTCTACATAATTAGCAAGACATTTTTATGAGGTAAACCATCTGGAATGCTTTAGCAACAAGTGGTCATTAGCTCTGCTATAGAATGGTCAAAAGAACTTTGGTTCTTTCCCTGCTTATATATACAGTCTGTTCCTTGTATACTTCTCCTAAAAAATTCTTGCCTCAACAATTTGAACATAACATGTCTTATACCTCAAGATTATTGATATGAAGAGTGCCACTTACTACCAAGTGTTGTGCCTGAAGATGCCTTTGAGAGATCTCAAGTCTTCCCTTTCCTTTGTCTGAAAAGATCATACCATAGGAAATGAAGAAACCTTGACTCACAGTCAATTCCCTTTTAGTTACTTGCATAGATCTTTAGTCCACTCAAGTTTGCTTCTTTATAGACTTATGTCAGCCCTTTGAATAGACCCTTGATTATACCTCAGAAAGGTTTAGATATACTTCAGATTTCCTTCTTCATGGATCTTTTTGTCACTGATTTGGAGATGTCTCCTTTCTTCCCTTTCCTTCTGTCACTGATATATCTTTGATTGCAATCTTTGATAATGTCACTGATGTCTTCAGTGTTTGAAATTTTTTATATAGCACAAGGCTCAAATTTTACTCCCCTTAAGATGATTCAAACAAGCTTCTTAAGTTAACACACTGTTATTCAATGACTGAAGTGTTTCAGCAAATATCTTTTGAAAACTGACTCAAAAACCCTTAGACAAGCCCTGACCAGGGTGCTTCTTTCCCTTCAACCAATTTTTTCAGATGGCAACAAAATAAGCATTAGGAAAACAATGAAAAAGCCTCAAACGCCCTTGGATTAGGGTTCAAAATTGTAGTAAAAATTTCCTCAGAAAAATTGCTTGAAAACTTTTGACAAACCTATGAAGAACCCTCCCCAAGACAACGTGAAAATTAACTTCAAGTTCACAGAAGTGTTACCTTGTCTGCGTGGATATATTTTTGCTTCAGTGGTCGAAATTTGATCTTAGAGCTACCTCAGGAAGAGGGCCAAACTTACCTCATTGACAGAGCAAAATAGCCTTAGATAAAAATCTGTTGAGTAGGCCGAATAGATGCTACAGGTAGCCGCAGAGATCCTTGTCAAGGGAGGCTAAAAATAATCATAGAACTGTGCCTCAGATGGTTCCCTCAGGCAGGCCAAAATGGGCATCAGGAAACCAGATCTGAGCCTCAGAAAATACCAACGAGAAGTGCCTCAGACAAGTCAGACATAGCATTAAGAAAAGCGAAAAGTCTGCCTCAGAACGAATCAGATTTGGCCTTCTAAATGCCAATGAACAGTCACAAAAGAAGGCTTTCAACACAGACCTAAAAGGATCCAATGTGTTTGAACTTTAATTGCTTGCAGGCTATGAATCTTGTGTGTATACAACATCTAGGTAAAGTTCTAGATCTACTGTTTCCTGTTAGTTACCCATATTTTAAGTTCTATTTGTTGTTCCTTCTAATATTTTCTTTTTCTGTTTGAGTATCGGTTTAAAATTTTAGTTTGGACATCTCATGACTAAAACAATCTATAAACATAATTATATTGATGTGGGCTTCTTCTGGAATACAGTGTAGTATCATTGTGGCATCTAGTTGTTGTTCCTTCTGCTTTTTTATTTTATTTTTCTGTTTGAGTGTCGGTTTAAAATGTTAGTTTGGACATCTCCTGACTAAAACAATCTATAAACATAATTATATTGATGTGGGCTTCTTCTGGAATATTGTTTAGTATCACTGTGGTTTATGTGTAGTAACGTTAGGTTGCCTAGCCACTCTGGCCAGATCACTGATGATCCTGCATTTTTCTCTTATATTCTTCTTCATAGATACAATTTAGGGAATGGTTCATGGAGGTATATGGGCTCTTAGTCATTTACCTAAGATGTCCAAATCTCAAAAGTTGTGCACATTAAATGTTTCTAATTTGAAAACTGAATATTAGCAGGTTTGTTATTCTTTTAGTTCTCATTCGCTAATCCTAGGGACTAGAAATGACTACGAGTCTCATTACATTGGAGGTTGGGTTTAGGATCTATGATATCGTAAAAAACGCAATCAGAAGCCAATCGCCTTTATATCTGATTTTCTGAAACTTTATGATTGATATTCCTCCTGTTACTGAATTTGAAGAACCCTAACAGGCAGTAAGGATTGTATCCCCATTTTCCTAGGCCAGCTTATAATCTTTCACTGTGCTTGTCTATAGGGAGGTCATATGAGACATGAACTTGTGATCATCAGTTGAAAAACACCACTGTGTGCTGCGTGCTAACTACATGCGGGTCAATTTCATGCCCATTTGGGTAAAGAGCATGACAATCATTATCTTACATCCATTTACCCCCTTCTGACTGTCCAGACAAAGAGACCAATCACCCTTGAATGTTTTTAGGGTAGTGATTTTTTTGTCTGTAGACCAAGAAGTTCTTGTAATTTGAGTAAATGATAACGTCACTGACTTGTTTGATTTTGATTGTGCAGAAATGGCATAGTGAATACAACCAGTACCCCATCCTCATCTAGTGTAGACTCCATTGCTTCTTTTTCATTGCTAATTGGAAGGGTAGCAACATTATTTCTGGTTCACCTGTTGGCACAAATCAAATGGCTATGAATCCATTCATGACCTGAAAGCTCTTTCTGGTGCATGAAATTTTCTCTCTGGTTCATGCGCTTAGCATCGATAGATTACTTCTAGACTACGACAAACTATTTTTGCTATGTAAATTTGGTGTCTGAGAAAAGAAGTAGATGGGCAAGATCTTCAACATTGATTCTTTTTTGTGAAGGCAACGAATTGCTTGAAATTTCCCTCTATTGAGGTTGGATTTGTTACACAATTTCTAAGCCAAAAGTGAATAACTTGAGCCTCAACTTTGAAAATAAGAGAAGAATAATTTGGTCTTGTAGCAAAATAATTTTCACCCACATTTAACATTATTTGCATTTATAATGGACTCCCATCCACACACTTTATCTAATGAAACTATGCTTGTTGTAACACCATTTCTGCTATGTCAATGTGTTAGTTAAGGCAAAATACGTATGATTCATCAGCATACTGACATCTGAAAACAAACCAAAATAAAGCGAACAAGGCATATATTCCCATGTTTTCCATTGTATCATCCAAACTATCAACTTGTAAACCAATACAATCAACAAGCTATGGAAAATTTATAGTTGACATCCAAGGTGACCAAGTCCTTCCATACAATACGTGTGATCATTTAGTCGACATTTTACTTGCAATAAAATCCAAATGAGGAGTTTCAAAACTTAGTCCAAATATTAAGAAAAAAAATTGTTCTGTATCCGAGTTATCAAAGAAGAGTGGTTGGATTTGAGAAGTTATATATGAACAACAACAAGACGACCATCTAGATCGATCACTTTTCCAAATACTTCTTCGGCCACCGAATGAAACTATTTTCCTTCTCCTTCAAACGAACACATCCATCTATTTTATCTTCATACGGAAGGGGGATGTTACTTGTGACATTAATGAAATTTACATTTGCGTCTTCTGGACCAAGTGGCACTCCATGTATGATAGAAATTGATTGAATTCGTCCAATGCCAGCAATAGCACTGTCATATGGATCTAATATATTCACTTTGTCACCTACTTGGAGTAGGTCATCCCCTACCGGAGTTAATAAGCACTGTCAAAAATGAAAAAAGTATACATAGATATTAGGAAAATAATAATTACAATTAAATTGCAAAAACATACATAGCTATTTAATTAACTGAATAATATGCACTCACCGAGTTAATATCTGAAATACCAGCAGGATTTGGCACCGATTGGGAATGTTCAGGTGCATCAATTTTGTCATATTTTAGAACTCTCGAGGTAACCATTTTTCCTTTAACATCCTATACGTGATTTCATTAGGCACAAATCAAATATTACATTAAAACAAAATAAGTTTTAACATAGCAGAAAACAGTAAATATAATATTAAAACATAAAAATATTAATAACACTAAAATAGAAGCATATAACTCTTGTAGATATCTACAAAAACATACCTTCACATGTTCATGGCCCTTTTTTGAGTCATTTAGCATTCTTGCACCACCCAAATTTACATTTTCTTCCTGTGATTGACAAGAATTGCCAATAAAAGAATGCTTCATGAGTGAAGGGAAATGGAACCAAAACATTAACATATTACAAATTCAAGTGAAGCATTGGTTGCAGGGGAATTATAATTTGCTTACCTCATCTAAATCAATGTTAAATTCCTTCTTTTTCCATGCAGCAACAAGAGGTTCAATGGAGGAGGCTATGGTTGACATTATCTTTGCCAAACCAGTTATACATTGCATTGCATGATTATAATCCTTACTATGGTTTTCAACAGTAGATAAAGCTCCTATTTGTCTACTCTCGACGTCAATAGATGGAAAAGAACTTTCTACTGGATTTTCTGACATATAATTATGTTTGGAATTTTCCAAGTCTACCATATAATGAGCCATTTCACTCACCACTGGTTCTCTTTTAGCTTCTTCAACCTACAAATAATTTTCAATGCACAACTAGTTGGATATTAAGAAAACTCAAAACACATAACACAATGTACAATATTCAACAAAAAAATTGTATACTTACAAATATTTGTTGTTTGGCTCGCAACCCACCTCGACCCAAAAAATATCGAGCCTTCACCTGCTCTCTTGCTTTCTTCGCTCTTATACTCTTTGACAAATACTCTTCAGCACACATACTTTCCTTCAAATCTTCCCATTGTTTGGGAGTCAAGCTACTCTCCCTATCTTTTCCATCCAAGATTAATTTTCTGCATTTATGCCTGAATTTATTCATCAAAATTCTCATTCTGCGCTTATAATATTTACTAGAAATCCTTCCACCAATAGTCTCAAACACATTTTCCATTTGTTGGATCACTTGATCAACATTTCTTGGATCTTGATCTGCAAAGTTGGATTTGGTAACATCCAAATGAGACCTTATTCTTGTGCCCAACTCTGTGGCCCACCTTGACGCATTTGGTCCAGTAGGCTCACCATCTTTTACCTCAATCAAGTAAGCCTTCTTCCCTTCTGATTTTCGTTCTTTGGCTTCCCTTTCTGTGGACCTATAAAGGCTTTGACTAATTCTTTGTCTTTTCACTAAAGTTGATACATCTTCAAAACCAAGACTAGGTGATGGTAAATCACTCATACTTGTGGCTAAAGAAGGTGTGGTAGTTCCTAGCACCTTACTTGGAGAAGATGTAATTGGTGTGCTTTCTGTGGCAAAAGACTGAATTGGTTTCTCCTTGTCCACAATAGGTGTGGCACTAGGTTGCACACAAATCTCCTCAGATGTGCCTTCAAATCTTTTCTTTAACTGTAAATAAATTTCTTGCAACTCTGCTTCATCAGAATGTGCCAATTTTTCGCGAACACCTTGGACATGATCATCTGATATATCAGGAATTTGATCATTAGAATTGTCAGATTCATCTCCATGCATTGAATTACCATGGCGTTTGCTTCTACGAGTTGGCAGGGATATGTCTTTTCTTGCTTTTTGTTTATTCTCATTGTCTATGGGATCCAAGTTTCCCCTATATAAAAAAAAAAACTTATCAAATAATGGCCTACATCATCAAATATATTATATACAACTTTCATTAAATATGCATAGAAATAAAAAGTGACGAAGAGTAACTACTTACTCATTCACCAAACCAAGAGATGAGAAATATTCTTCATTTTTGTGATGCGTTCTTTACGAACACACTAGTATTCTATCATATTTTCATCACTGCTACGATCATTTTTATGTTTCAACCCCTTCTTCATAGTATTTATGTCCTACATTTCACATTTAAAGAAAAAATATTAGTGCATGGATAAATAACAATTATAAAATATATCTATTATACAATCATGCATTATGATCAATGAGAATGAATTATCCTTAAATTGATAGAAGGAACACTTTAATCAGTATTAGCACCTTATCTAGAATTATGGATTCTATTTTTTTAATTGCAAAAAAATTGTAATATTTGCATAAATTTATCACATAATAAAAACATAGCATATTGCAATTGGGAATGCAGATTGGTTGTCCCAGCCATTGTAACATTATTGAATCTATTATATGTGTACTGGCGTCAGTACCGTACAACTTTGGTGAAGAGCTCCGGAACCATATTAAGACTTTGAGCCCTTAGTAAACAGACTCCATAGACTTACATTTAGCTTCGAGGTTTGCAAGCTGAAAATCAAATATCCCGCAATAAAAAGATACGCATCCCCCAATTTAACAACTAAAATAACATTAGAAGAATCTAGATTTTCCTGAGGAAAAAAAACAACTATAGAAGTTACAAAATAAATATTAAAGTTAGCATAACTTCATGTAGACAATTTCATTTATGGATCTAGTAATCCTCTTTAAGATAAATTGAATCACTTCATGCTACAATAGAGTCACTAGAATGAAACAAAATTCACACAACGTGAAAAATGAATGATAAATTTCACACAGAGTTTAATACAACCATCTAGCTAATCCCATGGCCAAATCAATAAAATCCATTTGCATAGTGAAAATTTATGCCATAAATTCAAGGTGATAAATCATCATCATGATCATTTGCGTGGTCATCAAGATCACAATCCTGATCACTTGTGTATACATCTGCTTGAGTTCCTTCATTGTCTTCGTACATTATATTGTCCTGGCCATGAATTATGTTTTCTAACTCAGTCTCTTCACTGGGAATCAATGCTTCATCTTCAAATACTCTATCGCCATCTTTAGATTCTTCCTCCAATGTTTCTTGTAAACTATTACATTGCCCATCAACCATTATATCAACATATTCCATGAATTTCCTTTTTGAGCGGGGCTCTATTTGAATGACATATGACCATCCTGAGCTTGTCACATCACCAATTAAAAATGCCTGGTTAATTTGAATAGGGGAAACATATGGCTCATTGGTCTTCAGCAAAATTTGGCGTGTATTTGCACGTACAAATCCATACTCATCATGTTGTATTGCAGATGTCTTGATCCATTTACATTTTAATAATATAGGACTAGTTTCACCATAATCAACTTGAATAATTTCTTGTATGAATCCAACATACAAGTTCTTTTCAGTGTTGTGATGAAATTCAACACTAACAATACAATCAAAATTTGCCTTTCCTATATCCCTTTCTTCCACTCTTAAATGAGTACCATAGGCCCACATCCCACTGAAAGAAGAAGCCCATATACTTGGAGGTTGTGAAAGCTGAATTTCCTCCTTCGTCATATCTTGACCTTCTTGTCGTGCATCATTAATTGCATCGACAATCCAATCATCAAATTTTGGAAAAGAATGATCTCCAAGGTTCAAATCTTGAAGTGTACGCTTTCGAGATGGATGCATCCATTTTTGAATCTCTTCTTCGTATTTTCTGCATAGAATATGAAAAGTAAGAGTGATAATAATTTAGCTATTAAATGAAATTAAATAAATAAATTATGATGTAAATAATATTTTACCTACGCCACTTATTGAATGATGATGTGTTTTGAAGAACATAGGCATGTATGGCAATTCTTTCCTCATTTGATAGCTTGAAGCGACGCCCATTTCCTTCTAATACTTCACCTGCAGCTCTCTGGTCGTCATCATCATCCCATACACGCCGATTGACATTGCTAAAATCCTTCATATATTCTGTGCAAAACCCTATGGCCTCTTGCATTAAATATCCTTCACAAATGCTACCTTCTGGTTTTGCCTTATTACGAACAAAAGTTTTCAAAACTTTCATGTATCGCTCTATAGGATACGTCCATCTTGTTCTTATTGGGCCACAATGCTCTAGTTCATGTTCTATATGTATAAGAAGATGCATAGAAATATTGAATATTGTTGGTGGAAATTCTCGTTCCAATAAGCAGAGGACTTCAACAGCCTCTCCCCTCAAATTATCAAAGTTTGAAGGATCTAGCAGATGCAAACTCATTCTTTTTAAGATTCGGCCCAACCTTATAATTGCCAATCTTGGTCCCTTTTCCAAACTTGATATGACTGCAATAGGTAAAATATCCTCAATTATGACATGATAGTCATGGGTCTTGAGGATTCTTAAGCTATTGTTTTCGGTTTGGCTTCTAATATTACCACTTACATATCCAGTAGGAAATCTGACGCACACAGCAACAGCGCTGGACTTTAAATTAAAACCCACAATATAATTATTAACCCCAAGTATCCTTTATTTCTTCTATCGGAACCAAAATCCGTTGATAAAATTAAAACAAACCCATTTCATACTTTATAATATCAAAACCCCTTTTATAACATGGCGTCGAACACTTTTTGATACAATTTCCTTTTTTTTTCAATGCTTATAAGACTTAGTCTATCGGAATCACAATTAAACAAATACGAGAATATAATAACGAGCCACTTAACAATTCCTCCGATGCGATAATCGGAATCGTACATCGCAATAATTTAACTATCGCTCTCCGACTGCTCCACCACTCCGATCCGATCCAATCGGAATTCGGAAATCGGAGATTGCCAATCACAAATTTCAATTGCGCTTTCACCTACAGTTCCGATGCGATTACTTTACCGGACTCGACGGATTATAAAATAAGTTGCATACATTTGAAATCCATTAATAAGTTCTGCAAAGGGTTTCTTTCATAGATTTTCTTTGTAAATGAATTTCACTCGCATTTAAATTTCAACTATTTCCATATTTTCTCTACAGGGATCTTTACAATTAAAACTAAACCTAGTAAATCACATCCAATCCAACAATTAACCAAAGAAATCAATACATAATCCTTCCTGATACCGCATACATCGCTCATAACAATATGAAATTATTAATAAACAGAATCTCTGCGTTTTATCAATTTGAACAAAAACGACTTCTATTACACACACCACACAGTCTACACAGTCTTCTGAGCTCTCGCTCCACACAAAAAAAAACTACTCTTACTCTCCCCTTTTTTCCTAAAAAAAAACTCCAAACTCTCGTTTTATCACACTATTATGATGAGCTTATTTCCTAACAATAGCTAACGGAATTTCCTATTTTCCCGAAAGATCCTAACAGCAAATCTCCTATCTTATCACTCTCAATCACATCAATATTAATAAGTCTTATCTCTAATTCTAAATAAAACAATCACATTTATTTCCATAACAAACTATTCATGAAGCCTACTTCTCTCGGTAAACTTGAATTTATCCAAACAGTCAATAATTTTTACTGTGATTAGCCTCAAAATGTGGACAATCCTCCACATTGCTGGCTAATGCCGATGCTCCTGCATCAAACTCCCGAGGAAGAAAAGATTTGTTCTTCAAAATTTCAGGATTTATTCCATATCTTTGTAATTCAGCTGCTGTCAACCAACTGGAATCTTCCATTGGCTGCTCCTTCCACTTGACAAGATGCTGGAAATATGTCTGCCTTCGAGTTTTCTTAAACATTCTTTCATCTAAGATATCTTCCACTTCCTTCTTAGATGCTTTTGGTACCTGTTCCTCCCAGTCTACAGTTTGAACTTCATCACCTGTAACTCCAGTTTGCAACTCGGTCTCTGCTTCTTTGAATGGATATAAGTCTGCAACATTAAAAATGGGGGATATTCCAATTCCTTCCGGCAACTCAATTTCATATGCATTGGCTGAAAATCTCCTTTTAATTTTACAAGGTCCTATTTTCTTCATTTTCAGCTTATTATAAGTCTTTGTAGGAAATCTCTCTTTCCTCAAATATGCCATGACCAAATCTCCCACTTGAAATTCTTTTTCTCTTCTTTTCAGATCTGCTCTTTGCTTGTATTTTCTGCTGCTCTCTAGCAATTTACCTTTAACTTCTACCTGTAGCTTCTGCATTTGCTCAACAAAATCTTCAGCACTTGCACTTCTGGATTCCTGTTTTCCCAAGTCTCTAAGCTCATATACTCCTCTCGGATGCATTCCAAAGACAATCTGAAATGGACTCATTCCAGTGCTTCGGTTTGGTGTATCATTGTAAGCAAATTCAGCTTCAGCTAATGCCAAATCCCACTGTTTGGGATTCTGATGTACCAAACTTTTTAATATGTTCCCCAAGCTTATGTTTACAACTTCAGTTTGTCCATCCGTTTGAGGATGGTACGCTGAACTAAAACTGAGTTTAGTTCCCAGTTTCTTCCAAAGTGTCCTCCAGAAATGCCCTACAAATTTAGTGTCTCGATCTGATACAATACTTACAGGCAAACCATGCAATCTTACAATCTCTGAAAAGAATAAATTTGCTATGTGTGTTGCATCATAAATAGAATCGTTTCCTCTCTGAGTTTTTGGTAAACCCAGAACAAAATCCATACTCACTGCATCCCATGGTCGCTTTGGTATGGGCAATGGCTGATATAGACCGGTATTTTGACTCCTTCCTTTGGCATACTGACATACCCTGCATTTCTCAACAAAAATTTTAACATCAGTTTGCATTTTAGGCCAATAATAAAAAGCATTCACCTGAGCGAAAGTTTTATGTTGTCCAAAATGACCAGACAATCCTCCACTGTGCTTCTCTTTAATGATGTTCTCTCTCATGGAACATTTAGGAATACATAATTTGTTGCTTTTAAATAACAGGCCTCCTTGAATAAAGTAATCCATCCATTGACTTCTGTTATGGCTCACCGGATTTTGCACTGTTGTGTAGATGTCTTTAAAATCCTCATCATCCTGGTACATTTCTATCATTTCATCAAAACCTACAACACCCACTTTAAATTCTTGCAAAAGAAAACTTACCCTGCTTAAAGCATCCGCCACTTTATTAGACTTACCACTTTTATGCTTTATTACAAAAGTGAAACTTTGCAAAAATTCCACCCATTTGGCGTGCTTCTGATTCAGCTTTGGCTGATTATTAATAAACTACAAAGCATGGTTGTCTGAATATAAGATGAACTCCTTTGGCAACAAGTAATGCCTCCACTTTTTCAATGCCTGCACAATAGCGTAAAATTTTTTGTCATAGGAAGAATATTTTTTCTTTGCATCATTTAACTTCTCGCTGAAATATGCTATCAGCCTTTGCTCCTGACTTAGCACCGCACCAACTGCTTCTCCACTTGCATCAGTTTCCACTTGAAAGACTTTCTCGAAATTTGGCAATGCTAGAATAGGCTTTTCTGTTATCTTCTTTTTCAGCAAATTAAAATTCCTATCAGCTGCTTCTGTCCATCGAAATGGTTGATTGACCTCCTTGAGTGTCTCAAGTATTGGTGCACAAACTTGACTAAATCCCTTTATAAATTTTCGGTAGAAACTAGCAAGTCCATGGAAACTTCTTACCTCGAATACACTCCTGGGAGTAGGCCAGTTTCTGATTGCTTGTACCTTCTCCGGATCCATTTTCAAACCGTCTCTGGAAATCACAAATCCCAAATATACCAGCTCCTCTTTCATGAAACTACATTTCTTCAGATTGATTAGTAGTTTCTCTTTCTGCAGAGTTTCCAAAACTAACTTCAAGGCTTCCAAATGTTCCTCTTTACTTTTGCTGAAAACTAGAATATCATCAAGGTAAACAACAACAAATTTACCTGTGTATTCTTTTAGAACCTCATTCATTAGTCTCATGAATGTGCTGGGTGCATTAGTGAGCCCAAAAGGCATCACTAACCACTCATACAGTCCACTGTTGGTTTTGAAAGTTGTTTTCCACTCATCGCCTTCCCGAATTCTGATCTGATGATACCCTCTTTTCAGATCTATCTTAGTAAAGTACCTGGATCCACTTAAACAATCCATTAAATCATCCATCCTAGGCAAAGGAAATCTATACCTGACTGTTATCTTGTTGATAGCTCTGGAATCGGTGCACATGCGCCACTCTCCTCCCTTCTTCGGACTAAGCACTGTTGGCACAGCACACGGGCTCAAACTTTCTCGAATCAGTCCCTTGTCCATCAGCTCTTGAACCTGTCTTGCAACTTCTACGTTTTCCTGAGGAGTTAATCTATATGCAGCTTTATTAGGTAGACTTGCTCCTGGTATTAAGTCGATATGGTGACTTATACTTCTAATCGGTGGTAATTCATTCGGAAATTCATCCACAATGATATCCATGTAACTATTTAACACAGATTGAATTTCTTCAGGCAAATCATTTAAATTTGTGGAGGTTAAAATTACCTTTGGCCTTCCCACGATAGCGAAATGCATCTCTTCGCTTTTATCCACCTCTTGTAGCAATTCTTTGCCACTTATCAGCATAATATTATTTTCAGGCAGCTCTTTATCAGCATCATTCTTTACTGGCAGTAACGTATGTTTAACTCCATCCTTTTCTATGGTGTATGTATTTCTTCTTCCATCATGAATCGCATTTCGGTCAAATTGCCATGGTCTCCCCAATAACACGTGACATACATCTATGGGCATTATGTCACATAAAATCACATCTCTGTATGTGCCAATCTGCATTTCCACATTACACTGTTATGTCACAATGACTTGATGACCCTTCTGAAGCCAAGATACTTTATAAGGTGCAGGATGCGCTTTCCTTGTTAACCCAAGCTTTTCAACCATCTCTGTAGACACAAGATTGTCAGTACTCCCGCTATCAATTATAACCTTACAGCACTTACCCTTTGATTTGCATGTAGTCATGAACAAGTTCTTTCTTTGCGCAGGTTCTCCAATCTCTTTTTCTGATCTCAACAAAGTTCTTCTGAGCAACAATGATTCACCTTCTTCCGGTGGTTCTTCCTTCTCTACAAGTCGAGGTGGTTCCGGCTCCGCCTCAGCCACATTTTCACCCCTCTGGCTTGCTGATTTGTTATGAGGACAGTCCCGTGACATATTTCCCCATTCTCCACAAGTATAACACCTAACATCTCTTCCTCGCCCTCTTCCTCTGGGCGCGAATCTCCCTCTACTAGATTCACCCATCTGTGGTGATCTGCTGCTTGAACTTCCTGCTTCAAACTGATGCTGTGTTCCTCTAGATCTGGCAGCTCCTCTACCTCTTGCTGAGCTCTTTCCTCTGTTTCTTTGACTCTGTTTCCGCAGTACTTTCTCCTCTGCTTTCAAACTTGCTTGATAGGCATCTTCCACAGTTTTCAAACTTAACAGGCTAATCTCATCTTGGATCTCATATCTTAGCCCATTAACATATCTAGCGACTTTCTCCAAATCATATTCTACATGCCCTGTTCTGATACTTAACCTGTAAAATTCTTTAGTATATTCTTTAACAGACATTCCTTTCTGCTTCAAATTTTGCATCTACTTAAACAGATTCAAATGATAGTCTTTAGGCAAAAATTTGGCTTTCAGTTTGCTTACCATTTTATCCCACTGCTTGATCTTAGATTTCCCCTTTCTCGTTCTTGATGTCTGTAACTCGTCCCACCAGATGGCTGCGTGACCTTTCAATCTAGTGACTGCAAATTTTACCCTTTTATTTTCTTCAATCTCTTCATAATCGAAGTACTGATCTATGGATCTGATCCAATCCATGAGCTCCCGGCATTCAGACTCCCTTCATACATAGGAATCTCCACTTTGGGTTTGCTTCCAACCTTTGCCAGCATCTTCATGAATTTTACATTTTCATTCTCTTCTTTTGCTTCCACATCTTCCTCAGATTCTTCTGAAGAACTTTCAGCTCCCTCATCAGGCGCTCTTCTTTGGGCTGTTTCCATTGTCTCCATTCGTTCACGCAGTCTTCGCACTTCGTCTATCAGGACTGCATTTGCTTCTGGTCTCCCTCGACCAATTCCTCGACCAACCCCTCTCCTTGGCGGCATCTTTGCTGCAAACACCTGTCAACTTCTGCTCTGATACCAAAAATTGACGCACGCAGCAGCAGCGCTGGACTTTAAATTAAAACCCACAATATAATTATTAACCCCAAGTATCCTTTATTTCTTCTATCGGAACCAAAATCCGTTGATAAAATTAAAACAAACCCATTTCATACTTTATAATATCAAAACCCCTTTTTTAACATGGCGTCGAACACTTTTTGATACAATTTCCCTTTTTTCAACGCTTATAAGACTTAGTCCATTGGAATCGCAATTAAACAAATACGAGAATATAATAACGAGCCACTTAACAATTCCTCCGATGCGATAATCGGAATCGCACGTCGCAAGAATTTAACTATCGCTCTCCGACTGCTCCACCACTCCGATCCGATCCAATCGGAATTCGGAAATCGGAGATTGCCAATCACAAATTTCAATTGCGCTTTCACCTACAGTTCCGATGCGATTACTTTACCGGACTCGACGGATTATAAAATAAGTTGCATACATTTGAAATCCATTAATAAGTTCTGCAAAGGGTTTCTTTCATATATTTTCTTTGTAAATGAATTTCACTCGCACAGCTCAACTATTTCATATTTTATCCACAGGGATCTTACAATTAAAACTAAACTGCAAATCACATCCAATCCAACAATTAACCAAAGAAATCAATACATAATCCTTCCTGATACCACATACTTCGCTTTACACAATATGAAATTATTAATAAACAGAATCTCTGCGTTTTATCAATTTGAACAAAAACGACTTCTATTACACACACCACACAGTCTACACAGTCTTCTGAGCTCTCGCTCCACACAAAAAAAAACTACTCTTACTCTCCCTTTTTTTCCTAAAAAAAAACTCCAAACTCTCGTTTGATCACACTATTATGATGAGCTTATTTCCTAACAATAGCTAACGGAATTTCTTATTTTC
This sequence comes from Pinus albicaulis, assembly GCA_034641835.2. Lineage (NCBI taxonomy): Eukaryota > Viridiplantae > Streptophyta > Pinopsida > Pinales > Pinaceae > Pinus > Pinus albicaulis. The sequence continues at coordinate 6,284,424 of MU968307.1, forward strand.
CCGAAAGATCCTAACAGCAAATCTCCTATCTTATCACTCTCAATCACATCAATATTAATAAGTCTTATCTCTAATTCTAAATAAAACAATCACATTTATTTCCATAACAAACTATTCATGAAGCCTACTTCTCTCGGTAAACTTGAATTTATCCAAACAGTCAATGATTTTTACTGTGATTAGCCTCAACATGTGGACAATCCTCCACATTGCTGGCTAATGTCGATGCTCTTGCATCAAAATCGAGTCTGAGACATCAACTTTAAGAATTGTGCACATTGATCCTTTGTCCACACATAAGGAGCAATAGGTTTTTTGTATTTTCCATTACCATATTTTTCAACCCAAAGATTTCGATGAATCTTTAGTTCTTTAAGGTCTAGGCGTGATGACACTGTATCATATGCACCAAAAAGAGTTTCTATAATAGCAAAAGCTATGTTTTTCTCAGTATGCATAAAGTCAACAGTATGCCTAATGGTTATATGCTTAAAGTATGGCAATTTATAGAATATGCACACTCTTTTTACACCACTATCGTAAAGTGGATCATTTTTACTACCACGAATGCCACCATTTTCAATAAATTGCATTCTTTTTTCTCCATTCTCAATAATGTAATCACTTGTTATTGCCAATGGTGCTTCACGATTCTCTTCCTTACCATTGAAATGTGACTTTTGTCGACGATATGGATTCTCAATTTTGAGGTAAGCACGATGTCCACAATAAATACACTTGTGCAAACTACTTGAGTGCCTCACAAAACCCTTAAAGATGCAAGCTGGACATCCATGGTATCCATGAACATTGAGACCAGTCAAAGTGCCATATGCAGGAAGATCATGGATTGTAAACAATAAAGAAGCTCTTAAAGTGAATTGAATTGAATTACCATCCCCTAAAATTTGAATTGCTTCAATTCTTTTCCACAATTCCACTAGCTCATCAAATAATGGTTCTAAATAAACATCAATTGTATCTGAAGTCACACTTTTTTTCCCTGGTATGATCAATGACAACATCAAGAAAAATGGCTTCGTTGCTAACCATGGAGGCAAGTTGTAATTTATTAAAAACACTGGCCAAGTTGACCATTTAGTGCTTTGATCTGAGGAAGGGTTCACCCCATCTAGAGCTAAACCCAGTCTTATATTGCGAGGATCTTGGGCAAAATCAGGGGATTTATTGTCAAATTCCTTCCAAATCTTAGAATCAGCCACAAATCGTTGTTTTCCATCGGTGCTCTTGTTTTTGGCATGCCATTGCATTAGCTCGGCAATGTCTCGACATTTGTACATTCGAAGCAACCGTGGGATTAGTGGAAAGTGGCGAAGAACCCTTCTCGGAGCTAAATTTGATTTCAACCCTGGTCTATACCTCCCTTCTTTACATTTTGGACATTCAGTCTCACTTGCAAGATTTTTGTGAAATAATACACAACCATTCACACATGTGTGGATGTTTTCATACCCTAAGCCTAGCTTAGTGATTTGCACTTTACATGCTCTTCGTTTTGTTGGCAGTGTGGAGTCGGGTGGTAACAATCGTTGTAAAAATGCCAATAACTCATCAACACTCTCATTTGTCCAACCATGCACCACTTGCAAGTTAAGAATTAAAAGGATTGTTGTTAAATGACTTAAATTGCAAGTACCATACACAGGTTTTAAAGCATCCTCCATCAACTTCTGCCATTCATCCTTGAAACCCTCATTCAGCATTCTATAAACTTCAATCCCTTCATGAAAGGTTCCTACCTTTTCATTTGTGTTTGTTGCCTCTTCATCTATGTCTAGTGCCTCTACATCTCTCATGCTATGCAATTCTATCCTATCTGGATAACAATTTTGAGGGAAAGGGCTTATACCGCTATGCCCATATTTTAGCATATGTTGAAAAATCACACTTATTTTTCTCATTTTCCCACCACGACAATCATTACATGGACATGCATATTTAAGCAAGCTCTTCTCATCAACTATTCTCTCATCATGTGCATGGTATTCATCTGTTGTCAAAATTGGGCTTTGACTCATCTTCAATTTTTTGCATTCAAAGATGAAACTAATATGTTAACTCTTTAATTTCAACTCTTTTCAGAACTTTATTTTTAAAAGAGAAGTTTCAGCTCCTATTTGAGCACAAATGTCAATTGTGCAAACTTTTTAGAAACAACATATAGGAAGAGAAGACTACACATTTTTTACCAGTGTGAACACACCCATACACAACAATCACATAGTTAAACAACAAAATAAAGTCATATTTGAGAGAAAGCTTTTGGATCAGCACTTGTTTGAGGAGATATTTTTGTTGTATTTACACCTTTTGAACGCAGATCTATCAGCATGACAGCAAAAAAATTTGGTTTTGAACGCAGATCTATCAGCATTACAGCAAAATGTTTTGGTAAATATATTAGCATTCTTAAGGGCACAACCCTTGCAGACATTTTTAAACATTCATTACATCAGCAGTGAGGAGAAGAACACGCCAATGGGAGTTGCCTTAGCAGCAAATAGGATGCATCACTTAGCTAAAGGGGAGGCACTTGGCAATGATGAAGTCACAGTTACCAGTAGTGAACTCTCTCCTTTAAAGCCTATTTCTGACATGTTCCCAGTGCTCATTCCTAGAAAACAAGGGCACTCCAATTGAGGGAGTCACTTACCTATTCATGGCAGCATGACGAGTTACAAATTATCACCTTTTTGGCACTTGAAGGGAATACATTCTGTTTTTGGCCACTTGCATGGAGGGCACATTAATGAAGGATTTACACCACATTCTCTCCTTATTCCTAGCATGCAAGAGGGTACATTATTTGGAGATTTACATTACTTTTCTAAGCTTGAAGAAGTTCACCCTAGTAAAAAATATGCCTTTGGAGTCATATTTGTTATTCCTATCTTCATCTATAATTATGTGAATGATCTTTGATACTCATTCAAGACCTTCACAAGTTGTAATAATATTACCTAGGATAAAATTTCTCTTAATAAACTCCAGTTGATCAAGAAAAATGGCTCAGGCTGCCATATTCCTGATTATAAGACACATTACAAAGTGTGATAGGCCGAAAATTTCTCACTATGTTTATCTTGTTGTCTATCTTGAAACTGTTAATCAAGGTTGTCATTGATGTCAATGTGGCATTGACCAAGATGTCAATATTCTTGAGATGCCTAGACCCAGTATGATGTCAATATGACATGGTTGATGGAGGACCATTTGATGACATGAACAATGTCTAGGGACATGACATGAAGAACACTTGAGGACTTAATGACATGGATATGACTATACTTGATAACATAGATGTCATGGACAATCATGGAAAATTGTTGGAGGGCACTCTTGAAATTATAACAAAAATGATCTAATTTCAGGAACAGTCACAAGAAAAATATTTGTTGTCACCTTGGAGGCATCCTTTCACATTGGATCCTTCACCATCTTAAAGAGGACTCTTTCCTCTTTCCAACAAGCCCTCACTCAGCTCCTAACTCCAAATACTCTAAGAGAAATTGATTTTTGAAGTTTACATCATAGTTATTAAAACTGGAACCGGTGACCGGACCGGTGGACCTAATGAACCAAGTTTCGAATCGGAACCGGTCTAACCAGTAGCAGTCAGATCTCAATGAACCAGTTTTAAAAAAAAATACATTAAATAATTATTTTTTAATAAAAAAAACTATTCTCAAGATTTGCAACCTTGATTCCAAGCCAATAGAGACAAAATATGCAAAGTTTGCTCATTTATATACCATGCAAAGGTGAATATATCAAAATGGCACCAAGTGCAATTGTAGCAATGAATAACTTCAAAGTGTGGTGCTCCAGTCCAATTGTGGCAGTGTAGATCCATAAATTTAAGTTGTTATTTATTGTCTAATATCAATCCACTATATGTTTGATAGTATCCAACTGTAAATAATCTTGAATCCTTCTTCACCAGTCACATTAGAAGAGTTGTCGCATCCGCCTTGGAATTGTCATTATGAGAGTGAATTCATTTTCATTTAAGTGTGGAAGGTAGCAACAACCTTGACAATGAGGACCTCTTGTTGTTCAGCATGTAATTCATCAATGCGAGGAGCAACGCAACATTAACAATTGTGCATTAATTCTAACACCTTCCCTTAACGCCCCTTAACACTTACATTATAAAGATCTATAGATTTGAAAAATGATTCTATCCCACTTGTAATTCAAATTATAATATTATTATATTTATAATCGGGTAACTTATAAATTAGTTATTAATATGGTTTAAATTTTCAATGTTATAATTTAAATATAAATTAATTAAACATAAGAAAATTTATCAATTTGATTTTAATAAATATTATAATTTTTATATGAATAAGTGTAACCTGCTAACAATGTATATTTTATAAAATTCACTGAAGAGAAACGATGAGCCATCATTTAGTCATATATATATATATATATATATATATATATATATATATATATATATATATATATATAGTGTGTGTGTGTGTGTGTGTGTGTGTGTGTTGTAATATCACTTGTTTAGGGAAAGAAAGGAGTACATTAATAATTAAAGCAGTTGTTATAGTTGTAAGTTATAATTAATATAGTTTTAATGGATGCAATGGTACGTGTGGTTATAAATTTCTCTCAATCTGTAAAATGTAATTACACTCAACTTTGTCGTCATGTTGCACAAGTGCTAAGCATATATAGAAATTTTTACTCTTATCTTAAATTTATAATATATATTTAGAATTATTTATTGTAAAATGTGATTGCACTCAATTTTTTCCTCATCCTGCACAAGTGTAATATATATTTAGAATTTTTTACTCCCGACTTAGGTTTGAAATATATATTTAAAAATATAACAAACTCATAAAGTTTAAAACATTATTTGACTAATTTGAATTTGAGTAATTTAGATTTAAATGTGTAAGAAATTATTTTTAAAATAATGATTTGGTAATGATATAATATATGATTTTTTTTTAATTTAATGATTAATGAGTAATCTGCTATAGAATCTTTATAATTAGTGTTTATTTTTGTATTATGTTGTTAAAATATTTCAAGTTCGTTAGATGGTATTCATAAATGTGAGTGAGAAATAGTTTAGTTTAGTTTTTATTTTTTAATATTATAATTTGATTTATTTTTATTGAAATATATATATATATATATATATATATATATATATATATATATATATATATATATATATATATATATATATATATATATATATATATATATATATAAATCGAAATCAAAACAATGAACAAATTATTATTTTTAAGAATTTCAAAATTGAAAAAGTAAAGTTAAAATATTTTATAGAAATTTATCTATATATTATTATAATTATTTTATTGGTAAAATAAAATAAAATTTGGATTGATAATTAAGGAAAACTAGAGTTTGGAATATTTTTTAATATTAAAAAAAAATTGTGGAATAAATAAATTTTATAATTCATGTAAAGACAAGTATTGAGAGGCTTTTTTTTTTAGATATACTTTTAGACTAAGTTATGCTAGTGAGGACAAACATACCTCTTAAGATATGCAGAAAAATGCAAGGAAAATTGACATATATAGGACATTAAAAATTTTGGTAAAATATATCATTAGGACAACAACATAATTCTCCACATATTGTCTTTTTACTTCAAAACAAAATTCACAATGCTTATATGAATTTTGAGCACTTCAATTGTATAAAAGAATAAAATTTTGAAATTTCATCACCATATTTTGGCTCAAAAGTGTAACCCATTTTCATGCATTCACCCAAATATGAGACCCAATATTCACAACTAACACATAAACTATCCATTTTGATGCATTCACCCAAATCTGAGACTAAATATTCACAACTGAAACAAACACTCTATTCAGATCTAAAAGGAAAAAGATTACAAGACTCTAAACAAAATATACAACACAACAACTCTAATACCATGTAACAATTGTGTATTACTCACAATGTTGTAAAAGTACATAAAAAAGTTCTATATAAAAATATAGGAGGCTCATTGTTGAACTAGGTAGATACAAATCCTTTCTAACCTTGGAACTTACTAGCTACATGGGGAAAAAGACACACTAACAAATCTTAGTTTTAAATTAGTTAGAATTATGTCAAAATTTATAGAATGTCGATATTCTAAGTGCTACATTTTTTGTCGTAATTTTGGTTTTAAATTGATTGCATTATGTCATCTGTTTTACTTTTATCCTTGTTGGAGAGTGTTTATATGATTGTAAGAAAGAATTTTTATATGTGGATAACCACTTATGATCTGTGACATCTTACTTTTATCTCTTATCTTTTACACTCAAACGTGTAATTTGGGAAAATTCAAGTCAGGAAATAAAGATGGAGAGCAAAGGACATGAGAGTCTAAGAGCTTAACGGTCTACATTGGAATTTTTGTCTCTGTTTTCATTTCCCATCTATTATCATTAGGGATTCACCTGCTAGTGCGCTAACCTATTTTTCACCTTCCAAATATTCAACCCTTCTGGTCACAAATTTAGGCTACCATGAATTTTAAAATGCCATTACATCTATGCAAAAGTGCTTTGGGTCTCCTTCCATAAGGGAATGGCCGAGATTTCAACACCCTTATGGTGTAGTGTTTATGTTTCCGAGGATTCTATTAAGAGGTTCTGCAATGGGGAAGTTTGGAAAAAACTGAGACATTGCAAAAGGGCAGTTTCTTGGAATTTTGTTACTGGAAGAAGTTTGTGACTTCACTTCTTGTGTGTTGGAGATAATGTCATTGTATGACCATCCATTTAATCTTCTACACTATGTGTATAATGACAATTTTTATAAAATAATGTATGAATTTAATTAGACACGACTACGATAAGTGGAGTTATGATTATTGAATTTGATTTACACATCACATATGTTGGAAAGGTAGAGTAGGCAATGCACAATCATAACACAACTAATTCACAAAATAACACGAGTTGCGATTCTTCTATTGATCACACAAAACTTTATTGACTACAACAAACCCAGTGAGGGGTATTTATATTTTTTTGACTAGCGGCTCGCCTAAAATAACTTGACATGCAACCACAAACTAAATCCTACTATGACTTAACTCGACTTTACTTACTCTCTAAATTTAAATAAATCTCCATGTGGGAGTAATTAGCTATTTTAACGCTCCCCCTTAATTACAACTGTTAAACTAAGACATGATGCATGATAACTCAAACATGTTGGTTGGTCTATGTCTTAGCTAGGCTTACAAAACCCAAGTTTCTTCTATGAAACTCAAATACATATTTTGCTAATGACTTAGTAAATATATCAGCCAATTGATCACTATATTTACAAGGCTTCAAGTGAACTTCTCCATTTCTCACAAGTTCTCTAATAAAATGATATCTAGTATAAACATGCTTTCTCTTTCGATGAAACATGTTATTCTTGGATAGTGCAATTGCTAAGGTGTTGTCATAATATATTGTTGTTGATCCTTGTTGCTTCTGCATGAGTCCATCCAATACTCTTCTTAAGCACAATGTTTTACATGTTGCATATGTTGTTGCTACATATTCTACTTCTGTTGATGAAAGTGTCACAATAGGTTGCTTCTTAGATGCTCATGAAATCACACCTGAACTAATATGGAACACATAACCAGAAGTGTTCTTCCTATCATCCAAACTACCTGAAAAATCACTATTTGTATATCCAATCAAATCCTTCTTTTTTGTACTTTCATACATTATTTCACAATCTCTAGTTCATGCCATGTACCTCATAATACTTTTTCCCGCTCTCCAATGTGTGTCATTTGGAGTCTCCATAAATATAGAAATCAAACACACTCTTTGCATAATATTTGGTCTTGTATCTATGAGATATATGAGGTTTCCAACCGATATTTTGAATATAGTTGCATTGACATCTGATCCTTCATCATCCTTGCTTAATTTTGTACCTGTTGCAACTGGTGTAGGGGAAGGTTTACAATTTTCCATCGTGAATCTTTTCAGCAAATCTATAGCATATTTATTTTGGAAAATAGAAATTTCTTTTCCAGCTTTCTCAACTTTTATTCCATGATAATATTTCATGAGACCAAGATCTTTCATCTCAAATTCTTTCATCATGGTTGCTTTAAATTCATCTAATTCAAGATCACCTGTAAAAATCACGTCATCAACATATAAGCAAACAATCAAAATATGTCCTTGTTCATTTACCTTTGTCTACAAGGTAGGCACAAACTACCTCTGCAAAATTTAGTCTTGATCTTGTAGTTATCAATTCTGCTATACCAAGCTCTAGGCGCTTCCTTGAGTCCATAGAGCGCTTTCTTCAACCTATAAACTTTATCTTCTTTAGCTTCAACTTCATAACCTAGAGGTTGTTGCACATAAATTTCTTATTCTAGAATTACATTCAAGAAGGTTGATTACACATCCATGTGATATACTTGCCACTTATTCCGAGCTGTTGTGGCTAGAATTGCTTTTACAGTATCCAATCTGGCTACTGGAGCAAACGTTTCTCCAAAATTTATTCCTAGTTGTTGTGAGAATATTTTTTCTACGAGTATTTCTTTAAATCTATCAATTTTGCCTTTATCATTCAAATTTGTATTGTAGACCCATTTCACACCAATGAGGTTTTTATCCTTTGGTAAATAAACCAAATACCATTTATCATTATTTTCAATATCTTCAATTTCTTCATCCATGTCTTTCATCCAATTTTCATCTCTGATTTCTTCTTCAAATGAAGAAGGTTGGAATGACAACAATGCAAAATTCGAACTAACATCCAAATCATCATAAATATATTTCAAACTTCTAATATTTCTTGTACCATTTCTTGATTCATCATATAATTGACTCTTGGAAAAATTATGGTCTGTTGACTACTTGAATATCCATGCTACTCAGAAAAACTTGGATTCCTTGCTAGTGTGACTCTGTTTGGTGTCTTCACCTGTGATTCTTGATGCTCCCTTTCTGTTACATCATATTCTTTCATCAATGGTGCTTGTGCATCAACTGTTTTGTTTGTAGTCCCATTCCATGATATTTTTATTTGAACACAACATATCTGCTAATTATGGTCTTCTTGGTGATAGGGTTATACAATTTGTAAGCTTTTGACTGCTGACTATAACCAGTAAATGTGCATTTTTTAATTTTATCATCAATTTTACCTCTTAGCTCCTTAGGTACATGTGCATAGGCTACACATCCAAACACTCTGAGATTATATATGTTGCAAGACATACCTGACCATGCTTCTGTTGGTACTCTATTCATTACACTCTTTGTAGGTGACTTGTTTATCACAAAACAACACATGCAACTACTTCTGATCAATACTCATTAGACACATCTCTTCCTTTTAACATGATCCTTTCCATTTTCGTAATGCTTCTGTTCTTTCTCTGTGCTACACCATTTTGTTGCAGTGTGTATCTAGTTGTAAACTGTCTTCTGATTCCATGCTATTTGCAGTAATCATTGAATGCCTTTGCATCATATTCTCCACCACAATTTGACCTCAATACCTTGATCTTCTGATCACTTTGGTTATATTCTAAGGCTTTGAATTCTTTGAACTTTGAAAATTTTCAAACTTCTGCTTCAAGAAGTAAACCCAATTCTTTCTACTATAATCATCAATGAAAGTGAGGAATTAACAACTTCTACCAATCAACCGTTTTCTCTTAAGTACACACAAGTTTGCATGCACTAATTCCAGTGGTTGTTTTTTTATGGATACAACTCCCTTTAGAAAAAATTCATGGCGTTTCTTTCCCAAGATGCAACACTCACAAGTACTAGCAGGTTCTTTGATGGGAGGTAACCCTCTAACCATATGTTTCTACTACAAAAATCTTAAACTAGAAAAGTGCAAGTGTTCAAACCAAAAGTGCCATAACCAATAATCATTAGAACATGTAAATGTAAAATAACTGACCTCATCACTATAATTCATAATTAGGGAAAATAGTTTGATCCTCGTCATTTTCACCTTTGCTATTAGCTGCTTACTTGGGGGCTTGTCATATATAACACACTCTTGCCCTTGAAAAGTAACACTTATCAAACTATGTTTGAGACAAGAGACATAATATACCTCCAAGACTGTCTTTGGCTCTCCCTTCTTGGTCATAATGTTGACCATTCATTTTCCATCTATATTCATAGTCTTGCCAATCCCCAACTTTACCTCTGTTTTCACAGATTGATCCAAATTTGTAATCAAATTCTTGTCATCTTTCATGTGGTTACTGCAACTACCATCTAATAGCCACACATTATCAAAAGGTCCATGGATGGTATGGAAAACTAGGAACATGGAGTTAGTATTATTTGTAGTGACAATAGCTCTGTGGTTTCCTTGATCATCTATCATCTTCATGCAATCACGGGCATAGTGACCAAATTTATTGCAATAATAACATCTCACCTTTGATTTGTCAACTCTTTGATTATTCTTGAAGCTTATGATGTTCCTTCCACTTTCATGTTCATGCTCTTCTCGACCATCTCTCTGACCACCATATTTTCCGCCTTGTCCTTTGCCTCTTGTTCTACTTCTACCTCTACCTCTGTCTTTTGAAACAAAAACCTAGATTTTGAAAGCGGTTTCTAAAGTGGAATCCTTATTTTTGTCTAGCCTTGCCTCATGGGATAGAAGTGATCCCATCAACTGTGAATGTTTCAAAATCTTTGGCTTCTTCTATGGCTGCTACCATAGCGTCAAATTTTGTAGACAAAGATCTGAGGACCTTCTCAACCACTGTTTGATCTTTAATATCTTCACCATAAATTTTTAACTAATTTACGACAGTCATGAACCAATTCATAAATGAATCAATGTCACTTGTCTCTTTCATCTGCAAACTTTCAAAATCTCTTCTAGTATTCTGCAACTTAAAAATACTGACTTTGGTCATACTTTTATAGCTCGTTGCCAAGGTCTTCCATGTTGTTTTTGTTGAAGACATGATCATAATCTTCTGGAACACTACTCGTGCACTCCTTGCTGGATAAAATGCAACGCTTGTGCATTATTCTTTTTGTTTTTCTTCTATAGTTCCCTCTCTACATTAGTGAGTGTTTGTTCTTCTCATTCATTATGAGATTCTGAAAACCCAAATTGGAAATAATCACAAGCATCATGAGCCTTCAACGTGGTCTCCATCTTAATAGCCCACACATCATAATCCTTCCTTATAAACAATGGAAATTGAGGTTGGAAATTTGAGAAAATCATCTTGTTCAGAAATCTCTTTTTAAAATAAAACCCTCTTTATAAAAACACCCTTAATAAACTTAATGTGATAAATTCATTTTTTAAGTCTTTAAAAAAATATTATAAAAGCACTTTTATAAAAAACTATTATAAAATCCCTTTGAATAAAGGCTTCAACTTTCAACCATTTTATTAAAAAAACTTTATAAAAATAATTTTATAAAAAACTATTATAAAATCCCTTTGAATAAAGCAGCTTCAACTTTTAACCATTTTACTAAAAACACTTTATAAAAAACCATTCCAAAATCTTTTATTTATATTTATATTCATTTACCATAGTATTTGGCCAATAGACTTGGTATATACTTAGACGTTGATTTTTAATCATATTTGATATATTTTTATATATTTCCCATATCTCTGTATAGCTCTTTTATAAATTAAAAAGTTTATGATTAAACATAAAAACATATTTTATTTATTTACCTTACAGCTAATCTATTTATATTTTTATTTATTTACCATACCTCTAGAGTAAGTATAAAAGAAGATTTTATTTATTTACCATATTATGGTTTATTTATATTTTTATTTATTTACCATACCTTTTTTTGAGTGTTCGTAAATATTTATTTGAGCATTTCAAATGTTTATTTACATTGCATTTCTTACTTTACATTCCTCACATTACATCTTACATGTACCTTATACTGGGTTTGACTTAACTCCCTAAATTTAAATAAACCTTCATGCCCAATTAATTAGCTATTTTTACAAAATATAGCCAATTCTCCTACAAATTAGCCCAAAAAAAAATAGAAATTCTGGCAAGATTATGACAATCTTACAATTATTTTTGAAAATATAGATTATAATTTTTTTTTTAAATTACTAAAATTACCTAAACCTTCAAGTTTGATCAGTGATTTAGATTTGAAAATCTTACCCTGAATTTGTGACACACCCAGCAGTGACTCTGCACTCAGGGATTTGGATAATAGCACGGACAACAAGAACCAGACCTTGCAATTACGCCGAAGTTTGAAGAAAGAGACTCTGAGACCTCTGTTTTTGGCAACCAATATTTATTAAGCTATAGGTCCATTAATATGCGGAACTATATATACCCACGCTGAAATTTAAGCAAATGCATTATTCAGCATTAAACATACACAGCCCCTGCCCATTAATAGATCAATAACCTAACAAATAAAGTATGTTCACATACAATCACCTTTTGACAGGTGCCATCTGTCGCATTCAGTCAAATCCACAAAGCTGGCTTGCACTCTACGCAAAGCTTTTTCTTTTCTTATAATATAAATCAGATGTATTTATCCAGAACGCTGGCTTGCACTCTAAGCAAAGTTGGTTTTTTTTTCATTACAATATAAATTAGATTTATTTCGCTACGATAGCAATTTGTTCATGGTTAGATTTAAATCCCAACATTAAGTGTGAGGCAATATATATCCAACCCCATTTAATATTTATAGCCAAGAAATATGTATCCCCTCCATACTCAGGGCTTGCTCATTATACACAAATAGTAGAGTTTTTATTAATTTAATTTATATTTTATAATTTATAAACAAATTTATTAATTTAATTTATATAGTATCATTTATAAAAGTAAATTTTATTTTCACAAATATTTTTATCATAGTTCATCATGGTGGCTAGTATGGATGTAAGTTGTTTCATTATTATTATACAAGAAAAACACTTTAAAATGATTTCGAAAGGGTTGTCTGGTGGGGTTACAATTTTGCCTAGAGTTGAATTTCTAGATGGAATTTGGTGGAAATTTCTTCAAGAAATTTCTGTGGGAGTATCAAATTTTTATGACAAAAATGGATTCAACACCATCAAAAACTCCTGAGGCATCTAAAATCCTAAAACTTGATAGATATAACTAGAATTTTCAGAAATTTCTATTGTTTTAGGAGCTAACTTGTAACCTATTTAAACTAAACAATTTGGAAGTGGTCCCTTATGAGCAAGTTTCACTAGTGTCATAATATCCAATCGCAGGTTGTTAACGTGTTTCCCTATATCATTTTAACAAAAAAGAAACATAGCTAAATCATAGTCAAGACCTTATAAAGAATAATATAAATATATTTTTAATAAATTTTAATATTTTACTACTTCATATTTTTATTAAATATATCTTAATTTACATAAATAAAGTCAATCATTTTTTGAATCATTGCTTCTTTTGGAAAAATAGAAGAGATGTCAATTTATGATTAGTGGAGTGTTGTAGCACCTCATTACCAACATTGCAATAGATATATCACAAAGTTGCAACAATGTAACAAAAACATTGAAACATAAAAGTTTCAACATTTATGAACATTGTAACAAGGGTGCAATCATTTTTTGAATCATTGCTTCTTTTGGAAAAGTAGAACATATATCAATTTATGATTAGTGGAGTGTTGTGGCACCTCATTAGCAACATTGTAATAATGGAGATATCACAAAGTTGCAACAATGTAACAACAACACTAAATACAAAAGTCTCAACATTTATGAACATTGTAACAAAGGTGTAACAACTAAACAACAATAATGGAAACTAGAGAAATTGTAGAGAATAAATGAAACACAACACTTGAAAAAGTCACCATAAAGCAAGGATATTTAATCTTATTCCTGAAGAAATTTGTGGAAATTTGTATATCCAAAATTTACAAACTTCACAACCACATATATTTATACAATGTGTTTTTGACTCACAATTGAAAAATATATAAAAAGTGAAAAGTTTTAAAACTCCCCCACTCCTCAACAAAAAAACAGTCAAACATTTTGAAATCTCAAATAATCACACATTAAAAAGTTTTGATACCCAAACTATTTAGAATAGTCATATCAGTAATACATTTCTATATTACTGTTACAACTTTATCTATATTACTCTTACAACTTTAACAAATTTATTATAGATTCTAAAATTTAATTCAAATAAAACAAATATTTTTTTAATAATTAAATTTTAAATTATAACTATGTAAATATAGTTTTAAAAAATAAAATTTAAAAAAATTATTACAAATTAAACTTAATAATTTAATTAAAATTATATTAAAAATGACTAGCCTAGCATTAACCACTATGAATGAGAAAAATGAGACACCAAACAAACTCTAACCAAAATAGATTCAAAAGAAAAGGTCTTTGCCCTTTGTATTTTTGAATCTATTTTTTGGCAACTAATATTTCTGGAGTTGTAGCTCCATTAATGCATTAAGGTAGTGTATGTTAACCCTTGTATTTTGCACTTGTCTAAATTCAAAGATTAGCATATTAATGGAGCTATATCTCGAAAAATATTGATAGCCCTACTTAATGTTGAGTGAAATAGGAGAAAATCCCATCGAAAATATTGATGAAGCAATTGCTATGGTGTTGCTCATAAGATATCTAAAAATAATTGAACAAATGAGAGTAGGTAGATGGCCTAATGTTATCTTCAAGGAAAGCATGAGTGAAAGAAAGAAAACATGGATGAGACAAAACTACACATGGATGGAAAAATGGAATATCTACCTCAATGTTTGTCCCACAAATAGCAAGGAGCTAAAGAATTTTGCTATGGAGAAGTTTAGTAAACCGGTATGGGGAAAAGAGTTTGGTAGAAAGAAGTACTACATTGAAGAATTCAACCCTACTTATGATATCCAAAAAAAACAGTACATTGGAGTTAACAGTCCGTGGAAGGCAACGGTTCTTATTGCTCAATTAAGAACCGGCTCGCATCAACTTCGTTGTGAAAGAGGATGGTGGAAAAGGCCAAGAGAAGCTTGGGAAGAGCGAGTTTGTACATTTTGCACGTCTTCAAAGACATCACAGAAAGTTATGGGAATATGTTAGCATCGGTTTCTTGGCATTTTCTTTTCAGCAATGAGATTGTTGGAAGGTTGGACTAGCTCATCATCAATTTCAATAAGAAAATGACTGAAATACAAAAGACTAAAAACAAGGAACTCATAGTCCCATAGACTATTTTTAGTCTGATAAACATTAAAATTTCATTTCATTACTTTTTCACATATTAAATACTTTGTACGAAAAGAATCAAGCTTCTCAAAAAAAAAAAAATGTCCCCATACACAACACACATTCTATTTTTATTATTTTACTAAAAGTCCTGATATAACATTGCCATAGATTGGAAAGAATAAATGAAGTTGGCATTGTTAGCCCTTAGTATTGGGCTTAAGTTTCCAAAATTGTCCATTGATTAATATCACAATGATTACTGCCATAGGTTGGAAAGTATAAATGAAGTTTCCATTGTTAACCACTAGTGTTGGGCTTAAGTTTCCAAAACCTTCCACTGATTAATATCACAATGAATACTAAAATGGGTTTGGAGATTTTATGTCAATATTCTTATTGAAAATATACATAATAGTCTCCTTCTACATGTGATCTCGTGAAGAACACTCCTTCACTAAACAGATCAGAGATTATGATCTCAGCGACAAACAGATTTGAGAATGTGATTTTAGCAATCTGAGAAAGATATATTAAGCATTTAAGTTCAATATATTAGATACTTCAAAATATTTAAAAAACATAATTAATTAAGACTTATAACGATGGCGATCAAACAGAAATCAAATTATAATGTGGTTGAGTGGAAAAAACGGCAATCAAATGGTGTTGAAGTTGTCTACTATAGTTCGGACCACAGGTTATTGTCAGGTAAAAAAAAATTTAAAAATCGGGTAGTTAGAGTGTTTGAATTGTATTTTTGATAGTAGAAATGGATTCAGCACTATCAAAAACTTTTAGGGCACTCAAAATACTGAATTTTAACAACTATAAACAAGATTCTGATAAATCTTTACAGAATTTTTTCAAAATCTTTGCCAATTTTTTTTTAAATATTTACTGGATTCTAGGCTATTCTGCTGTTTTTTTAAAACTATGGCAACGGTATTACGATTTATACAGGATACGAACTTGTACGAATCCATTTTTTACCAGACTGTCAAGCAATTAGAAGCAACACCACAACTTTATGTGTTACTCGTCAGGCTTTAAATTTTCTTCATTCATACCAATCTGCTGCCATCGTTGTCACCAGAAATAAAGCCTCCGCCACCATGGCCTGGTGAACCTTCAGGAAGCAGTTGGGTTAGATGAACCTTCAAGACGAGGAGTTGGTGAGGCAACTATAGAAGTATTCCATTTCCTGTGGACCGTGTAAAACAATAGCAATATGGCTGATACTAACCCTACTACGACAAAAAGGCCCCAGAAGTGTTTAACCTGTAGTTGGTTGTTTCCCGATTGATCAATATTATATTTTCTACAATCACTGTTATAGTAAGGTAACCACTGTTGTTGCAATCTGATCAATTCGTTGTTTTCTGATAACTCTAGTATTCTGATATAAATGTCCCTTACCAGGTCATTATCCATGTGATCAAACGCCTGCCCAAAACAGCCCATCAATATCCATAAATAAAACTAAAAAGCATCATGAATATTTATTTCCTTGAATGTTTGCAACACAAAAATAAAATTACAGATCCCAAATGTAATTACTTACAAATCCCCAATTTCGAATAGTGAACGTTTGGCCAGTGAAGGCAAGGCGATCGCAATGTTTTGCCACAAGAGATTCCATGTATGGACGTTCATCCACGATGGCACCCACATCACCTCTGGATAGAGCATTATAATATTCAACAAAAGGTAGAGGCACTCATTTATGCTTAGAGACTCCGTAGTATTCCACAAATCCATGTGCAACTGCAGATCCCATTTGATACCCTATTCGCACATTGCTCGCCACTACACTATTGATGTCGTTAAGGGTTGGTTCTAAACAGTCAGGGCTGTTAGAATAGCCGATAAATTAGCTGTAAGCACGATTGCAGAATTCCAATAACAAAAAATAAGGCCACAAGCACTATGCCTTCATTGCGGTCGGATATCTGCAATCTAAATCAAATTTTCAATAAAGTTCCACACGTTCTGTTTAAACAGAAAAGGCAAAGGACAAACAGGGAATTTCTGATATAGAAAGAGAACGGCTGCACCTGATCAGTGAACCAAGTTATAAAAAAACTAAACCTGCACACAAACAAACATTGCTTAATTTAATGTGTTTTCCAACCTGCTCCAAATGATAGAGCATGGCCGTCGAATGTTCCTTACCATAATATGCTTCCGAATTGGTTCCTAGGCTGCCCTTCAGAGAAACGGCGAAAGTTTCTATTCTCCAAAGTATAGACCACCATCCCTCCCGTGACGAGGAAGGCCGCCATTAGTGGCCACATTTTTGGCGTGAAAGGTTTCGTAAAGACCCAATGAAACTAATGATATCCTGATGTTTCAATGGAACAACTGCTACTAAACCAGAGTCTAAGAAAGGTTGTCAAACAGTACTTCTCGAGAACGTTTTGATGTGATGGCGAAGTCGCCTATGCCATCAGTTTCTGAACAGCGAAAAAAAATAAAGCGAGCATAAAAGGTAAAAATGTTTGAAGCGATGCTTTATCACTACTAATGTACCCTTAAGAATGGCAACAATCCAAGGACTTGTGCAAACAGAGAAAACCTATACCTTAAACACAATTTGGTGAATAATAAAATCGTACTCGTTGTCGTAACCATTATATGGGATGTAACGAATGGAATAATTGAGTGTTTTAATGGCAGCTTCAAACACCTTCACGCAGAATCCCCGACAGTGAAGTTTGTCCGTTCTTTTCTATGAGACAGATTCCGTGAAGACCCTTGGCTCTTCGAGCACACCTACTTTCAATATTCTTCGAAGTTTGGAGAAGTCTTTGGTGGTGTGGTGAGATTTTCTAGGGCATGTGTATGGAGTAGTGTATGCATACATGTCATAAACACTAGGCAGGCGACAAAAGAGGGCAATCCGACGCCTTCCATTTCTAGAGTTCTCACCCTTGAGCGCCTCAAGCCCAACAACATCTGGAGCGGGGTTTACAAATCAAACCCTAAACGCTCGTCATAAGAGCTTCCAAATGGCTTATGGATGCCAAATCTCGAAGATTATCAACTGGAAATTACTGTCCATTGTATTATTTTCATGGAATTGGGGAGGGCTGCTTGTCCTCCTTCATTCATTCAGGATTCCTTTGAAATTAGAAGACTCACGAGTGTTCGACATAAGGCATAACTTCATCAAAATTCCTTTGAGGCCAGAGCAGTATTAAGCTTCTGATCAGGTAAGCGACCAACGTTTTACAACTTTCCCACAGCGATGACCCACGTTTTACACCTTTACCGACAGCCCTTTTTGGCGACAACCTCCCCAATGGAGGATTCGAATTTGGCGATCTATTTCAATGATGATTATATTGCAAAAGAGTTCATAGAGTTTCACTTTACATCACAAAAATTTCTAGCGCAATATCATAAAGCACGAGTGCCATAAATTGGACAACTATGGCAATATCTCTTTTAAAGTTGTGATCTCAATAATCCTCCAATTATATAACCATAATAATAAACCTCTTGTAATTAAAGAACCATAATGATAAACCCCTTGTTTGCAAAGTTATTTGGAAGCATGATAGAAAGAGAAAATCAGCAAGTGGGCAGAAGAAAAGAAATAAATGTGCTAAAGAGGCGAGCAGGTTTCAGGCCTAAACATTCCACAATTGATCATTGTATAACTTTAAAAGGCACAACATTGAAAAAGTTTGGGAAAAAAGGGTTTTTGTTGCTTTATTTGATTTCGAAAAGCCTTTGACACGGTTTTTTTAGGGATAAGCACGAGAATGGAGGAACTCGGAGTTCGAGACATTTGAGAACATTGGTGCATAGGGCATAAAGTCAAAATTAGAACTTTAGTAGGCATTTTACGAAAGTTTTAGAAGTGATATCGGGGTCAAGCAAGGTTGCCCATTGTCTCTACCATTTTTGGTTTATATATTGACAAGCTTGAAGGAGGTGGCTACAAAAACAAAAAATTCACAAGGGGGTGACGGTATCCATTTGGGCAAGTTCCTTATAAGGCTTTTTTGTACGCGAGATGACCTTATACTGATTGCTATTGACCCTTGGCTGCAGAGCACTTCACGTTCCCTTGAGCATTTTTGTAAAGGGTGGGGATGCAAGTCAATATTAGCAAAACGAAAGTAGTGTTTTCTCTAACAAAATAAAGAGCATAAGTTCTACTTTGAAGACAACATTACGAAGAAGTTGCGGACTACAAATACTATGAATTGACTTCAACATAAATTTAAGTTGGGATGGACATGAAAGAAAAAAACAGAGTTAGAAAGCATTTTGTATATTAAAGCAGGGTAGAGAGCGGAGCTATGGGACTGAAAACCACTCTAACTCTTTTTGGGCTTGAAGCGTAAATTCGGCGGCCTCATGAGATGCGGTCGTTCTGATTGAAGAAAATTTATGACGTTTGATTACGAACAAATTCAAAATTAAATGTGCGGTTCATTATGCTATCTTATTAAGTGAAATAGGGGTTGGTCCTATTGAAGCGATTTCTATGGTGCGAGTCATAAGGTATTTGGAAAAAAGTGAGCCATTGGAAGAGAAATTAGATGGCACTGAGTTGTGTTTAATGGCCAGTTGTGCAAAAGAAGAAGACTTGGATGCGGCAAAATAACAAATGGTTTAGTCGTAAAGTTATTTACTTGAGCATGTGTCCTATAAATAGTAAAGAGATAAAACTTTTAGCGGTGGATGAGTTCACAAAAGTACTTGGGAAGAAAGAGTTAGGGAGAAAGAAGAAGTACTACAATGAAGAGTTAACCCCACTCACACAACACATCAGCAAAAAGCGAATCCACGCTTCCGCTCAAATTTGGAGGAAAGGCAAAATCTTGAACGCTTGTGAGCACGAGGATTCGCTTGACTGCTGGAGTCGGCGGCGGAGACCACAACGATTGCCCATGCTATAGTCGCAAATGTCTGTACAAATTATGACACAAAAAAAACGGGGATTCGCATAATTAAGACCTGGACTTGAGAAAAGGCTCTGGTATGATTGAAAAATGAATGTGTGCGTAAATTTGGTGCGCGAGAGGATCCAGAGAAGAAGAGGCCGGGACCTACCTTTGGTCGAAATAAGAAATTCGAAACTAACGGGAGTGGAGATTTGCTAGTAGCGTCAAGAGGCCCGAAGGTCAATTCCCTGTGAGATCTTCTAATTTGCTTAAATTTCGAAAGTTCTATGGTTGTGAAACCCTACGGCGACTCCTCATAATATCCCCAAATCCACCACCGAGATCTTCACAAGTGGACGACACTTGAAAATCGCATGTTAAAGAAAGGGAAATGTTGCAGCTCCAGCTCTCTCATGTCAAGTAACACAATTGATACCTCCCATGTCTAAGTGGTACGTATCACAAATGCCATTCTATATATGAGGCCCTGCGCTGCCTCGACGAGTTACGGTATTGCCTAGGAAAATCTCTCACTCCACTGCAGAGAGAAAAAAAAAAATATGATTATACACGCAGTCTCAAATCATGCAAACATGGGCGGCGGCTGGAGCTCGCTCTTCTCCTACACGGATACGTACGCATTGTCGAGCTCTAACACGCGGCTCACAACACGCTCTAGCAACTCGGCTCTTCAATTCACCTATTAAGCTACGATGCTACTGTATCATCCTCACGGATCTATATAGCTTGATACCGGAAAACTCGATACCATGATAAAATGAATGAAATGGTTCTCCGGTGAGAACCTAGAGAGTGTACAAACACACTCACATGCGATACATACAATCGAGACAACCTGGTACATATGGGATTTTCTCACAATCGAGTGGTTTGAACCACTCTGCGAATAATAAGGATCTAAGATCTAGAATTAGAATCTCAATCCTATGATAACTTAACTTTCTCCATTAATTTCTAACACATGGCGGCCGGTACGAGGCCACCTCATGACTATCACATGACCTTCTACTGGCTGTTCAATTACTGACGGTCTGGATTAACGAGGAATTCTAATGGCGGAGAACGATTAGGATTGTCAAATGACTATCCCTACTCTTCCAACTTGTTAGTTGGTGCATTGATTTTGCTCGGCCCCATAGTGTAGCGGTGTGAGTATATATTTATGGAAGATTCTTTCTTTTGATGAATCGGGAGTTGATGTAATGACTCTGATCGATTTTCTCTGGCATTGTCTCTTCTCTAGTTTGATGGTGGATCTCGCGGAAGATGGCAACAGCCCCTCCTCCCAACGCGGATGGCGATGACACTCTCCCCGGCGGACGGAAGCGGCGGCGGCGCGCCCGGACGGTGGACCCCCTTCGCATCCTTCGCCACCCTCTCTCCCTTGCGCGCTCTCAGGATCCGCCACCCCACATACCCCCCCGACACCACCACTCCGCATGGACAAGAAATTTGAATTTTGAAATTTGAACGAAAGAAGACTTTGCGCGGTAATAACATAGCTCGACATTCAGTTTATTAACTTGTTTTATCGGTAAATTCATTCATTAGAAAATTTGAAATTCGAACAAAAAGTCGATAAAATTATATGCAGAAAACCCCAAACATGTAGCGTTTCTTTTCTTTTTCGGAGAGGACTAGGATGCAAGTTGGAGGTTTTTTTCCCTAGCGACATTCGTCATTGCCATACATGGTTCCCACCGAGTTGAATTTATGTAGAACAACAATGAAATGTCAATTGAATGTTACCTATAAATTTATGATTTGTTTTCTTGCTCGAATTAGGATCTCAAAGATTCTGCTGACTCGAACTCACATTGTAACTTAGAACCAAAACCTCCATTTTGCATCTTCTTTCTTTGCTCTTTACCTTGTTAGAACCCAGAAACCTCCATTTTGCATCTTCACTTTGTTGCTCTTTTACTTTCTTGTGAATATGGAGATGTTAGACAAAGTTTCTAGCGAACTTAGGATTCAAAAATCCATTGATAGGCCTGAGCACTTCTTTGCACTACCGGAATGAGGACGATTTAAAAGAGCCGGTCGCTACATGCTCGAGTACATTTCGTTATATTTCTACTTCTCAATATGTTTGGAGATTTGTTAATTCATACGGAGGGCTTGTTGTTTTCTTAATAATACCTTATATGGGTTCATAGGTAGGTTACAAACACTTTGACAATGTAAGTATTTATGGCCACGGAGCCGGCTTTAGGAGAAGCTCGCGGTGGGACTTTTGAGAGTGGGGTTGCAATGCGGGGGTGAAGGTTTATTTTTGATAAGCTCTTGGCTGGTGATCATGAGGATCATGTTCTTACGCATTGAGAAGATAAGTTTAAACTAGGTACTTGTAAACATTCCAAAGTTAATAGAGACCCATCTAAATTTGGGTGTTGGATATGATGTGCACCTCGAGTTGTGATGTTCAATGTTGAGCGAGCTTGGGTCCATGATCAAACCCATTTACCTTTAATATGGATGCATTGTTAGAAAAGATCCCTTGGTTGTAATGCTTTTATATAAAAATTGAATTGTTTGTAATGTTAATAAATTAAAATGGAAAAGAAGAAGAAACTTGATAAAAAAATTATCTTCCAAATCATACGAGATATCTAATATTTTAGAATTTGAATTAGTTTACACTTCTCGATTGCTTACTATATATTTGGGATTAAGTGGATCTATCTTGATTGATTGACTCATCTCAAATTGATTCCATTATGATCCTATTTATACAAATAATGACATACGTTACATCTTGAAAATTTTCTTGTGGTAGGGAAAAAATCTCAACATTTTGAAACAACTTTTAAATTTTTTATAAATTGTTTCTTAATTTGATTACAAAATACTTAATATGTAACACAATTAAGTAATAAATGTAACAAAAAATTATAAACTCTCTGAGAATAATTTAAAGAATAAAATGAAAAACAAATTCCAAAATTGATGAAGAAGATATAACCTTCAAAAAATACTTACATCGACGTATGAAGGATAATCAATGTTGGGATAACCGAAGAAATTTCTCTAATGCTTTAATTTGATTTTGCTAGAGTATGTAGAGATAATCAAAGCTGTTATTTTTATTTTTTGTGTGAAGTAATTACTACAGAAGCTTCGGAAGTGCTCCAAAAAAAGGTAATTGTAAAATAGGTTCATTCTTCTTAACACTGTGAGTACATAGTACATAATTAACTTCTCACCAGGAAATTCTTATTGGAGATGTTAAAAAAATGAAATGATCTCTTAAAATTAAGTTCTCAATCAGTTTTTATTGAATTCATTGACTAAAGCTTGATTAATTTCATTTTTTACGCGATATTTATTTTAAGGAAGATATACTCTTTGTAAAGTGTGGCCGAATTTAGAATTACGGTTACGCATATCTTACGGAAAGAGGAAGGTTGCACAATTTTCAAGTGAGGGCATCGTTTTGAGTCAGATAATATGTTGATGAAATTTTTTAACTCATGAAGTGTAGATTCTTGTTTTGTGTTATAACTGAGCTCACCAAATTTTAGGTTTTAAATGTCATAGAGAGGAGCTGGGGATGAAACTCACTTATGAAAGAAATTAAATTATTTCAAAAAATGTCCACTCTCAATTAAAAATTAAAATATATCCAAATTCAATTAAATTATGTCCACTCTCAATTAAAAATTAAAAAATATCCAAATTCAAATAAAAAATAAAAAATGTCGTCAAGCTCAGTCAAAAATATCCAATGGATGGATCTTCCACCATCATTCCACTAAAGTGAATCTTTCCACAATCATGTGAATCTTTGCACAATCATGGTAAAATATACTGGGTGGATATGACCATTATTGTTCTATATGACAATGTTTCCACATATTTTATGTGTAATAAAGTCATTGACATATTTTAGCATATTTTTCTTCACAAGACATCTCTATTGTGGTTTATTTTTTATTTATTTTAGTGGATGGCCTACAATTGTAGTAAAATAATATATATATTTTCAATCTTATGGTATAAAGATAAAATCGGATAATTTTATCAAAGTTTTTAGAATAATTTTTTGACGGTTTCCAAACGACCATTCCAGCCTACTGAGAAAAAAGGCCTCAATACGCTTGAAACTAATCCAAATGTGAGAGCCCCTGCATAAAGGATTAAGACCAGATCGATAAAAAGCCTTTAAATTTTGTTGCACTTTGTATTTCACCCTGAAAATATTAGGCTAGAGGCCCGATCTAGACAAGGCTCTCCAAAATTATTTTTCTAGGAAGGCCTGAGAGAACGCTTTGAAATCTAATAATCCCCATCCACCCAGATGCTTTGGTAAGGAAATTTTGTTCAACCAACATAAATGGAATTTATATTTCCCCTTTTCCCCATACCACAGAAAACAAGAGATGATGCGGTTGATACGATCAATAATGGCAGAGGGGATGAAAAATAAATGGGTCCAGTACACTATAATTCATTGGAGAACGGACTGGATGTGAATAAACCGCCCTCAAGGGACAACCATCGATGAGACCATGTATCTAGTTTTCACTTGAACTTGTCGATTAGCTAGTACCAATATTTGATGAGGTAGTTGCAGGGCTTGAGCCTTAACCCCATGTACAATAAACCCTCAGATAATGGAACCCGCTTCATCTGAAACATATTTTCTATGATCCCAAGGTCAACAAAATTTACAGAGGCAGAGATGATGAGGGATTTGTGTCTATTTATGATCAGGTCTATGGCCACCCTAAATTTGAAAAAAGTGTAGTGAATTGCAGTCCATTGGGCATGCGATATGATGCCATATAAAAAAATGTCATCAACAAAAAAAGAGTGATAGAAATTGTTCTAGAAAAACTGATACCTGAGAATACACCTTTGTAGTTTAAATCCTTGATATGAAGGTTGAGGCCATCTAAGATAATAATGAAAATAAGAGGCGAAAGAGAGAACCCTTGACGGAGACCCCTTCCTGCCTTAAAGAAATCTGATGGCCTGCCATTTGTGATGACAGAAAACCACACAAGGGAAATGCAAGCCAAAATCCAATAGCATTCCTAGGTGTGCACTGAGTGAAGGCATTCCTGGGCCACAACAATAGCATTGTGTATGTGCCTGTTCGGGAGTAAACCATACTGTTCACCCAAAATGTGCTTGGACAACGATTTGATTAAACGATGGACAATCAATTTCGAAATAACCTTATAAGCCACATTACACAGAGAAATTGGCAGGAAATCCAAGAAAGTTTTGGGATTCGAGGACTTAATAATCAAGGCTAAGAAGGTTGAGTTAAGGTCCCCTAGAATGGAAACTGACTTTATGGATTCCTCAACCAAATTCAAAAGATCATCCCCCATTAATTCAAAGAAATGAACGAACAACTCTATCGGCCAACCATCAGGATCGGGACTTTTGTCCCGAGAAAAAGAGTTTAGCACCTCCAGAATCTATGCCTTTTGCACCGAGTTCCCCAAAAACTCATTTTCTCCATCATCGAACATGGAAGGATATTTTTCCATAGCCCAAAATTGGTCAAGAGGGTTTATTCCGAACCTGCCCTTAAATTGGTGAGAGAAAAACGTTATAGTCTCCCAACTGATCTCATCCTCGTCATGCACTATGGAGCCATCATCCCTTTCAATTTTCCAAATGGCACTGTGCTTCTTCCTGTTCGATGCATAATGGTGGAAGAAATTTGTATTCGAGTCCCCTTCCTTGAGCCAAACCGCACGGCTCTTGAGTTTCCAGATAATTTCTTGTCCCCGAAGTATGTCTTTGTTTGTTTGTTCAAGATTCACCAATCTCACCGTAGGGAAGACCGATGGGGAACAATTGTTCATGGAGGCGAAAATTCCTTCAATCTCCCTCTTGATGGAGATAAAATCGGAAATCATGTTGTTTTTCTTCTGTCATTCCCAAACTTTCGTCCTTGCCTTTAAGAGCTTGATTATGTGGGTGAATGATGAAGAAGCTTTATGTCCCCGAACCAAATCTGCGTAGGACCAGACTTCCTTCACCAAGGACTCAAAAATCATGTCTTCGAACCACAGTCTGTTAAATTTAAAGGGAACCCCTTTTTGAATCCGCTCAGTCCGCCAAAAGAGACAGATCAGATGATGATCCGAAAGGGAGGAAATTATGACAGAAGAGCACAAACCCCTATTAATGTTCAGAACACCTTCATGAACCAGTGCTTGAACCAGTCTTTTCCCAATAAACTCCTTGCCATATCGATGATTGGTGCAAGTCTGTGACAATGGAGATGGACGAATATCCACCAGGTGGTGATCAACAAATAATTGGGAGATTCTCTGTGCAAGTGGATCAATACGATTGTGAGCGCCCCATACCTCTGACACTTCTAGAGTAGTATTGAGATCGCTAATGAGAATAATATTAGGAATACTGAGAATATTGCTGGAGCAAATGAGATGCCAAAAAGAACATGGTTACGACTATCAGTGTGCATGTTTATGAGATGGAAACGGTCAGGGAAACCTCTCGACAACAAAATACCTGAAAACACGTTGTACACATGGAAATTTGCATATTTTTGATCCCACATGACAACAAGTCCCCCTGATAGGCCAACCGAGTCAACCCCAGCCAACCGCCATTCAGGTCAAATAGCTAGAAAATAGGGAACAACCATTTGTACATCGCACATAGTCTCCTGGAACACAACTATGAAAGGAGATATTTTTGAAAATAATTCCTTGAGAGACAAGAACTTGGAATGATCACCAAGTCCATGGAGATTTAGTGACAAGATGTGAGTAATGGTGAAGATGATTTGGGCATGCATGCTCTAATTTCCCGAGGGTCAAACGAGGGAAGGATGGGGATGTCACATAGGCCATCAGAGTTGACGAAGCAAAGTGTTGAATATATTAAGTTCACCTGCAACCCTGTGCAGGAGAATAAAAGAAAGTACAAGCAGGGGCAGTTGGTTGAGTGTGCACCATTGATCATTAAACAGAGGCATGGAGAAAATTATAAGGATGAATTTATAGTTATGGCCGCAGCCGTCTTTGCAGAGGAATTGAAGACTTCGTGGACCAAACCACGCAATAGCAGAGTTTCTTAAATAATATTCTTATTGAGCGTAAAGCCCTCACCAACCAACACACGGAAGTTTAAATTCGCCAAGTCTTTTTTAATAAGAGCGGGTCCCATCTCCAGCACAATGATGTGGACCAATAAGTGTTCATTGTTGTATCGCTCATTGCAAATCCATTTATCCATTCCGCAAAGCCCTTTGTATATGTTAAGTTCCGATGCGATGTGTCTTGTTGATTTGAAGTTCCGATGCAATGTGCTTGTGCAATATCGCACATTGCACATCGCAAGGAACAATGTTAAAACCCCCTTCGAAATGTCACCGTCGATGCGCTGATGTGATGTGGTCCCTACCACCATTGCTACATCGCACATCGCAATAAGCATCCGCCTACCGCAACCATTGTTCCATCGATCCATTTGCGATGCGATGTGGTCCCCACAGTGCACATCGCAACATCGCAATCGCATTCCCCAAGTTCTTCTGCTCATCCGATCGCCGATCATCGATGCGATGTGGTCCCACTGCTAACTCAGCTAGAACATGGGCCAATCACAGTTTATTGTGCAGGTTTTTTCCATGACGTCATCAACCACTTTTGTTATGCGAAGATTTTATGAAATCAGGTTTATGTTTTGTTTGAGTTCCGACGGGCCCAGCACCAACCAATCAGATTGTGTTCACGTTGGTTTCAGCCTCACTGACGTCATGCATATTTGTAACGCGAAAAGTTTGCAATGCGGCTCAATTTTTGTTTGAAGTCCGAGTTTATTAGTTTATTAAACTTTGGTTAAAGTTTATCCCGGCGTAGTATTAATTTTTTTTTTAAAACCTTTTATTTTCTTTTTGTTTTATGTTTTTAATGTCGTACCATATAAAAGAAAAAAATCCCATAGGCTTATGCAATACAGACAGAAGACTATATTTTTTTTTGTGTGTAATGCCTGAAGGCAGAAAGAGAGACATGGAGCAAATATTGTAATGCTGTGTCTGTAGCAGCTAATCCATTGTAAAACTAGAACTTCGTTATGAAGACATAATCTCCATTTTGTAATAGTTTTCATGTTAATGAAATAGTTTTCAATTTTTTGTGCCATCTCTGTCCAGCATTAAGAAAATTTTTAAAATCTTTGTGTTGAGGTAGAGGAGAATTTTTATTCTCCTCGTGTGTTTAGAATATTCAGAAATTCCAACATGGTATCAGAGCTAATCCAGGCTCTTTGAAGGTGTCAAAGAAGCTGAAGGAAGAAGGAAGCTTGTTGCAACAGTTCACCAGTAGATCTCTAGCAAGCCCAGCAGAAGTTCAAGTCCAGGTATTTATCAAAATAGAGTTCTTGTTTTGAGTTTAAAAGAGCAGTCCAGAGAATTTTTCAGAGACAAAGTTTGGTCTCTTAGACAGAGAGGCAGACTATTTGAAAAACACAGTCAAGTTTTATTTCAAAGTACAGTTTGTAAGCTATGGCTAGACCAAGCACCAGTATGAGTATTGTAAATACTCAGCTCCCACAATTTAATGGGAAGAACTATGATTATTGGGCCATTACCATGAGAGCCCTGTTTACCTCTCAGGATCTATGGGAATTTTTTGAAGATGGTTTTGATGAACCAATTGATGAGAAAGCCTTTAAAACCTTAACACAGACAGAGAAGGATTTGTTGAAGAGAAATAGGAAGAAGGACTCAAAAGCCCTCTTCTATCTCTATCAAGCAGTACATGAGAGTGTGTTTCCAAGGATAGCAGCAGCTAAGAGATCCAAGGATGCATGGGATACCCTCCAGATTACCTCTCAAGGTATGGAGAAGGTGGAGACAGCAAAGCTACAATTCCTGGGGAGAGATTTTGAAACTCTCTGTATGAAAGAGTCTAATAACATAGACTCATTCTTCACACATGTGATTGGGATGGCCACCCAGATAAGGTCTCATGGAGAGACACTTGAAGAAAGAAGGATAGTGGAGAAAGTATTGAGGAGCCTACCCTCAAGGTTTGATGTTATTGTAACCACCATTGAAGAGACAAAGGATCTCTCAAAGTTCACAGTTGATGAACTTCATGCATCACTGATGACTCATGAACAAATATTGGGAAGATTAGTAAACCCATCTTTGGAGCATTCCTTCAAGACCCAGATGCCTTTTGGAAGAGGAAGAGGACAAGGCAGAGGAAGAGGAAGGGGCAGAAGCCAAAACAGAGGAGGAAGAAACAGCCCTTCACATACTCATGGAAGGAGCAGTAATCAAAATCAAAGCCAAGGCCAAAGCAGCAGCCAGCAAGGTGGACAACAACATGCTCATGGACAAAGGTATGACAAATCCAATGTCCAGTGTCATTATTGCAAAAAATATGGGCATTATGCAAATGAGTGTAGAAAAAAGAAATATGACATAAATAATAGGCAAAATGCTAATATTACAAGAGAATAAAAGAACCCAAATAATGTGTTGTTAACATGTAATGTAGCACAAGATAGACAAGATGGTGTATGGTTCTTAGATTCAGGCTGCAGTAATCACATGACTGGAAACATAGCAATGTTTTCCAATCTTGATGAAGATGTTAAATCTGAAGTAACAACTGGAACTGATACTAAGATCTGTATCAAGGGAAAAGGCAGAGTAAGTATCCGTGCAAGAAATGGTGAGCAGAAAATTGTGCCAGACGTATACTATGTTCCTGGCTTGAAATGTAATCTTTTGAGCGTTGGGTAGCTCATTAACAAAGGTTACAATGTATTCTTCAAAAATGATGTGTGCACAATAATGGACATACCTCCAAGCAAGAAGGTTATTGCAGAAGTGCAAATGACCAACAATAGAATGTTTCCACTCAAGCTCAATACAGACTTGAAGGGAAAGAGAAAGAATGTAACAACTATAACTCAAGAGGTCTTTCAAAAGGAAGTGAAAGATGAGAATTGGTTATGGCACTTGAGATTAGGACATCTCAATTTTGGAGGTCTGAACTTGTTGCACAGAAAAGGAATGGTAAAGGGATTACCATTGATTGAGAAACCGGACAACCTATGTGAAGGTTGCATCTTGGGAAAACAACATAGAGAAAACTTTCCATCAGGAAAGAGCATAAGGGAAAAGGCACCCTTAGAAATTATCCATTCAGATTTGTGTGGGCCAATGCAAACATCATCAATATCAGGCAGCAATTATATGTTGACCTTCATTGATGATTTCACAAGAAAAGTATGGGTTTATTTCTTGAAGTATAAAAGTGAAGTGTTTGAGAAATTTTTCCACTTTAAAGCTCTTGTAGATAAACAAAGTGGGCAGCATATCAAAGTCTTAAGGACTGACAGAGGAGGTGAGTACATCTCAAAATAATTCTTGCGTTTTTGCAGATAAAATGGCATACACAAACAATTTACAACAAGGTACACACCGCAGAAAATTGGTGTTGCTAAAAGAAAAAATCGATCCATCATGGATATGGTGAGAAGTATGCTAAAGGAAAAACATTTTCCAAATGAGTATTGGGCAGAAGCTACAAATTGTGCGGTATATATTTTGAATAGATGCCCAAAAAAATCAGTAATGAACAGAGTTCCAGAAGAAGCGTGGAGTGGCAGAAAACAAGGAGTCACCCACATGAGAGTTTTTGGGTGTGTGGCTTATGCACACATTCCAGATCAACTGAGAAAGAAGTTGGACATTAAGGGGGAGAAGTGCATATTCCTTGGATACTGTGAAGAATCCAAGGGATATAGATTGTATAACCCATCCACAAAGAAATTTTTTATAAGCAGAGATGTGCAATTCATTGAAGAAGAAGCATGGGATGGAAGAATTGAGAAAACAGTCAATGTCAAAAGTTGTTTGTCTCATGATGAAGATAATGAAGATGTGGCTGAAGAGAGCACCTCATCGGTAGCACCACCTCCACCAACACAAGGACAACAAGGGACACCACAAGCTGGAGTAAGAACACCATTGAGAAGAAATGACAGTGCTTCTCCAAGCACACCACATGGAGCTAATTTGAGTGGTTCTTCAAGCATAGCTACACCAAGCGAAAGAGGAACCAGATTCAGAAATTTGAATGATATTTATGAGCAAGAGACAACAAATGAAGGTATAAATTCTTTATTTGCATTGTATTGTCATTTTGATGATCCTATTCATTTTGAAGATGCAGTGAAAGACAAAAAATGGATAGAAGCTACGGATGAAGAAATGAATGCAATAGAGAAAAATAAAACATGGGAATTGGTTGATCTCCCAAATGGCAAGGAATTCATTGGAGTAAAATGGGTTTATAAAACCAAAAGCAATTTTGAAGGTAAGATTGAAAGGTACAAGGCCAGACTTGTTGTCAAAGGCTACAAGCAGCAACATGGAAGAGATTATGAAGAAACTTTTGCACCAGTTGCAAGAATGGAAACCGTGAGAGCAGTGTTGTCCATAGCAGCACAAAACAAATGCAAGGCTTACCAAATGGATGTGAAATCAACATTACTAAATGGAGTTTTATGGAAGAGGTTTATGTTGAACAACCTCTAGGCTATGAGAAAAAGGGCCAAGAGCACAACGTTTGCAGATTGAAGAAAGATCTTTATGGGCTAAAACAAGCACCAAGAGCATGGTACAGTAGGATAGATTCTTATTTGCTGGAAAATGGGTTTGAAAAATGTGAAGGAGAACCCACATTATACATCAAGGAGAAAGATGGTAAGATGTTGATTTTTATCTTATATGTTGATGATGTGATATTCACAGGTAATGATGATTACCTCATTGAGAATTTTAAAACAATCATGAAAGATGAATTTGAGATGACTAATATGGGATTGTTGAGATACTTCTTAGGAATAGAAGTAGAGAAAAATGAAAATAAAATTTTTATTTCTCAAGCTAAATATGTGAATGAAGTTTTGAAAAGATTTAACATGCAGGATTGCAAAGCAGCAATTACTCCCACAGTAATGGGATTGAAACTCAACAAAGAGGACAACAACAAGGATTTTGATCCTAGTTTATACAAGAGCATAGTTGGCAGCCTCATGTATTTGACTGCAACTAGGCCTGATATTATGCATGTTGTTAGTTTGATTTCCAGATTTATGGACAGGCCAAAAGAGGCACATTGGCAAGCAGCAAAAAGAATTCTGAGGTATATGAAAGGAACTAAAAGGTATGGAATTCTATATACCACTTCAGAAAATTCTGAATTGATTGGATATACTAACAGTGATTGGGTTAGAAGTATTGATGACTGGAAAAGCACTTCTGGTTATGTTTTTCATATGGGTTCAGGAGCCATTTCATGGGCTTCCAAGAAACAACCAATTGTGGCATTATCTACAGCAGAGGCATAATATGTGGCAACTACAACAGCAGCATGTCAAGAAGTTTGGATGAGAATAATGTTGAGGAGTTTACGTCAAGAACATGTAAATGGGACAGTGATTTATTGTGATAATAGCTCAGCTATAGCATTGTCAAAGAATTATGTATTTCACAAAAGAACTCAACACATAGATACCAAGTTTCACTACATCAGGGAATTAGTGAATAATGGAGAAATTGTTTTACAACACTATAGAACACAAGAGCAATTTGTAGACATTATGACAAAGCCATTGGGGCATAAAAGTTTTGAATATTTGAGGAAATTCTTGGGTATGACAGATAACCCAGCAGCTGAATTTAAGGGGGAGTGTTGAAAATATTAAATTCACCTGCAACCCTGTGCAAGAGAATAAAAGAAAGTACAAGCAAGGGCATTTGGTTAAGTGCGCACCACTGAACATTAAATAGAGGCATGGAGAAAATTGTAAGGATGAATTTATGGTTATGGCTGCAGCCATCTTTGCAGAGGAATTGAAGACTTCGTGGACCAAACCACACAACACTAGAGTTTCTAAAAGGACAATCTTATTAGGTTTAAAGCCCTCACCAACCAACAAACGGAAGTTTAAACGCGCCAAGACTTTTTTAATAAGAGCGGGTCCCATCTCCAGAGCAGCGACGTGGACCAATAAGCTTTCATCGTTGTATCACTCATCGCAAATCCCTTTATCCATTCCGCAAATCCCTTTGTATATGTTAAGTTCCGATGCGATGTGTCTTGTTGATGTGAAGTTCCGATGCGATGCGATGGTGCGATATCGCACATCGCAAGGA
Source organism: Pinus albicaulis (assembly GCA_034641835.2). NCBI lineage: Eukaryota > Viridiplantae > Streptophyta > Pinopsida > Pinales > Pinaceae > Pinus > Pinus albicaulis. The sequence continues at coordinate 6,317,799 of MU968307.1, forward strand.
ACAATGTTAAAGCCCCCTTCAAAATGTCATCGCCGATGCGTCGATGTGATGTGGTCCCTACCACCATCGCTACATCGCACATCGCAATAACCATCCGCCTACCACAACCATTGTTCCGCCAATCCATCACCGATGCGATATTGCAATGCAATGTGGTCCACACAGTGCACATCGCAACATCGCAATCGCATTCACCAAGTTCTTCCGCTCATCTGAACACCGATCGCCAATGCGATGTGATCCCACTGCCAACTCAGCCAGAATGTGGGCCAATCACAGTTTATCGCGCAAAATTTTTCCATGACGTCATCAACCACTTTTGTTATGCAAAGATTTTATGAAATCAGGTTTATGTTTTTTTTGAGTTCCAGCAGGCCTAGCGCCAGCCAATCAGATTGTGTTCGCGTTGGTTTTAGCCTCGTTGACATCATGCAGATTTGTAACGCGAACATTTTTCAATGGGGCTCAATTTTTGTTTGAAGTCCAGGTTTATTAGTTTATTAACTTTGGTTAATTTTTATCCCAGTGTAGTATTAAAGTTTTTTTTTAAAACCTTTTATATTTCTTTTTGTTTTATGTTTTTAATGTCGTGCCATATAAAAGCAAAAAATCCCGTAGGCTTATGCAATACAGATAGAAGACTGTGTATTGTTTTTTGTGTGTAATGCCCAAAGGCAGAAAGAGACACAGAGAGCAAAGATTGTAACGCTGCGTCTGTAGCAGTGAATCCATTGTAAAACTAGAACTTCGTTCTGAAGACAAAATCTCCATTTTGTAATATTTTTCATGTTAATGAAATAGTTTTCAATTTTTTGTGCCATCTCTATCCAGAATTTAGAAAATTTTTATAATCTCTATGTTGAGGTAGAGGAGAATTTTTATTCTCCATGTTTGTTCGGAATATTCAGAAATTCCAACACAAAGGGAGAGGGTTTTCTGACGACCTCTAAAATGATGACTGTCATTTTTCCCTTTTTTCCTAACAATTATGTTAGGAACTAAACTTGGCGAGATTTTAACATAGCTTCTTTCATTTTATTATCATGAACAGTCAGGGCCACCATACCTAGCTCCAAGTTCTTGAACATGAACTCATAATTGCTACCCACAGAGTTATGGCGGGGGTCCGGAATCACAGGATAATCTGGCTGACGAGCAAGAGCGGGGGAGGCTGTCTCCAAAGATGGCATGGATGGGGAGCATTCCAGAGTATCAGAATGGTGAGTAAGAGGAGTGACCGATGCAATGGGATGATGAGGGAGTTGAGGAGGAGGAGTGCCTAAGTGAGCGAAGGGATGTTTTGGTGATGTTGCGGTGGGGTGAAAGTGATGAGGAGGATGAGTGGCCAAGGGAACGGACGGAGGGTTAATCACGGCTATGGTATGTAGATCCACATCCCTCAGAGAAACACCCTCGTATTTTATATGAGGCCCGTCAAATGGATCTGAGGAGGATAAATTAAGGGTGCGAGGAAAATGCTGAGAGGTGTGCGGGGGTGATGTCGAAGAGAAAAACTTGGAAGGACAGAAATATTATCTAGAATGTAAGACAGGAGCCATAACTTTCACGACGAGAGGCCCGTTGGAGGGAAGCTAAGAGTAAGTTGAGCCATCCCTTCTGGTAACTGTTTGGTTGCACGAAGATTTCCATCGACCTTTAGGACAATGTCGCATCAAGTGTCCAGTCAGGTGGCATGCAAGTCATCTGAAGCGGAGGCCCCAATAATCCAACCTCTGTCTATGACAAAGCCCAAACCACTTTAATTCGATGTTTCCTAACAACCCTCCAGAGAAATTAATCTCAACCAAAATCTAGGCAATTTTCTTGTCCCATTCTCCAATGCATCCCTGTTCAATGTATCTGCACCTCCCCATATAATTTTTGATGGTCGTGATGGTCGTGAGTGTGGGCTTGGTCCAGAACTCCAAGGGAAGGTATGGAAGCTTAACCCAGACCAAATTGTTGGGAGGGTTTTCTGATAAAGGGTTAAAACCCAAATACCAAGGGTGTAACTGCAGAAAACCATGGCCACAAACCCAGACTTGGTTCATCATGTCCTCAACATCCTTTTTCTACAGAAAGTGAATGGAGAACCACGCCTTCATCAGATGACTAACTTTGGGAGGGTATCCCACTAGAGGGCCTCAAACCTTCTTCACCCACGATTGCATTGCATCCTCCTTCATATCATAAAAAACCCACCTGTCAACCAAAGCTATTTTTTGTAGACTGGTAACATGACCCCAAAGCTCCTCGTACCCAAAACTAATTAATTTTATGTCTGGAGCCGGTTCAATGATCTTGTTGGCCAATTTTGCAGTGCGATCTCGTAGGCTGAAGTTACCAGATCCCCGCCTTGAAATTGAATGACGATGGAAATGAGGAGCAGAGTGTGAATCATGAAGGGAGGTTTGGTCGGACGGAGGGCGGCCAGCATGGTAAGAATTTGCATGAGAAATGTGGCGAGATGCTAATATTTTCTCAGCAAAATTTGTCCCCCTGATGAAGGCATCATGTGTTGATGTGTCAGACCCGAGAGGATCCCTCAAACCCTCCATGTGTCACCACACGATGTTTAAATTCTGACCCCCAAGACAAGGCAACCAATCACGTGGGCATGACTACCAGGTTGCGAAGAGGGAAAAAAGGGGAAAGATTTCAGCCAAGTAGGAAGACGAAATTCTAAAAAGATAACTTGAGAGTCGGGCAAATTAAATACCTGCGGAGAATTGCAGTAAATATTGATAGTATTCGGCAGGGAAAATTCCAAAAATCAACCACTCCGATTTGGAAAGTACGAGGGGATTTTCCAGAATGGAAAGAAAATGATTAAAAAACACTAATTGTTTTTGGGTGAAAATAGAATGGCAGCACTTGGAACCTGACAAGCATTAAAAAATGGATTGAATCATTAATAAGGAGCCTCAAGAGTAAGAAAGAAAGAAAGTAAGTATTTTTAACGTCCACGAGGCTAAAAATAGCCTATGGGACATATTTCTTTTCAATCTAGCTTTTGTAAGAATCTAGATCCAAAGGCTATCAGAGAGAGCATTATAAAGGAATGATGTTGTCCGAACAGGATAAGGAAGCCATGCCCGACGTCAGAAGGTTGGTGAGTTTAAAAATGGCCGGAAAAGGTCACCGGAAAAAAGGTGGTACTTGAGATAGCTCCAGAGAAAAATGGTGAAGAAGTAGGGGCTGGAGAGGACTAAGAGGTGATGATAGTTTCCCGGGTTGACTTAAAGGTGACAACAACATAAGAAACAGCAACCCATGAACTTCCACCAGTGATTGCAAAAATTAAACCCAAAGTCCTTGCATGATCCAGATATTATGAATGAATCCACCCATTTCTACCATAAACGGAGCCATTTTGACTAAGAAGAGGATTCATAGGAGTCAGATTCTTTATTGGAGCCATAGGAGAAGAAGGTGAGGCAATAATTAGACATATGCATGCCTGTCCATGTTCCTGAGTTTTTCTATCAAAATATGGACCAGAATATACACCGAAATGAGGGCCAGAATTAAAATGTGAATAATTTCACTCGTTTCCTCCGAAAGCATGATGGAGGAGCCACAGGAAGACTTCACCATTTGGGAGCTACTATTGTTAACAACAACTCCTATTCACAACCTTCGCGAAGGAAATAATTGCCTATTTCCAAAGGCAGGCAATATTTCGCAAAGGGCACCATGAGAACTGATCCTCAATCTTTGCTTCTATTCACAAGGTTGTTTACAACATGTGCACACAAAAGCATCACAATTATTCGCAGCAACTCCAAGTGAAATGATAAGTTTCAAATGGAATACCGTGACAGCAACAACCGGTCACGAATGTATCAGGATATAACAAAGTACACACACTTTCTGCACATTAATTTTGACCACATAATTGATATCCATCCACAAAATTTTGTCTTTTCGCATAAGCTGCCTTTCTAAGGAATTAAGAGAGGACTCTGTTAACCTCATGAGTAAAAACCCCTTGTGCACCAATTCGGGAAGGACTCGACCCAGAGGATAGATATTAATATAATGTGGTAATAATGTTAAGCAAGGAATTTTAAAATGGTTTTTTTACATGAGTTAAATTATAATTTTATTTTAAATTATTATATTTGTTATATATATATATATATATATATATATAGATATATATTTAGAAAAAACATGTACCAATATTCTTAATAATTGAGATTCATTTGATATTTTTAATTTGTAAATGTAATTTTTTATATTACTACATCTTATCTATACAAAAAATCAAAAAAATCATAACTCATTTCTTATAACACATATTAATTTAAAATTAAACCCAATTCCAAAATAAATAGATAAATAATAAAAAAACATTGTTTTATATAACCAGAAATGATTGTATATTTTTATATAACAAGAAACAATACATAAATGATTTAGAAAAGTATAAAATGTAATATAAATTTCACTCAAACTTGACAGCTACTTTGTACTTGGGAATCTTCTTCTACATATTTGGTGATTCCAATGAGCGTGAGCATGGGAAAAGCTACCATGCCTATTGGATTTCATGCCACATAAGCTCAGGCTTCGAGTTTTGTCTACTTTTATTTGGAATCTTTATAGAGGCTTTCAACATGCTCCACTTTCTTTACCAATTCATCCTTAACATGCTCCATTTTCTAAGTAGATAGATAAGAAATTATTTTTATATAACAAGAAAACATAGAGAAATGACTTAGCAAACTCGAAAATGTAATGTAAATTTCACTCAACTTGACAACTGGTTTGTACGTGGGCATATTTACTGCAAATTTGGTACATCCATTGAAATGTGAGCACGAGAAAAGTTATCATTTCTTGTTGAATTCCATGCCGCATAAGCTCAGGCTGTGGGCTCCTTGTTAAAATAGCTAATTAACTTATGCATGGAGATTTAACTATATTTAGAGAGTCATTTAAGTGAGCATTGAGTCAATTCGAGTTATTTGATAGATGAATTTGGTAAGTGTGTGCATGTCAAGTTATATTAGGCGAGTCATTTCAAAGGTTTAAATACCCTTCACTGGGTTCAATGTATTTAGATTGAAGTTTGTGTGATCAATAGAAGAGTCGTAGCTCGTCTGTTATTATGTGTGAATTATTTGTGTGATTTTGTGCCTTTACTCTTCTCCCTTTCCAACAAATTGGTATCGGAGTGAGGTTACAAAGAGCCAGAGAGAGTAGATCAGTAATAATCTGTGTGAGAGAGGAGAAAAAACAATTTCTCTTGTTTGAAGCTATAACGCCTCTGTGAGGTTATAGTCAGAGAGTTATAACGCTGGTCGGTTTAGAAAAATACTGCATTACACAGGGCACGTGAGTTCCTTTGAATTTTCATGCATTAGGGCACTAACGCGGGTAAGTAATAACGTGCATAGAGTTAGCACGCGAACAACAGTACCATGGAGAGTGTTAACACTCAAAGTCCCTCCACTCCACGACGCGTTAGTGTATGTATGGTTAAGGAGTAAGTTATTTCTTAAAGTTTGAAAGGAGTATGTATCAACCTTTTTTTAAAAGGTTTGATTTCTTTAAAAATATTTCATAAAGAACGTGAGTTAAAAGGACCTTTTGAGTTAATGTATTATATTAAGTTTTGAAAAGGATTTCATATAAAAAAAATTTATAAAATATTTTTTTATATAAAATAAAACTTAGGGTTTTATTATAAGGGTTTGTTTTTTCTTTGCAAAGCTTATAAAAATGAGAAATTTAGGGTTTCATAAGAGAAGTGAAATTTTTTGAAGAAAGATGGAAACATCGAGTTTTCTGCCACAACTTCCTCATTTCATAGGGAAGGATTATGATGTGTGGGATGTTAATATGGAGACCATGTTGAAGGCGCATGATGTTTGGGATCATGTCAAGTTTGGGTTTTCAGAAACTCAAAGTGAAGCAGAAGAACGAGCTGCTCTCACTAATGTAGAGAGGTAAGAATGGAAGAAAGAACAAAATAATAATGCACAAGTGTTGTTGCTTATCCAACAGTGAGTGGACAAAGTAGTGTTCCAGAATATTATGATTACGTCTTCAACAAAGACAACATGGGAAACTTTGGCGAAAAGCTATCAAGGTATGGCCAAATTTAATATTGTTAAATTGTAGAATACTAAAAGAGATTTTGAAAGTCTGCAGATGAAGGAGACAAAGGACAACAATTATTTCATGAATTCGGCCATGTCTATCGCAAATCAGTTAAAAATTTATGGTGAAGAAAGATCAAACAGAGATTGAGAAGGTCCTTATATATTTTTCTACCAAGTTTGATGTTGTGGTAGCAGCCATAGAAGAATCCAAGGATTTGGAAACACTGACAGTTGATGAGTTGATGGGGTCACTTATATCGCATGAATCAAGAATAGACAGAAATAAGGATTCCACTCTAGAAACCATTTTCAAAATTTAGGTTTCTATTTTAATAGGTCGAGGCAGAAGTAGATCGAGAGGTAGAGGACGAGGCGGAAGATATGGTGGTTAGGGAGATGACTGAGAAGAGCATGAACATGAAAGTGGAAGCAATGGGACAAACTTCAAAAATAATCAAATGTGAGATGTTATTATTGCAATAAATTTGGTCATTATGCTCATGATTGCAAGAAGAGGATAGTTGATCAAGGAAACTAGAGAACTAATGTTAGTACAGAGAATACTAACTCCATGTTTCTAGATTTCCATAACATGCGTGAACCATCTGATGATGTGTGGCTATTAAACAGTGGTTGAAGTGAACACATGACAAGCAATAAGAGTTTGGTTGCAAATTTGGATCAATCTGTGAAGACAGAGGTAAAGTTGGGGACTTACAAGACTATGGATGTAGATGGAAAAGGAGTGGTCAACATTCTGACCAAGTAGGGGGAGCCAAAGACAATATTAGAGGTATATTATGTTCCTGGTCCTAATCATAATTTAATAAGTGTTGGTCAATTGACACAGAAAGGATACATAGTTATCTTCAAGGACAAGAGTGTGTTATTCATTACAAGCCCCCAAGCAAGCAACTGATAGAAAAGGTCCAGATGAAGAGGAATATACTCTTTCCTCTAATTATGAATTACAACGATCAGGTCATTATTTTTATTTTTGCATGTTCTAATGATTACTGGTTATGGCACTTTCGGTTTGGACACTTGCATTTTTCTCATTTTATATTGTTTTAGCAGAAACAAATGGTCAGAGGATTACCTCCCATCAAATAAACTGCTAGTAATTGTGAGTGTTACATATTGGGAAAGAAACACCGTGAAATTTTTCCAAAGGGAGTTGCATACATAGCAAAGCAGCGACTTGATTTGGTGCATACAGACTTGTGTGGACCTATGAAGACACAATCGATTGGTGGAATTTGTTACTTCCTCACTTTTATTGATGAATATACCAGAAAAAATTGGGTTTACTTCTTGAAGCATAAGTCTGAAACTTTTTCAAATTTTAAAGAATTCAAAGCCTTAGTAGAGAACCAAAGTAATCGATAAATCAATGTATTTAGGTAATATTGTGGTGGAGAATATGATTTGAAGGCAGTCCATGAGTACTGCAAACAACATGGAACCAAAATACATTTTAAAACTAGGTACACACCGCAACAGAATGGTGTAGCAGAGAGAAAGAACAGAATAATTATGAACATGACAAGGCGCATGTTGAAAGGAAGAAACTTTTCTAATGAGTATTGGGCAGAAGCAGTTGCATGTGTTGTTTATTTGATAAATAGATCACCCACAAACAGTGTGATGAACAGAGTACTAGAAGAAGCATGGTCAGGTATGTCATGCAACATATCTCATCGTGGAGTTTTTGGATGTGTAGCCTATGCACATGTACCTAAGAACATAAGAGGAAAAATGGATGATAAAAGTGAAAAATTCATATTTACTGGTTATAGTGAGCAATCAAAAGCTTACAAATTGTATAATCCTGTAACCAAGAAGATCATAATTAGCAGATATGTTGTGTTCAAAGAAGAATAATCATGGAATGGGACTGTAGACAAAACAGTTGATGCACAGGCACCATTGATGGAAGAGGATGATGTAGCAGAAAAGGAGCAGCAAGAATCAAAAGAGCAGACACCAAACAGAGTCACACCAACAAGGACTCCAATTGAAGCAGCATGGATCTTCAAGCTGGTCAACAGACCATAATTCTCCCAGCAGCCAATCAGTTGATGAATCAAGCACTGGTAAGAGAAATATGAGAATTCTTAAATATGTTTATGATGATTTGGATGTTAGTTAAAATTTTACATTGCTTTCATTCCAACCTTTTTCGTTTGAAGAAGAAATTAGAGATGAAAATTAGGTGCAAGCCATGGATGAAGAAATTGAAGCTATTAAAAAGAATGATACATGGGATTTGGTTAATTTTCCAAAGAATACATATTTCATTAAATTTGGAAGTTTTCCATTGATCTAGAATTTAGAAACTTTAACTAGATTGAGTTTTTTCAAAATGTGGAATTATAAAATCACTTAGTTTACTAATTTTAATGTAGATATTCACCATTTTTGGTGAAAAAATTATCATGGTAAACTATATAAAAAAAAATTTATATAAACTTGCAAAAGAAAATCTTTCACATCTTAATCTTGGATTCCTTACATTATCTCTTTTAAGATTTTTTATGGCTTGTACTAAAAGCTAAGTTTGTTAAGGTTATCTTATGAATATAATTTTGTGTATGTTACTATTATTAACTTTACCAAAAAAATGTTGTGTATGTTACTATTACTAACCCATTTAATTATAATATGATATATTAAATGTCATGTATGTGTTAAGTTACGATTATTACTAAGACAAGGTTGGCACAATTTAAAAGTATATCACCTTTGCAACACTAGTAATATGGTTGAAGATGAAAAGCCCTCTTAGATCATCCACTTTATACTCATATTGGATATAAATTTCAAAATATTTGTGGCGCTACCAACCTTCTTGATCTTTTAACTAAACAAAATTATGATGATCTTGAAACACTTATTTTAATGATTTTTTAGCATAACAATAAAATTCTAAATAATTTTGAGTAATATCTTTATGGCTTCTTATATACCACATCTAGTCTTACTGGATGATAATCATCATTATCACCATCATCATTACATACATTTTTTTTACTTCTAATTACTTCACAATATATTCATTTTTTCTTTGATTATAGCCGATATTATTTTTCTATTTAGAACGTATTTTTATTTTTTATTTTTAATTTAAAAGGGCACGAAACAGACAAACATACACATCCCCTCATACTAGGCTGTAGAATGAGCCTTACTAGGTTGTAGACTGAGCCTGGCCTCTCTCAATTACTAATTATTTTAATTATCAAAATCAATCATGAATTAGAATAGTAACAAAGTAATACAATTTGATTATTTTCAAATACAAGAGGAAAGAGAGAAAATTAACTGAACTATTTATTACAAATGTTTAGTTTTTATTCTTGGAGTGTTTAAGGATATTATATTGAAAAGAACATATTGACATTCATCTAAAACTTAGATTCCTTACATTATTTCTATTATCATGAATATTTATATTTATGTATTAAATTTGACTTGTGAATATATTCTGTAAAAAAATCTTACCTAGTATAAAGTTATTTAACAATATATTAATATTGTGTTTCCTACTATTATTGACCATTTTAAATTGACGCTAACTACTTTTCCTATGTTTAGTACAAATTTATTATACTATTACAATGTTGGCACCACTTCAAAATCTATAAGAGAAAATATTTTATAAGTCTAGTTGTGTTGTTCAATGATCAAAATCATTGCTTTATAAATTAGAGTGCAACAAAACAAAAAATTTGATTTATATCAATTATAATAATGAATATTAAGGAAAACTCACTTCAAAGAGTATTACAAGTGTCTAAAATTTTTTCATTAAGTGTTTAAATGGTTTATAATAAATAGAATACTAATTAACTACTCCACTATTGTTTTGATAGACCAAGTTTAGAAGATGTTGTTTTTAAGTGCATTATTGAGTATGTTACTATTATTAACCCATTTAGTTATAATCTGATATAGTAAATATCATGTATGTGTTAAGTTAAGATCATTAATAGCACAAGGTTGGCCCAATTTAAAAGTCTATCACCTTTGCAACACTAGTAATATGGTATGGTTGAACATGAAAAATCCTCATATTTGTGGCACTACCAACCTTCTTGATATTTTTACTAAAAAAAATTATGATGATCTTGAAACACTTATTTTAATGCTTTTTGAGCATAACAATAAAATTCTAAATAATTTTAAGTAATATCTTTATGGCTTCTTATATACCATACTTGGTGTTAGTGGATGATAATCATCATTATCACCATCATCATTACATACTATTATAGGAATTTTGAACTGTTTTAGAGTTGACAATCCAAAAAATATTTTTATATTTTTTTACGATCAAATTAAATGTTGAATGAGAGTAGTAGTATAATTTATTTATTATTTAATATTTGTAATTTTGTGTTAAAAACTAAGTTAATTGAGGCTTAATGAATAATATATTAATATGAAAGATATATATTAAGTATAAAGTTATTTAATGACAAATTATCATAGTAATGTGTCCAATATATACCAGCATAGATCCATCTTAAATATGGATTTAACATGAGCCTAGAGGGATCAATTTTCTTCACTTGCAAACATTTTTAGAGTGCAAAATACAAAGTGTTATTTTTCATTGTTTAACTTGTATTTTTTAATGCTAAATAGAGTATATATAAATCCAAACAAAAATTTTAACCCAAAAAAAAAATAAAATAAAAAATTCTATATATAGTTATATATGAATTTGATATCGACATAAATTAGTTAACATAGATCTTTAAATAGTTTATTTGAATCTCTCGCTGAAATATTTTTGAAAAGTAAAATATTTAAACATCTTATTTACACATTTTTTTTTACTTCTAATTACTTTACAACATATTCATTTTTTCAAATACAAGAGGAAAGAGATAAAATTGACTAAACTATTTATTACAAATGTTTAGTTTTTATTCCTGGAGTGTTTAAGGATATTATATTGAAAAGGACATATTAAAGATATTATATTGAAAAGAACATATTGACATTCATCTAAAACTTAGATTCCTTACATTATTTCTATTATCATGAATATTTATATTTATGTATTAAATTTGATTCATAAATAATAGATTTTGTAAAAAAACAATTACCTAGTATAAAGTTATTTAACAATATATTAATATTGTGTTTCTTACTATTATTGACCATTTTAAATTGACACTAACTACTTTTCCTATGTCGAGTACAAATTTATTATACTAGTGAAATGTTGGCAACCACTTCAAAATCTATAAGAGGAAATATTTTATGTCTAGTTGTGTTGATCAATGTCAAAATCATTTTTTTATATTTTAGAGTGTAACAAAACAAAAAATTTGATTTATATCAATTATAATAAGGAATATTAAGGAAAACTCACTTCAAACATTATTACAAGTGTCTTACATTTTTTCAATAATTGTTTAAATGGTTTATATTAAATAGAATACTAATTAGCTACTCCCCTATTGTTTTAATAGACCAAGTTTAGAATATGTTGTTTTTAAATGCATTATTGAGTTTGATTATGCATATTTGATATGGTGAGAAGTCATGTTGGTCAAACAAAACTTTGAAAAATTAAATATTTTATGGCACTGTCATTTATATCACCACATGATTACATTGAAATGCTAAATAATATAAAACTTCTCCAAAAATAATATGAAGAGAAGATTTGATATACAACAAATATTGAAAAGTGTGTCAAAATGTATATTAATAGATCCTTAAAAAAAAATTACATTCATGAATCATATAAACTGAATCTTAAGATATTCACTCAAGTAGGTCAAGAACAACTTCTCCACCGTATTTATTTATCTTGGTCTTCTTGCAATGTTCTTCCATATTTATTTATCTTGGTCTTCTTGCAATGTTCTTTCTTTGGCATGCATGCCCACACTATGGTATTAATTGGAATAGAGCCAAGTTATGTGTCATCGGGATTTGGTATCCAATATTGCTCTAAAAATTTTCCATTGTATTTCCCTGAAATAGGATTCCACCATTTAAACTTTACATGAAGATTCTCATTTTCATTATCCCTAAAGATATCTGAGATGGATTTTTCCATCCAAATCATCTCTCCTGCATCCTCATTTCCTGATCTTTGAAAATACCACATCTCGAAACTTAGTATTCCAGATCTTGCTCATTGTTGACTGTGATATTGATGGGTAATTGAGCTTTTGAAGAGCCTCATTGATCTCTTTTAACAAAGAATTTTGTGTGTAAGTTGAAGGAAACAATCTTAAAGGAGCAGATGTTCCATATTCTTCAACTTGACGTGTTTGGTTTGGTGAAAAATCTAAATTATCCATTACAATTTTGTGCAATATTTCTATGGCTACCACGGTGTGTGCTCGTGCTTTGCATGTGTTGGTGTTACCATGAATAGCTCTGATATGTCCATGTTGGAAATAATGCTGGTAGTTATAGAATGTGATTTGAGGAATCTTATGTATAGTATACCATGCTTTCTTGCAAATAATATTCCCATTAAATCTCATGTCCTTTACATTTCTAGCAATAGGTGGTAGGCCATGGCCATGGCTCCTTGACATGATTGTGTTTGACATGAGAGAATTCAAGACAAATTCCCTAATACCATTTTTATTTATTTGTCCCATACCCCTTCTAGCACCTGCAATGGCCTTCCAAAAGAGACCCATCATTTTCTACAGCGCACATCTGCTGCCAAAAGTCAAATTTCTTTCTCTTCATCTATTTTTGTTTGAAATTTTGCAATTTTTGTTATAGCCATAACTTGTTTAATCCTTTTATATGGCCTTGTTACATGCATATCAATTGAGTTTCTATATTTTTCATTACAAAGAGACCCATCTCATTTATTTAAGGGATTTGTGTCCTATATAACATCCCATATCACCATTTCCTTGGGTGGTTCCTTGAACTTTTCCTTAACCCTTAATATAACACCTTTGTTGTCCACCAACTTATTTATTAGCCATCTAACCAAACAATGTATAGACTTATCCTCAATTCTTCATATTTCACAATTTCCGTCTATCCCTTCCAAAAAAACACCAAATTCCATTTCACCTTGTGTTTCACCTTCAACAATGTCATCCTCACGAACATTAACTAGAATTTCTTTGGCAATGCACATGCTTGTTCCCATGCATTCATGTGTAAGATAAACCTTTGTACATGTGAATCTAACCCTATCTTGGGGAATATTTATGGCATAATCATGACAGGGAGGTTGCAAATCTGATTCTGGCCAAATCTCATAAGATTCCAATGCACCCCCTAGTGTATGCTCAAATCCTGTTGGATGTGGTAGAGCAACATCATGTTTTTAACACCTCAATTTTAACCACTATACATTATTGCTTTACCATCTTTCCATGCACTTTATGTCCAAGCTCTATATTGAATATGGAGTCCTCGCCCATCTTCACTCCATGTTGTAGAAGATCTACCTTGTCTCCAATAGAAAATGTAGAAGAAACATTTGCACCTATAAACGAATGTAAATAAGGTTAGTATTTACTAAAAAAAAAACTATTATATGATCAATAATATTTAAACACATGCTTCAATATTTTGATTTACCTATGTTGCGCCTCAAATCCATGATCTTCCATGGATGTATATCCCCTTCATCAACATCCTCAATCAAATTTGGTTGAGTGACATCAATTATCAAAATTGCAACATAACATGCATCAACCCTTTCTCTGGCATAATAAGTTCCAGACTCTGTAGGTTCGACCCTTCCTAGCCTAACGACACGATCATTAATAATGAGATCAACATAGTCCCCTTTTGGCAAAATTATATTTTCCATTCTAGCTTGTACCAATTTTGTAACAACAATTAAATCATAAATTGTAATTAAAAGGTTGAAACATGTAAAGTGTGGTTTTATATTTTCACAAAAACACACAACTTTCAAAAAATTAATATAGATGCAATTATTTAAATAGTATGGTAGTCATATTGTATGTAATGAAACATTGTTCCCCACCATCTAGTGCCTACTACCAAAAAGTATTTTACATGCAAATTACACAAAAAAACACATATGAAGATCATGCAATTAGAGATGTTGATAGTATCATAGAATGTCAAATAACAGCTCATATCAAACCACCAAGTTCCTATTAAACTTCAGAAATGACTTTGTAGTCTTAATGCATGTGTATGAATAATGATCATAAGCAATTTCTAGAAGTTGAAGAACAAAACATGGTCCATTGGAAAATCTAAGAAATTTCAAGATTGATGCTACATAAGATGTCTAAAAGCCCCATGAAAAGGAGAAATTATATTTTCACTTAGTGAAGATGTTTGATGTACATATTAATCTAACCCTATCTTGGGGAATATTTATGGCATGATCATGACAGTGAGGTTGCAAATGTGATTCTGGCTAAATCTCATAAGATTCCAATGCACCCCCTAGTGTATCCTCAAATCCTATTGGATGTGGTAGAGCAGCACCATGTTTTAACACCTTCTCAATTTTACCCACTATGCATCCTTTCTTTACCATCTTTCCATGCACTTTATGTCCAAGCTCTGTATTGAATATGGAGCCCTCAACCACCTTCACTCCATGTTGTAGAAGATCTACCTTGTCTCTAATAGAAAATGTAGAAGAAACATTTGCACCTATAAACGAATATAAATAAGGTTAGTATTTACTCAAAAAAAAGTATTATACTATCAATAATATTTGAAAACATGCTTCAATATTTTGATTTACCTATGTTGTGCCTTGAATCCATGATCTTCCATGGATGTATATCCCCTTCATCAACATCTTCAATAAAATGTGGTTGAGTGACATCAATTATCAAAATTGCAACATAACATGCATTAACCCTTTCTCCGGCATAATAAGTTTCAGACTCTATAGATTCAACCGTTCGTAGCCCAATGACTCGATCATTAATAAGGAGATCAACATATTCCCCTTTTGCCAAAATTATATTTTCCATTCTAGCTTGTACCAATTTTGTAACAACAATTAAATCATAAATTGTAATTAAAAGGTTGAACCATGTAAAGTGTGATTTTATATGTTTGCAAAAACACACAACTTTCAAAAAAGTAATATAGATGCAATAATTTAAATAGTATGGTAGTCATATTGCATGTAATGAAACATTGTTCCCCACCATCTAGTGCCTACTACCAAAAGTACTTTACATGCAAATTACACAAAAATACATATATGAAGACCATGCAATTATAGATGTAGATAGTATCATAGAATGACAAATATCGGCTCATATCAAACCACCAAATTTCTATTTAACTTAAAAAATGACACTTGTAGTCTTAATGCATGTATATGAATAATTATCATAAGAAATTTGTAGAAGTTGAAGAACCAAAACATGGTCCATTGGAAAATCTAAGAAATTCCAAGATTGATGCTACATAAGATGTCTAAATGCCCCATGAAAAGGAGAAATTATATTTTCACTTAGTGGGGATGTTTGATGTTTGAACTTGATAATAAAAAGCCAAACTAGAGGTATTCTTCCAAATAAAAGTTTTGAATGAAAAATATCAGCTCATATCAAACCACCAAGTTCCTATTTAACTTCAGAAATGACACTTGTAGTCTTAATGCATGTCTATGAATAATGATCATAAGAAATTTGTAGAAGTTGAAGAACCAAAACATGGTCCTTGAAGTTCCAAGATTGATGCTACATAAGATGTCTAAAAGCCCCATGAAAAGGAGAAATTATATTTTCACTTAGTGAGGATGTTTGATGTTTGAACTTGATAATCAAAAGCCAAACTAGAGTTTTTTTTTAGTTCAAAAGAAAAGAAATTTCATTTTAAAAATCTTTAGTTCCTATGTTAGCACTCCCTACCTATACACATTTAAGGACATACTATTTAGGATGGATGCAAAGGGATGTTAACTTTAGGTCCTCGAAAAGTGTAGATTTAAGTTTTCCTACATTTTTATGTTGATGAGGAAGAGTCTTATCTTATGCATCCAAACATTAGTGAATTTTTTTTTGGAAGTTCGTAACTATACAAAAAATAGAGAGAAAAACAATACTTGTTAAAAAATTGTGCTTGATATTTTAAAGTTGCATACATGTGCATTTGAAGCAAAATATAGTATACCTCAATAATACATTTATTCATAACTTAAAAAATATACAAAGATCACATTATTCTCCATGGATCAAATAATTATGATTGGATTATTGTGTTTCTGCCAAAAGGAAAGCTATACCATTATCTTTCCTTCCAACTCAAGCACAAATATAGTGCCAACAACAGCATATATCTATATACAATTTTTTCGCACTATCATTGATCTCCATAAATTGTTCCAAATTCAATAAAAGGGCACATCAAAAGTTATAACTCTAACCATTTTGATTATTGAGACAATGTCACCCCAATAGCATTGGTTGCATAAGCGTAATTGTGTCTAGAAGAAAGCTAGTAATCACTAGGTATCCTTCTTGCATAATCACAAATGCATTGTGAAGAATAATATCAGAGCACTAACCTTGGTGAGGGTGAAATCTTGATAGTTTTTCTTTTGGAACAAAAACAAAGAAATCTAGTGCATTCTATAATTCTTTCTAACACAAATACAAGCACATTTCCAACAATAATATTGCATTGCGAAAAAAATCTAACAAATGAAATATTTACTTCTATCACAAACACAAACACATTTTCAACAATAACATTGCAATATGAAGGAAATTTAACACATTATAACCTTCCTTTTAGCATAACAACAAATATATTTCTAATAACAACATTACATTATGAAGGAAATATAATTTGTTCTAGCTTTCCTTCTATCACAAGTAGAAGCCCTTTTCGAACAACAACATTGCACCTCAAATGAAAGCTAACAATCAATAGCATTCCTTCTACTACAAACATAAGAATATTGCTAGAAGCAACGTTACATGGTCAAATAAATCTAGCACATGCTAGATTTCCTTCTAGCACAAACACAAGCACATTTCCAACAACAATATTCTAAGGCGAATGAAATCCACCACATGCTAAATCTCCTTCTAGCGTAAATAGAAGCATGTTACTCACAAAAACATTGCAAAGTAAAAGAATCTTACACATTCTAGACTTTCTTCTAGTACAAACACAATCACATTTCCAGAAACAACATTGCAGGGTGGAAGATATCTAACCTATGCTTGATTTACTTCTAGCACATTGCCAACAATAACATTGTAGGGAAAACGAAATCCAATGCATGATAGAAATCCTTCTAGCACAAACACAAGTACATTTCCACCAATATTGCATTGCAAAAGAAATCCAATGCAGGTTATATTTCATTCTAGCACAAATACAAGCACATTGCCAACAACAATATTGCATTGTGAAACAAATCTATTGCATACTAGATTTTATTCTAGTACAAAATAACACCAATATTGCATTGCAAAATAAATTTAGTGCATTCTAGAATTCCTCCCACCATACACAAACATCAATATTGTAGGGTAAAATAAATCCATATCATGCTAGATTTTCTTCAATCACAAACAAGCATATTTCCAATAACAATATTGCAAGGTGAATTATATCTAACATGCTATTTGTACTTATATCTCAAACACAAACATGTCACCAAAAACAACATTGCAAGGTGAGTGAAATCTAACACATGCTGGATTTCCTTCTCTCGCAAACACAAGCACATAACAATATTGTAGGGTGAAAGAAACTGCATATTAGATTTGCTTCTAGCAAAAACAAGCATATTGTCAAAAACACCTTATGCAAGACAAAAGAAATCTTGTGTGTGGTAGATTTTCTTCTAGCACAAAAAAAAACACATAACATTGGAGGGGTTAAGAATCTAGCGCATGCCATGTTTTGTTATAGCATGAACACAAACACATTACCAGACATTCTAGGGCAAAAGAAATCTAGCACATGCTAGATTTCCTTTTAGCACATTGCCAATAACATCATTGTGGTAACACTTCTAGCACAAAAAATTGAATTTCCAACAACAAGATTGCAATGCAAAATAAATCTAGTGCACACTAGATTTCCTTCTAAAGCATATACAACCGCATTGTCAATAAACTCATAGAAGCGTGAAAGAAATCTAATGAACGCTAGAAGGAAAGATTTCCTTCTAGCAAAAACACAAACACATTACAACATTTCTAGATAAAAGAAATCTAGCACATGGTAGATTTACTTCTAGCACA
The DNA here is from genome assembly GCA_034641835.2 of Pinus albicaulis. Lineage (NCBI taxonomy): Eukaryota > Viridiplantae > Streptophyta > Pinopsida > Pinales > Pinaceae > Pinus > Pinus albicaulis. The sequence continues at coordinate 6,336,133 of MU968307.1, forward strand.
AACAAAAGCATATTGTCAACAACCACATTGCAGTGAAAAAGAAATCTAATGCATTCTAGATTTCTTTCGAGCCAAAATTGAAGCATGTTGCCAACAACAATATTGCAAGTTGAAGAAAATCTAACACGTGCTAGATTTACGCATAAGCACAAACACAAGCACACAACAACATTGTAGGGTGAAAGAAATATATAATGTTAGATTTGCTCCCAACATAAACAAAACCATATTGCCAACAACAAAAGTTCATGGAAAAATATATTTAGAACAACTTCTATCACAAACACAAGCACATTTCCAATAACAACATTGCAAGGTAAAAGAAATTTAATGCATGTTAGCTTTACATGTAGCACAAATACAAGCATACTACCAACAACAACATTTCATGCCAAAAGAAACCTAGCACATGCTATATTTCCTTCTAACACACACACAAGCACATTGCCAAGGTGAAGGAAATCTAACACGTGCTAGACTGATTTCCTTCTATAATAAACAACCAAATTGACAACAACAATATTGTAGAGCAAAATAAATCTAGCACAACTTCTAGCCCAAACACAAGCACATTTCCAATAACATTGCCAAGGTGAAGGAAATCTAACACGTGTTATATTCCATTCTATCATAAACAACCAAATAGATAACAACAATATTGCAGAGAAAAAGAAATCTAACATGTGCTAGATTTGCACATAGCACAAACACAAGCACGGAGCAACATTGTAGGGTGAAAGAAATCTAACGTGTTAGATTTGCTTCCAACATAAACAAAAGCATATTTCCAACAACAACATTGCATGGAAAAAGATTTCTAGAACAACTTCTATCACAAACACAAGCACATTTCCAATAACAACATCGCAAGGTAAAAGAAATTTAATCTATGTTAACTTTACATGTAGCACAAATACAAGCATACTACCAACAACAGCATTTCATGCCAAAAGAAACCTGCGCATGTTATATTTCCTTCTAACACAAACACAAGCGCATTTCCAAGGTGAAGGAAGTCTAACACGTGCTACATTTCCTTCCATAATAAACAACCAAATTGACAAAAAAAATATTGTCGAGCAAAAGAAATCAAGCATAACCTAGCCCAAACACAAGCACATTTCCAATAACATTGCCAAGGTGAAGGAAATCTAACATGTGCTAGATTTCCTTCTATCATAAAAAACCAAATAGACAACAACCATATTGCAGACCAAACGAAATCTAACACGTGCTAGATTTACGCATAGCACAAACACAAGCACACAACAACATTATAGGGTGAAAGAAATCTAGCGTGTTAGATTTGCTTCCAGCATAAACAAAAGCATATTTCCAACAACAACATTGCATGGACAAATATATCTAGAACAATTTCTATCACAAACACAAGCACATTTCCAATAACAAAATCGCAAGGTAAGAGAAATTTAATGCATTTTAGCATTACATGTAGCACAAATACAAGCATACTACCAACAACAACATTTCATGCCAAAAGAAACCTAGCACGTGCTATATTTCCTTCTAACACAAACACAATCACATTGCCAAGGTGAAGGAAATATAACACGTGCTAGATTTGATTCTATAATAAACAACCAAATTGACAACAACAATAATGTAGAGAAAAATAAATCTAGCACAACTTCTAGCCCAAACACAATCACATTTCCAATAACATTGCCAAGGTGAAGGAAATCTAACACGTGCTAGATTTCCTTCTATCATAAACAACCAAATAGACAACAACAATATTGCAGAGCAAAAGAAATATAGCATAGTTTCTAGCCCAAACACAAGCATATTTCCAATAACAACATTGCTAGGTGGAAGAAATATAACGAGTGTTAGCTTTACGTGTAGCACAAATACAAGCATACTACCAACAACAACATTGCATGCCAAAAGAAATCTAGTGCATGCTATATTTTGTTTTAACATAAACACAAGCACATTGCTAGTAAGAAAATTCCAAGGTGAAGGAACTGTAACACATGTCAGATTTCCTTCTATCATAAAAAAATAGATTACCAACAATAACAATTCATTGTGAAAGTTCCTTCTAGCATGTCAACAAAAATATTGCAAGGTGAAAAAAATGTAAGGTCTGCTAGTGTTGGAAATATTGGGAGGGGGTTTGAATCAATATTTCTTTAAAATTGTTATATTATGACCGTTAAAAACACCAGTTAAACCAACATACAATATGTGCAACAAAAAAATAATTGCATTAATGAATTTGAGGACTCTAAAAACCCAAGCTCCAATTTGTACAACAAATTATTTAACTCCTTCAAGGCTTCAACCCTAAATGAGTACTCTAATATTCAACTACAACTCCAAGCTCCAACCTTGTACGACAACTCCAATCCTCTAGGGATCCAACCCTCTCCGTTTGCTTCAATCCCTTAAGGTGACTTCAATACTGCTTCAAGCCTCCATCAAAAACTTCAAATACTTACAAAAAAATGTATCCAAGATAGGTCTACAAAGTGCTCTCAAATCTACCTCTACAAAAACTTCATGCCTTCTTCAGCAAAAATTTTATGGTTGCACCAACCAAACATGTCTTCAAGTGTTGATCTTCAACTATGCTCCAAGGATGACTACTCCAACAAAACAAATCTTTAAGTGTTGGTCCTCAGCTATACTCCAAGGATGATTTCTTCAAAAAAACAACTCTTCAAGTGTTGGTCTTCAACTATGCTTCAAGAGTGACTGTTGTTTCAACAAAGGCTTGAAGAATGCTCAATTAATGTCATCATGAATGCACTCTACTATCAACTAAAAAGATGCTCAAAGTATGTAATCATTTTATCATTCAATGAAGGTGTCTCATAGGCTCTTCATGTGTGCTTTAAAGAATTTCCTTCGATATGAAAGGATTACTTTACTTTTGTTTCAAACCTAACTTGATATGTTGATCAAGCCTCTCAAGGTGTAATATTCCTAATGGAAAAATTAACAGTGATAAAAAAAGCATGCAATAAACCCAACAAAAATATTTTTCAGCAAATGCCCATAAAACAGAAATGCTCCAAACACACCAAAATGGGAAAATTTTATTATAAGATCTTGTTGGAGTACAATATAAACTCTAATATTCAACTACAAATCCAAGCTCCAACCTAGTCTCTCACAAGGTTCCAACCTTGTATGAGGACTCCAATCCTCACATATTAATCCAGGCTCCAACCTAGCTTCTCACAAGGCTCCAACCTTGTCTGATGACTCCAATCCTCTAGGGATCCAACCCTCTCAGTTTGCTTCAATCCATTAACGTGACTTCAATTTTGCTTCAAGCCTCCATCAAAAACTTCAAATACTTCTAAAAAATTTATCCAAGATAGGTTTACAAAGTGCTCTTAAATCTACTTCTACAAAAACTTCAGGTTTGCTTCAACAAAAATTTTATGGTTGCGCCAACAAAACATGTCTTTAAGTGTTGATCTTCAACTATACTCTAAGGATGATTGCTCCAAAAAAACAAGTCTTGAAGTGTTGGTCTTCAACTATACTCCAATGATGACTTCTTCAACAAAACAAGTCTTCAAGTGTTGGTCTTCAACTATGCTTCAAGAGTGATTGTTGTTTCAAAAAAGGCTTGAAGAATGCTCAATTAATGTCATCATGAATGCACTCTACTATCAACTCAAAAGATGCTCAAAGTATGTTATCATTTTATCATTTGAAGAAGGTGTCTCGTAGGCTATTCATGTGTGCTTTAAAGAATGTCCTTCGATCTGCAAGGATTACTTTAATTTTGTTTTAGATCCGAATTTAAGTCTATTCAGGAATGCTTCAAAGTATTTCTTTAAAGGTGCTCCAAATAATCTATTACAAAAAAATTTCTTCAAAAACTAGTTTGAGCAGTATGGTCAAATTGGATTTGATGACAAAATTTACTTCACAACGACTATAATTGGATTATAGTCAACTCGGACTTAACAAGCTTGACCACAACCTTTCTCCCCAAGAAAACATAGACCCTATTACTAAGAACCTCTCCCTATTTCCACAGATAATATATCACATAAATATGTTTCAGATCTTCCCTCCTTCAAACCTTTGCTTTGACACATACACTTCAGAAGTTTGCTCAAATATATATTTCAGATATCTGCTCAGATATATACTTTTGTGGTAGTCCCTTCTGAATTTTGTCTACACCACCTTGACCAGGTTCCTTAGCTTGTCTTCACTTTCTCTCTTATACTCATATTTGTTTACTTATCTTAGACCTCGTTAATCCTCCTAGAATATGCCTCGCACTCCACAAGTTCGTATCTTTTTTTCCTTAACAGGTTCCTTTTTTGAATTCTTTAGATATACCTCTCCTTTCTTTTTGGACCTCAGACTACCTTACCTCAAATTTGCCTTGGTTCCTTGTTTATTCACTGAGTCGCTAAGTTACTTCATCTCACTAAACTTATCTCCCAAATTGCAATAGGTATAAATCTTGTATTTATAATAGTCCCAGTCACATCATTTGTTTATCAAAAACATTGTAAAATTAACTAAATAAAACAGGCTGAGTTCGAGGACAGAGATCCCAGAGTGGAGGAAGGGGGAAATTGCTTGGGATGTTGACTTATTTGGTGGCAGCCATGGCGACCGACAAGTGTGCACAAAGAACAAGTTGAAAGAAAGAAACACACACACATATATATATCAGTGAGACATTCTTATTTGTAACTGCATTGGGCCACATAGAAGAGAACTAGCCAGTACGTGAATGCATGCAAGTGTCCTAACCACATCAAAAAAATATATATAACAATAAGATTTGGGAGGCAGGGGGTTGTTGGCATACTCCCACAGGCTGGAGAGACCTTTTTCTTGTCAAGGAAGCACGATGCAGGGATGGAAAAATAATATGGGATGATGAAGCCTTCTTGGCGCTCGACGAGGGGTGTGGGAACAAATGGAGTGGGCCTCTGCTAGTTAGGTGCATGCGCTGGATTTTTCTTTCAAGGTAGAATGGACAAAAAGGAGGGGGGATATTTAGTCTAGGGGTATGAAGAGTAGGGGAAGGTAGGAACACAATAGACATTGTCTAAAGGACTACATAAAAGCCAATGGAAGAGCCACACTGCAAGGAAAAGGAGGAGTTGAGTATGATTTAATCCTTTGAGGAGTCTAAGTCTATTTTCCTATATTTCAAATTCTGTTGGCAATGTTAATATGGAAAATTCAATGAAAAATACGAAGTCCTATCATGTTAAATGTCATATTTTGCAATTTTTAAAACTCCCTTATGGGTATTGTATAAAATATGCATGGTAAAAGATCTACACCCTCAACTTTATACTCAAATAACGAATATGGTGGTGGTCAGATATGAAGTTGGTCATTTGGTTAGAGGGTACAATATTTTATATTATGGAAAAAGTATGTCGCTTATTGATATATTGTAAGTGCATTAAAGCTAACCAAACACTTAAATACAGTTAACAACTCTTCAACTAGAATATTGAAGAGCCAAAGTCAAGGCCTAGTTGAACCAAATAAATTTGTTACTCAAGGGATCGAATTACATCATAGTGGCAACACATGACAGGCTGCAATAATCCTAGTAGCATGCACTGGTGGAGTGGATCGTTGGAATTGGTAGGTGAGAGAATGATGAGTTATGTTGTTGTAAAACTGCTTAAAAAATATTTTTCGACCCTTCTACATCCCCTCATCTTTGTCTATACAGAGGCCCAAAGCATGAAGAGTAATTCACCTTAGCTGCTTGTGGAAGAGGAAAGAAAACATGCTTGACTTGATAGGGTCTTCACGCTTTCCAAGTGTATTATGTTGTGCTAATAGATGGAATCTTGTTGCAAAATACTGCCTTTAAACCTCACTAATAAGAATAAGTCAACTCATTACTGATTTGGGGAGTTATTCAGTCCATTTTCCTAGTTTTTCACTCCTCTTGTAGCTTCTTTCAAGGCCTATCCTGTAGCTGCTTCCATACCATAATCTTCAAGGAAATTTCAACCACATGCATGTATGCTTTCAATAGTCAGTTTACAACCTATGAAAAAAAAAACTATTAAACTGACAATTTTGATGCAAATAAATTTGGATGATACAACTTGTATCCAGGTTGCTTTCCTATTGAACCAACAAGCATAGCAACTAATTACCCAGATGGCTTCATGGATGGGATTTAACCCATATACAATCTTTTAGATAATGTTTTGGGTGAATAAACAAGTGATTTATTGACTTGGATGAACATTTAAGGGGATGTTCAATGATAGTTGCGTAAGTAAGTTTACAGCCAAAATACCATGTTGTGCAGTTCACTTTGAAATGCAAATGATGATGAACCAGCAGAATGGCCACCAAGAATAGGTCCCAGAGACTGCGGATGGAGAAGATATTGTAATCAGCTACAAGTTTGTGTTGAACGAGGTGATAAACAACTCTTTATTGAGTAGCTCATATTTGAAGAGAGATGTTGGAGGAACAAACATCATGCTCCAACAAAGTGTTAATTATAGTATGACTTTATTTTAGCATTGGCATCACGCAATACTTTCAATGTTTAGTGTTAAACATGTGAGAAATGTAAACATTAAATGATGACGCTATAGGTTGGTGGATTAACCACCATCACTTCTGAAGGGTACTATAAATGACATGATGTACATGAAAGATTTTACATCATTGTTACAACATCATTAAAAAATAAAGTTTCACTTTCTCCATTATCAACTATTCATTTCTAAGTGTGCACTGCAAAATCTAACAAGCATTGGAATTGGAATTGGTTATAGTGGAAGCTGTGACCAAAAGGTTGAATATAGGTTAACGAGTTTTTTCTTTTATATTTGGAGGGGTAAAGGTGTTTTTCCTATATCCTTTAGGGTTCTCGGAATTGTAAGGCTCAGCAAAGGAAATCTGGGACATTATTACTCATCAAACAAGAAGATTCCATAACTATTCCATTCTCATGGCTTGATTAGAATTTACATCTATTATAAGAAATGATAATTTCCAAAAAAATTCCAAAAGAAAAAATCCAGTTTAAAATGTAGCTCTCTAAAACATAGGCAAAAATAACTTTAAACATAAAACTTTGAATTCTTTTGAAATACATAAAACCTGTTGAGTTAAAAAAAAATAAACCATATATTACAACAGACAGAGTGCCAAGAGTGAAACCTTGAGTTACCTTTGATAGTGCATCAAGAGCACCTTCTGCATGATTAAAGTCATTGTTATTAAAGCATTGAACCAGTACCTATAGTAATTCTGGCCAACTACAAACCTGTACATTTTTAACACTGACAATAGTTCCTACTGTTGAACGGAGGTCTCTATTTGGTGCCCCCCAGACAAGATAGAAAATTTGATTTGATATATTGTTGATAAAAAAAAATCATCAGATGAAAACTTGTCCTCAGATTATGTTTCATAAGCAATCTTGCTCCCTATTATACTTCAACAGATTTTCCTTGTCCATGTAGTGACATATTCACACATATCAAGCTATAAGTAGATGCATCAAAAAATCAGACCAAGTAAAATCAGGCGATCAAGCTCTAAATACAAACCCATATATGCCCCACATCTCACCAAACAAAATGTAGATCAATTATTATTAGGAATAATTCATCACAATTATCTAGAGGTACATTGCTAGCTTTTGAACATTGACTGTAACCTAATATAACTCTGTTCTGGTAAATTTGAAGCTATGAAATTCTCTTACATTTGTTTTAGTAATATGTGTTATTTCTAATGCCCGTGTGTCTATTAATATTCATATATATAAGTATGCAGTAGATTCACACTGAATCAATTATTGTAGTTATAATTTGGACTTTTTCACATAAATAGCAAGAGAGAACTCACAAAAATAAGTGATTCTTGCAGCTTCGAATTATGAAGTCACCCACCAGTATTGCAGTATCAATGTTTTAATATGACCAATAAATGGATATAGGAAATCTGCTATCACACTATATATGAGTATGCAGTAGAATCATACTGAATCAATTACTGTAGTTATAATTTGGACCTTTTCACATAAACATCAAGAGAGAACTCACAACAAGAAGTGATTCTTGCAGCTTCAAATTATGAAGTCACCCACCAGTATTGCAGTATCAATGTGTTAATATGACCAATAAACGGATACAGGCAATCTGCTATCACATATAGGTAGTTGACAAGTATTATTACCTTTTTACACATTGCTACATCATGAACTGTCACTAAGGACTGTGAGAAAATCCTGTAGCAATTGCATTGTTATAACATGTTGTCATATCCTCTATTTAAATTCTTGTATAAACAGTTCCACTATAAGATTTTGGGTAAACAATGTGAGTTGTTGTACTACTACTACAAACTGAAGGAACGAAACCCAATATGCTGTAAAATTGAAGGCTATAAGAATCCAGGGTTGAGCATGATCCAAGGTAATAGAATGGAAATTTCTTCCTTTTTAGTTGGGATGAACTGAAGGAAGTAAGTTTAGAGTATATTTTAGTTTGAAATATACTCTTCAAGGACTGATATTACCATCCTTAAGCATATTGGTATTTCATCATGGCCATATGAACCATGTCACCCTAATGATGTACGAGGGTCAGTTAGCATGCTCCAATTATGTTTATTAAACATATTTTGATGGAACATGTACTTTAACATCCAAATGTCATCAGATTTTACCTTATGGACACCCATTTTCTAGGTTATTACCTATATGGTGACTACTGCTCAATGGTTGGTGCTATGATATCTAGAAAAATATTATTAAGTGCAAAGTTTATGTGTGTGTCTTTTGTATTGATTAATGGATTTTGAGCACCAAAGTTACCATGATGGCCTTTAGTGTTACGATGATACATTAGTGTTGAGATTCGATCTGCATATCAAGGATGTATAGATAGTATGTAGTGTAAGCATGCTACAGTTGTGTGAATGTTCCATATATTGATGGTCTAATTATTATTTTCCTCATTTCCATATGGTTCCAGCATGATTAGATTTACTTTGAAAAGTTTACATATGGTGGAGATCATTGTCTTCATTGTATTTCTCCTTGCTTGGTCATATATACATATGGTCATTTCTTGATGCATGTAGACTTCATATTCTTTGAGCTTATCAACCGTAGTAAACTCCTTTAATAAATTTTCTGGACATTAGGATAGCAAGCAGAACATTGACTAAACTTGAAATTTGTAGCCTTTTCCATTAACCCCATGGCATTAATGTCACCTTTCAGCCACACTAATATTTCGTGTAAAGCATGTGTTAAATTTATTTCAAAAATCTGGAAGACACCTAAAAAAAATCTTACTTCCTATCTGTCTCTTATTCTGATAACTTCCTTTCTGCATATTATGCTTAATTATATGAATATAAATTTACTAAAGAAGTTGCATCAAAACACCTTCTAGGAGCATACTTATACATCTTGGTTTTGTACTTTATACTGGAGTTTATCCCTGAATTCAATATATATGTATATCCAGTTCTAATACTTATTTGTGAAAGGGTTTTGTTACAAATTGTATCAAAGAATCTAGCAGATCTATTGAAGCATGGTGCTTTAGTGTATGAAAGTGATAGTTTGTGTGAGTTATTGCACATAAAATTTGGTCCCATGCATTATGGAGTAGTACCCTTCTTGAAGAAGATGGTGCAGGGATCATTGGACTTCAAGATCAAGGAGATAGGACTATGCAAGAGTTGTGCACTTTGTAAGCATGTTAACACTCCTTTCCTAAGTAGTGAGCATAGATCAAGATAGATTCTTGATCATATTCATTCATAGGTATGTGGACTAATATATTGAATGTTTTTATTACCACACTAAGGATGTTAGGGGATAGAAATGAAAATGATAGCATTATGACATCTAGTGTGGGTATAAACTCATGAATGATTAAAATTTATAGAATGATGTTTTACTAACAGCCCTCCATTGATTGAGCCAATAGGGTTGTTCTTGTGCACAGTGCTTTCTACCCATTAAAATTTGTAGTCTTAATCTTTAGGATTGAGGCAACTACCAACATGGAAGATGCACTAAATGATTGCAATTAGATATCACAAGTGAAAATATAAATGGGATAAAAATAAAGTGGGGGGGAGGGGGGGGGGGGGGAGGGAAACTTTTACCCTGTTCTCACAACTGGACTTTGACTCTTGGGTTAGCATAGAAGCCACAACTAGTTAGGTAAGTGGCCATGTTACAAATTTCAAACAGGGCATTCCATACAAGTCAGTGCACTCTTCGCTTGGATCTCATGCATGAGACACAAAAAAGAACATAAATATAAATGCATTTCTCAAACTTGCAGGAGGAACAAAATAATCAACTCTCCTTTGCTAGTTAAAATATTACAAAACTGCTACCATGATTGTTGTAGTTGAGGTGTAGAGAAGACGTGTCGATTGGGAAAATCTCAAGGAATTTATAATGTTGTGGATACGTGGTTTGTATTCCATTTTAGCTCTCTTAGAATGACAACATTCTCCCTTATATGTTTGTATCACATTCACTCAATGTATTTCCTTTGAATTATTTCAATGAATTGGGTCTTTTGCTAACCATTAGCGAAATGGATATATCAAGAAGCAATGATGCAAAACTGAGATGTTACATTTAGTAGCAGTCAAGTTATAAATCAAGTGATCTTTATTCAGAGAGAACAATAAAATATGAGATGTAGGAATAGACTTGTTGGGAGAAGATATTGAGCTACAAGAATCAATTCACACAATTCATCAATCATTTTTCTATCTTAAGGAGTAACATTGTATAAGCATTTTTTAGTTGAATTTATTGTGACTTATCTCAGCAAAATTTCTCAACAAAACTGAGTTCAAGCTATAAATAATGATGTAAAAATTACCTTTTAATTTAAAAAGATAGATATTAAAACTAGGGAAAACAGTCCATCAATATGCAAGGAAAATGTAAAGCAGTTAATGCCCAATAACGAAACCAAGGCAGTTTCATCTGTACCTATGTGTGCTTGATTGAAGCCATGGATTGAGGATTAACCCCATTTGCTTGGGTCGGTAGAGTGGATGATATATCTGAAGTAAGAATACCCATTACAGCCCCAATAGCTCCTACCTATATTGCAGTTTTGGCTATGATCATAGCCACATCGACTGATGCAGTCTGCCTGCTCAGCGATGCCTTGAATCCATTGTCAAGTTTCTTGAACTTGTTTTGCAACTGCACAATGGTTTCCTTTGACACTTCCACTAATGCTTCACCACTTTCCATTTCAGTTTTCAGGAGAGGATGGATATGTGAGGTTTTTTTTGTATCCACCTAATAAGAGGGATATTTTTTCTTCGAAGTCCTGAATCTGTATGTAGTCTATATATGGTGATAAATAGAGTCATTAAAGAAGAAGAATAGGTGGAGTAATATATTAGCTAAATTTTTATTCCATAAACCTTGAAGATTTCTCATTTTGCTGCAAAAAATTTACACTACTGGATGTAATGTAAGTCCAGGAGTATATGTCTCCTGGAAGACCGTATGGAAGCAACATCCTGACACTGTTCCTCACCCAACAGGAGAACGGAGATCATACAGAATACACATAATCAACTTGTTGGTATATTTTGATATGAGATTTACAGTACCAGAATATATGCCATAACAATCATATGCTAAATTCTAAGTGATACATCGATAACTAAGAATGTGTCCCTCCAACAGGTCAATACCAAGTTCAGGCTTGTACTAGTCTTCACGATATTGCATTAAGACAACTACAAATAGGAATATTATGAACCTATACACCGTGTTATACCAATATCATATTAAGATAACCATGTTTTGCATGCATGCATAACCAGACATACTACCTCATATGCACCTATAATTTCAGCATCCGCAGTTATTTATGCATGGTCATTCATGAGCAACTTATTACCTATATTAATTCAACATGATTAGATTTAGAAAGAACTGTACACAATATTTTATTTATTTAAATGCACATGGAAGATTGAGCTTCGGACAGTACACCTCCAAACTGTAGACTTGCACAACCCAGCTTCTTGTGCATCTGTCACCACTGAACTTAATTTCAGGGATTGAGAATATTGTTCAAGAACCAAGTTGCCAGATATCTAGGGATTCTAGAGGCTTATCCTATCTCCGCCATTCAAGCAGAGAATACTCAAGTACAGGCTAGTCAAGGGCTCCAGAGATATGCAACCTCTACCCACCAGCCACTAAGGGAATCCAGAGATATAAACCCCACCTTCAATCTACAACAGTGTCTCCAAAGGAATTTCTTCCACCCTGAAGTTGCTGCCACAGTAACCCCACCCAGTGAAGGGAGTCCAGAGTCTACTGCAAATTGATATGCCAGCAAAAAAGGCTAGTCCAGACTCCAGAGCTCCAGAGGTATGCAACTTCCACCCACAAGCCATTGAAGTTTCTAGATATCTAGGGATTCTAGAGGCTTATCCTATCTCCACCATTGAAGCAGATAATACTCAATTACAGGCTAGTCTAGGGCTCTAGATATATGCAACCTATACCCACCAGCCACTAAAGGAATCCATAGATCTAAACCCCACCTTCAATCTACAGTGGGGTATCCAAAGGTACTTCTTCCACCTTGAAGTTGCTGCCATAGTAACCTCACCTGGTGAAGGGAGTCCAGAGTCTATTGCAAATTGATATGCCAGCAAAAAAGGCTTGTCCAAAGCTCCAGAGGTATGCAAATTCCACCCACAAGCGATTGAAGTTGCTAGATATCCAGGGATTCTAGAGGCTTATCCTATCTCCACCATTCAAGCAGAGAATACTCAAGTATAGGCTAGTCGATGGCTCCAAAGATATGCAACCTCCACCCACCATCCACTAAGGGAATCCAGAAATATAAGCCCCACCTTCAATCTACAGCAGGGTCTCCAAAGGTATTTCTTCCATCTTGAAGTTGTTGCCATAGTAACCCCATCCGGTGAAGGGAGTCCAGAGCCTACTGAAAATTGATATGCCAGCAAAAAAGGCTAGTCCAGAGCTCTAGAGGTATGCAACTTCCAACCACAAGCCATTGAATTTTCCATATATCCAGGGATTCTAGAGGCTTATCCTATCTCCACCATTCAAGTAGAGAATACTCAAGTACAGACTATTCTGGTATGAGATTTACAGTAGAAAAATATATTCCAGAACAATCATATGTTGAATCCTAAGTGATAAATTGATAACTAAGAATGTCTCCCTCCAACAGGTCAATATCAAGTTCATGTTTGGACTAGTCTTCGCCATATTTCATTAAGATAACTACAAATAGGAATATAATTGATACATTGATAACTAAGAATATGTCCCTCCAATGGGTCAATATCAAGTTCAGGTTTGGACTAGTCTTCGCCATATTGCATTAAGATAACTACAAATAGGAATATAAGTGATACATTGATAACTAAGAATGTGTCCCTCCAATAGGTCAATATCAAGTTCAGGCTGGGACTAGTCTTCGCCATATTGCATTAAGATAACTACAAATAGGAATATTATGAACCTATACACAATGTTATACCAATATCATATTAATATAACCATGTTTTGCAGGCATGCATAACCAGGCATACTACCTCATATGCACCTAAAATTTCAGCATCCACGGTTATTTATGCATAGTCATTCATGAACAACTTATTACCTATATTAATTCAGCATGATTAGATTTAGCAAGGACTGTATACAAGATTTTATTTATTTAAATGCATATGGGTGATTGAGCTTTGGAAATTACACCACTAAACTGTAGACTTGCTGCAACCCAGCTTCTCGTGCATCTATCACCACTGAGCTTAATTCCAGGGATTGAGAATATTGTGTAAGAAATAAGTTGCCAAATATCCAGGGATTCTTGAGGCTTCTCTTATCTCCACCATTCAAGCAAAGAATACTCAAGTACAAGCTAGTTTAGGGCTCCATAGATATGCAACCTCTACTCACCAACCACTAAGGGCATCTAGAGATATAAACCCCACATTCAATCTATAGCAGGGTCTCCAAAGGTATTTCTTCCACCCTGAAGTTGTTGCCACAGTAACCCCACCCGGTAAAGGGAGTCCAGAGTCTACTACAAATTGATATGCAAGCGAAAAAGGATAGTCCATAGCTCCAGAGGTATGCAACTTCCACCCACAAGCCATTGAAGTTGCCAAATATCTAGGGAGTCTAGAGGCTTATCCTATCTCCACCATTATCGCAAAGAATACTCAAGTACAGGCTAGTTGAGGTGTAAATTTATGTAGATGTTCTATGCTTGATGCAACTTTACTTATCACTACAGCAATCACATAAACAATCAAGTAAAATTCTGATAGAACATACCAGTGGATCTACAGAAGACAAACCAGAAACAAAAAAATGTGGTGGTGCGTTACGGTGGTCAACAAGATGCTTCAACCAGCAAAGTGTCAATATGGTCAGCCAACCAGAAGTGTCACACACACAGCCCTTAAAGATAGCTCATCAAAAATCAACATAATTCAACAAAGGAATCCAACATCTAGATTTCGGGCATCATCCAGGTTTACAACATCATCCACATTTACGGCATCCATTTCTGGCATCATCTAGATTTACAGCATCATCCATATTTACAGCATCCATTTCCGGCATCATCCAAATTTACAACATCATTTATAGATCATAAGGATGTGTGTGATGAGATGAGTGAAATGTCCTCCAACGTTGAATCTATTTATATCAATCATTGAGGGTGTGTGACACATTTTCTGGGGGTGTAAAACCTTAAGGCTGACCTGCACATATTTTGAAAGTATTAAAAATAAATTCAAAATAAATGTTCTGCTCATCAGATCAAGATGATCTTTAGATCGATATTGCACCTCTTCGAAAGAGGAACCCAATAAAAATATTGGTGTATTCATCTGAGCATCACAACATGGAGTTTTGACCTAGTTGTCCAATTTTAACACTCCCTCTCAACTAGGGAGAACTCCATCCACCTGTGCAATCAAACATCGTGCGACATCTCGCTGTAACTTGCTTTTTTGGCATCTTTATTTCAGAACAGAAGCGGGTCAGTCACAAAGAGATCATTGCTGGCTGACAGATTCATCCTAGAGGTCTGAAACCTCTATGGGACTCACAAAGAGTCTCATACCAACCCGAAGTTGGTTTATCTGACCCGAAGTCAATAGGAGGTCTGAAACCTCACTAGGACTCAAGAGAGTCATATACTAACCCGAATTCAGTTGGAAGTTTGAAACCTCACTAGGACTCAAGAGAGTCATATACTAACCCGAAGTTAGTTTCACTGACCCGAAGTCAGTTGGAGGTCCGAAACCTCACTAGGACTCAAGAGAGTCTTATACTAACCCGAAGTTAGTTTCACTGACCCTAAGTCAGTTGGAGGTCCGAAAACTCACAAGGACTTGATCCCAAATCAAGAGGTTGGATTGTGCCATCCTAGATAAAGAGTACGGCAATCTCTGATGCGTCCATCAGTCTTTGCTACTATTATCTAGATTTTCCCACCTCATTGGCCAAATGAGAGGTACTTCCCATGAGTCGAGAACTCAAATGGGTAGGATGCATATGGGTTACATATCATGAAATGCGAACCAATTCAATCATCATAACGGTGGGGCCCAAGCACACCAACAAGGTTCAACAAGCCTAGCCCTGTGGTTGCTTATAGCTCTGAGAAGCTATCCCCAAAGCCCCCTAGAGCTCCCAAAGCTCATCGTCCAATAGGACCCTCATAATAGGGTCATTCCACGATACCAAGATTCTCATGGAAGGTTAGGAACATGACCTTCCCCAAGGGCATTGTGAGAATATCCATGACCTGCTCATTAGTTCCTATATGATCGAGCCTTATGACGCCTCGTTGTACCATATCCTGGATAAAGTGGTGCCAACCATCAAAATGCTTGGATCGATCGTGGAACCTGGGATTCTATGACAAACGAATCCCCCTCTAGTTATCACAAAGGATAATGGTGGCATCTAGCACATGCTCGAACAACTCACTGAAGAGCTTTCGCAACCAAGTGACTTCACAACAGGCCATACATGTTACAATGTATTCGGCCGCAACAGTGCTCAAGGATACCGATTTCAGTTTCCTGCCCGAAGCAGATCTACGTGTGAAGTAGCATCCAGATGTGCTCTTCCAATCCTCCACACTGCCAGCCCAATCGGCATCAGTATATCCATGGAGTGTCATACTCCCAACAGTGTATCTTAGCCCATGGTCTATCATGCCTCAAAGATATCTCAAGAGTTTCTTGGCACCAACATAGTGAATTTTATGATCAACCATGTGTTGACTCAAAGTCTTCAGTGCACAACATACGTCCAGACGGGTGTTCACTAAGAACATCAGGGCCCCTACGAGTTTAAGATACTTAGTAGGATTTGCTAGCACGGGCCCAGCAGCGCTGCCACTCAACTTCCTAAAGTTGAGCTCCATTGGGGTCGATAAGAACTTACAATCCATCATACTAAATCTTTCTAGAAGCTTCACAATGTATTTTCCTTGAGAAGGGAAAATCTCTCCAGGCCTCTGCCAGACCTCCAGGCCTAGGAAGTAGTGCATCAGTTCTAGGTCCTTCATCTCGAACATAGTAGCAAGCTCCCTCTTGCATTTATGAATGAGAGGGACAGCACCTGTCAAGAAGAGGTCGTCCACATACAGAACCAGAACGAGAGGCTTCTCTCTATCAACCTTGAAGTAAAGGTTCGGATCAACATTACTACGAGTGAAGCCTGGCTTCATCAGGTAGCTATCTATCTTCTTGTACCAAGCTCTGGGTGCTTCCTTCAACCCATAGAGGGTTTTCTTCAACCTGCCAACATGGGTGTCCTAATCCTGGACTTCGAACCCCAGAGGTTGCTCCACATACACCTCTTCCTTTATCGCACCATGCATAAATGCAGTCTTCACATCCATTTGATGAAGACTCCATCCTTGCATAGAAACAAGGGCTATGATAGATCATATGGTGGTCACAAGTGCAAATATGTCATCATAGTCTATGCCTTCTTTTTGAGAGAAGCCATGGGCAACGAATCTTGCCTTGAAATTTTCAGCACTTTCATCAGATCCATGCTTGATCTTGTAGAGCCATTTCGAGGTGACAACTGCTTTTTCCTCTGGTCTTGGAACCACATCCCAGACATCATTCTTCATTATGGACTCATACTTTTCGTGCATAGAATCCTTTCAGACTTGATGCTTTATGGCTTCCTCAAAAGATCCAGGCTCAGATTGTTTAATAGTACTCATGGCTGCTAGATACCCTTGGTATCTACTCAACTTCTTGCTGTCACGGAATATCCCCCTTGGGGCCATATGTCCCTCAGCATCCTCGAGAGTGTCCTTGAGCCATGATGGTCTCGTTCCCAGTGAAGGAGGTGGATCAATCGGGTCCATCGATCCTTCAATATCAGGCATCGTCTCATCCTTCAGTTCTTCTTGATTTCTAGGCCTTGCTTCATGATCTTCGTCAAATCTTGGAAGATTGACTACTTTCCTCAGGGAAGCATCTTTTTCAAAGGTAACATTGTGGCATATCTCCACTTCCCTTTTACCAGGCACATATACTTTATAGGCCTTCGAAGTTTTGTTGTAGCCCACAGACATTGTGGTCTCCCTCTTGATGCTAGCTCCTCTACAAAAGTTCTTGAACTCGTTCGACTCATATTCAGTGCCATTATTGGCCTATTGGATAGCATCTCATGTAATTTCTCCCAGTGGAATTCCTCCAACTTGGTAGAGTGTATCAATTCTAGACCCAAACGTGATAGCTTCCTTGAAGCTCTTCTTCCACATGTGCACCTTTCCATCAGTGAATGCCACATTGAAACCTTTGTCTTCCATGGTCGATATAGACACAAGGTTCTTCTTCAAATTAGGTACATAGAGTACATTCGGCAAGCGAAGGACTTGACCTTAAGACAAGTGGAGGGTCACACTCCCTGTCCCTTTCACGAGATATGTGGTATTATCTCCAAGGATAATTTCCAAATTAGTATCCTTCTCAACCATATCAGAGAGTGCTTCCTTGAACCCAATGATGTGCCTTGAGGCACCACTATCTATCAACCAGACATTCATAGTGTCGGGTGGAGATGGAGCAGAGAGGGCAGATACAAGAATGAATTCATTTCTTTTTATCAACAACATTTGATTCCTCGTACCTAGAATTTCTTGACCTTTTGAAAGGTTGATCATTTCCGCCAGAGGGAGCCTTCCTCTTTCCCTGGAACCTATTGTTCCTTTGATTGCCATCCCTCCGATTGTTGTTGTTGTCATCATCATCAAGAGAATCCTTCTTGAAAGGGAATTCTCTAGCATAGTGACCTGGCCTATGAAAAGTGTAACACTTTCCCTTCTTTCCTTGTTCCCCTGCTCTTCCTTTGTTCTTTGGACCACCAAAGTTCTTCTTTCTAGAATGAGCAGCATAGGCAGCATTCCCTTCATTTTCATGCTCCTTCATTCTTGTCTCTTCGTGAACGCATCTCGACAGTACCTCGTCAAAGTTAGGTATCACATTATTATTGAGAATGGTAGTGTTGAACAAATGCCATTCGGATGGGAGCCCTCCAAGTGCGGTGAGTACCATCTCTCGATCAGCTATTGTCTCCCCAATAGCCAACAGATTGTTCTTGATCTCAGTCATCTTCAGAAAGTATGATTGGACAGACTCATCCCTGGCTTTCTTCAGATTCTTCAATTGATTCTTGAAGAATATCACTTGATTTGCATTGTTGGCCTTGAACATGAGGACCAACTTATCATACATCTCTTTGGATGTGCCTCGCTCAGAGATGTAGGCCACCAGACTCTTATGAATGGATTCCTTGATCATCAGCTTTGCTTTGATCTCCCCCTTTTTGTACTTTGTTTTGGTAGTAGCAGTAGCAGTCGATGGAGGTTCTTGGATTTTACCCTGCACATAGTCCATGACATCTTGGTCTTCCAATTTGAGATCCAATATCATCTTCCAAGCATGGAAGTCATCCTTCCTAGTCAATTTGTCATCCTCCTTGAAGCCATAGTTTGTGGAACCCATTTTCTTCTTTGGTGATTGCTACAAATAGGGATTGTCTTCACCTCAGCTCTGATACCATGTAAATTTATGTAGATGTTATATGATTGATGCAACTTTACTTATCACTACAACAATCACATAAACAATCAAGTAAAATGCTGATAGAACATACTAGTGGATCTACAGAAGACAAACCAGAAACAGAAAAAATTTGGTGGTGCGTTACAGCGGTCAACAAGATGCTTCAACCAGCAAATTCTCAATACGGTCAGCCAACCAGAAGTGTCACACACATAGCCCTTAAAGACAGCTAATCAAAAATCAACATAATTCAACAAAGGAATCCCGCATCCAGATTTCCAGCATCATCCATATTTACGACATCCATTTCTGACATCATCCAGATTTACAGCATCATCCATATTTACGACATCCATATTTACGGCATCTAGATTTACGACATCCATATTTACGACATCCATTTCTGGCATCATCCAAATTTACGGCATCATTTATAGATCATGAGGATGTGTGTGATGAGATGATTGAAATGTCCTCCAATGTTGACTCTATTTATATCAATCACTAAGGCTGTGTGACACATTTTCTGGGGGTGTAAAACCTTAAGGCCGACCTACACATATTTTGAAAGTATTAAAAATAAGTTCAAAATAAATGTTCTACTCATCGAATCAAGATGATCTTTAGATTGATCTTGCACCTCTTCGAAATAGGAACCCAATAAAAATATTGGTGTCTTCATCTTAGCATCACAACATGAATTTTGGACCTAGTTGTCCAATTTTAACATGAGGGCTCCAGAGATATGCAACCTCTACCCACCAGCCACTAAGGGAATCCAGAGATATAAACCCCACCCTCAATCTACAGCAAGGTCTTTAAAGGTATTTCTTCCACCCTGAAATTGCTGCCACGGTAACCCCACCCGGTGAAGGGAATCCAGAGTCTACTGCAAATTGATATGCCAGCAAAAAAGGCTAGTCCAGAGCTCCTAAGGTATGCAGCTTCCACCCACAAGCCATTGAAGTTTCCAGATATCCAGGGATTATAAAGGCTTATCCTATCTCCACCATTCAAACGGAGAATACTCAAGTACAGGCTAGTTGAGGGCTCCAGAGATATACAACCTTTACCCACCAGCCACTAAGGGAATCCAGAAATAAGCCCCACCTTCAATCTACAACTGGGTCTCCAAAGGTATTTCTTCCACCCTGAAGTTGCTGCCACAGTAACCCCACCTAGTGAAGGGAGTCCAGAGTCTACTGCAAATTGATATGCCAACAAAAAAGGATAGTATAGAGCTCTAGAGGTATGCAACTGCCACCCACAAGCCATTGAAGTTGCCAGATATCCAGGGATTCTAAAGGCTTATCCTATCTCGACCATTCAAGTAGAGAATACTCAAGTACATGTTATTATGGTGTGAGATTTACAGTCGCAGAATATATGCTAGAACAATCATATGTTGAATTCTAAGTGATACATTGATAACTAAGAATGTGTCCCTCCAACAGGTCAATATCAAGTTCAGGTTGGGACTAGTCTTTGCCATATTGCATTAATATAACTACAGATAGGAATAGTATGAACCTATACACCATTTTATACAAATATCATATGCAGTTATTTATGCATGGTCATTCATGAGCAACTTATTACTTATATTAATTCGGCATGATTAGATTTAACAAGGATTGTTCATAAGATTTTAGTTATTTAAAAACACATGGGTGATTGAGCTTGGGACAGTACACCTTCATCGCTAGATATCGTGGGATTATAGAGGCTTATCCTATCTCCACCATTCAAGCAGAGAATACTCAAGTACAAGCTAGTCGAGGGCTCCAGAGATATGCAACCTCTACCCACCAGCCACTAAGGGAATCCAGAGATATAAACCCCACCTTCAATCTACAGCAGGGTCTCCAAAGGCATTTCTTCCACCTTGCTTCCACAGTAAACCCACCCGGTGAAGGGAGTCTAGAATCTACTGAAAATTGATATGCCAACAAAAACTTCTAGTCTAGAACTCCAGAGGTATGAAAATTCCATCGACAATCCATCGAGGAAATATAGAGATATAAACCCTATGAAAATTTCTGAATACAAAATTACAAAAACCCTACTGCAATGTCTTGATTTACTTCTCCTAATTGTGTTTTAATTATATAAGTTATTTTCATAAATATTCAGAAAAAAACGAAGTAAACACAACTTGCAGCCCACACATATACAGATCATTTACCGAAACATTGTTAATTTATAAATATTTTCTACGCCAGATGAAAATTTACTTTAAACTTCTACGGCTCAATCACATGAAAGCAAGATGCAGATAGAACATACCAATAGATCGATGGAAGACAAGCCAAAAATAGAGATAAAGAATGGTGGTGTTATGGTGATCAGCAGGATGCTTCAACCAACGAAGTATCCATAAGGTCAGCTAGCCCAATGTGTCACACAACCCCAAGACTGCTCATAAAAAATGCTCCATCAAGACGTTGCACCAAGAAGCCCCAACCGCATCACCATGAGAAGCCCTAATCGCAGCACCATCTGTGAGAGAAGAGAATGCCTCCAAAATGTGTGTGTAAAATGAACTCCAAGTCTCTCCAATATATAGGCATCTGTGGGGGTGTGTGACACATCTCTTATGCATGTGGGATAAATTAGGCCGACCTTGCACATGTGGAATAAATTAAAAATAAATGTTCTGCTCATCCGATCAAGATTATCTTTAGATCAATATTACACCTCTCTAAAAGAGGAATCTAATAAAAATATTGGCATCATCAACTGAGCATCACAACATGGAATTTTGACCTAGTTGCCCAAAATTAACACTCCCTCTCAACTAGGGAGAACTCCATCCATCGGTGCCATCCAAACATCATGCGTCATCCTGCCATAACTTGCTTTGCTGGCTTCTTTATTTCAGAACAGAAGTGGGTCAGTCACCAAGACATCATTCCCGGCTGACAGATTCAGCCCAGAGGTCCGAAACCTCTATAAGACTCACAAAGAGTCTCATACCAACCTGAAGTTGGTTTACCTGACCCGAAGTCAGTTAGAGGTATGAAACCTCACTAGGACTCAAGAGAGTCATATACTAACTCGAAGTCAGTTGGAGGTCTGAAACCTCACTATACTTGATCCCAGATCAAGTGGTTGGACTGTGCCATCCTAGACATAGAGAGTATGGCAATCTCCGATGCGTCCATCTACCTTGCTATGGTCTCTATTCACATTTCCCACCTCATTGGCCAAATGAGAGGTACTTCCCATGAGTCCGAAACTCCATGGGTAGGATGCATACGGGGCACAGATCAGAGAGAGGTAAACCAACTCAATACCATCACAGTGGGGTGGAAGCACACCAACTAGGTTCAACAAGCCTAACCCTGTGGTTGCTTATAGCATCAAGAAGTTATCCCCAAAGCCCCCCTAGAGCACCCAGAGCTCATCATCCAACAAGACCCCCAAAATAGGGTCGTTCCACGATTCCAAGATTCTCACGGAAGGTTAGGAACTTGACCTACCACAAGGGCTTAGTGAGAATATCTGCAAATAGCTCATCAGTTCCTATGAGCCTTACGACGCCTCGTTGTACCATGTCCCGGACAAAGTGGTACCTACTTGGATCAACACGAGATTCTCTAACAAATGAATCCCCCTCTAGTTATCACAAAGGATAACGGTGGCATCTGGCACATGCTCAAAAAACTCACTAAAGAGCTTTTGCAACCAGGTGGCTTCACAGCAGGCCATACATGTTGCAATGTACTCAGCCTTAGTAGTGCTCAAAGCTACCGACTTCTGCTTCCTGCATGAAGCATACCTAAGTGTGAAGCAGCATCTAGATGTGCTCTTGCGATCCACCACAATGCCTGCCCAATCGGCATCAGCATATACACGGAGTCTCAAACTCTCGGTAGTGCATCTAAGCCCATGGTTTATCGTGCCCCAGAGATATCTCAAGAGTTTCTTGGCACCAACCCAGTGAATGTTATTAGGATCAACCATGTGTTGACTCAAAGTGTTCACTACACAACTTATGTTCGGATGGATGTTCCCTAAGAACATCAGGGCCCCTATGAGTTGACGCTATATCTGATCTTCACATATAGTGAATTTGCCTCAAAGCATAAACAACCCGGATTGATAATAAATAATTGTGTTAGTTTAGGTACATAAATTAGCTCAACAGTGCCTCGCTGTACCATGTCCCGGACAAAGTGGTACCTGCGTGGATCGATCGTGGAACATGGGATTCTCTAACAAATGAATCCCCCTCTAGTTATCACAAAGGATAACGGTGGCATCTGGCACATGCTCGAACAACTCACTAAAGAGCTTTCGCATCCAGGTGGCTTCACAACAGGCCATACATGCTGCAATGTACTCAACCTTACCGGTGCTCAAAGCTACTGACTTTTGTTTCCTGCACGAAGCAGACCTAAGTGTGAAGCAACATCCAGATGTGCTCTTGCAATCCACCACACTACCTGCCCAATCGACATCAGCATATACACTAAGTCTCAAACTCTTGGCAGTGCATCTAAGCCCATGGTTTATCGTGCCCCAGAGATATCTCAAGAGTTCTTGGAACCAACCCAGTGAATATTATGAGGATCAACCATGTGTTGACTCAAAGTGTTCACTGCACAACTTACGTCCGAACGGATGTTCCCTAAGAACATCAGGGCCCCTATGAGTTGATAATACTCAGTAGGATTTTCTATTATGGGCCCAGCAGCTTCATAATATATTTTCCTTGAGAGAGGAAAATCTTTCCAGGTCTCTGCCAGACCTCGAAGCCTAGGAAGTAATGCCTCAGTCCTAGGTCCTTCATCTCGAACTTGAAAGCGAGCTCCCTCTTACACTGATGAATGAGAGGGTCAACACCTATGAGGAAGAGATCGTCCAAATAGAGAATCAGAATGAGAGGCTTTTCTTTATCAACCTTGAAGTAAAAGTTCGGATCAACATTACTTCGAGTGAAGCCCAGCTTCATCAAGTAGCTATCTATCCTCTCGTACCAAGCCCTAGGGGCTTGCTTCAACCCATAGAGGGCTTTCTTCAACCTGCATACATGGGTGTCTCTATCCTGGACTTCGAACCCCAGAGGTTGCTCCACATACACCTCTTCCTTTATCGAACCATGCAGAAAAACATTCTTTACATCCATCTGATGTAGACTCTATGCATAGCAGTAAGGGCAATAATAGATAGGATGGTAGCATATCGGATCACAGGTGCAAGTATATCATCATAGTCTACGCCTTCCTTTTGAGATTATAGAAGCACTTTATCAGTCCTCAGCTTCTTGTATATCTTGACGAAGAAGATGTTGATCTTACTCCCTCTGAGACTGAAAAAATGAGGCATATAAGATAGAGGAAAATTGATCATAGAATCACAGACATATCTCAAGGCCATGATCTTCAATCCTTCTCCAAAGTTGAGATTAACCTTTTCTTCAGGTATGATTCCATTCCTGTTGATCTGAGCCATGCCATAGCTGTGAGAAGTACAAGATTCTCATAATCTTCTTCTGCAACAGGATTCAATAAAGAGCTACCTCACATGGCTGACTGTTTTCGATGTACAGCCTAAACAATTCTTCCAGACTTCAATCTTGAGATGAATTATAGCTTTACTGTTCATTATACTTGTGCTTCAGCAATTTTGATAATGTACCTTAGAGTACCTGCAAGA
This sequence comes from Pinus albicaulis, assembly GCA_034641835.2. Lineage (NCBI taxonomy): Eukaryota > Viridiplantae > Streptophyta > Pinopsida > Pinales > Pinaceae > Pinus > Pinus albicaulis. The sequence continues at coordinate 6,360,919 of MU968307.1, forward strand.
TGTCTGGATCAACAACTTCAGCTTAAAGCTAAAAAAAACATCAGCTCCCCCTGAATATTTGAGAAGAGATCTTCCCCAAAGAGACATGTGACTGGTTATCAGTCCTAATTACATGGATAGTTTTTAAAATAATCAATGGGCAGAAGGAGATACTTCTACTTCCTTTGATCTTTCAGAGGATTGTCATTTGTAGCTCAAGCCTAACAGCTATAGCCATCTCCTTTCCTTGGTGGAGCCTATCTGCTCCTGAGCTTAAAGGACACCAGCCTGAAGAAAGACTTCAAGACTCCTGAGATATTTCATCCTCGGTTCAAGTTTGAAGGAACGTTCAACCATTAAGAGTCAGATTGGTTTACTTTCAATAATTGTCTTCCAGGTCATAGTCTGAAGACTTACTTTCAACTAAGATCATTACTGGGCTATAATACAGATTTGTCCTGCATTCATTTTTGCATCACTATCGGCTTGATCTGAAGCTATGACTTCATACTGTATACCACTGTTGACATAGAACAGTAGACATAAAAGTCTAGTGTGAGATATAATCTACCCTGGTACGCTTCCTTCAACAGATTAGAGGCTTTCACATCTGATATATATATATATATATATATATATATATATATATATATATATATATATATATATATATCGATATCAGCCCAGAAATAAACAACAATTTGTTCTAGATGTTAAACCCCACGCTTAAGAATGAACTCGCTGATGGCCTTTAAATAGGTGAAAAATGCGGCATAGCCAACAAGGCAACTCGAGGGAGTCTGGCATGACTTATCCACAAGAAATAGAATTCTCCCACAGCACCTGCGATATTTAGAGGACAGTATATGGCTCTGAAATAGCTTGGACCTCCTGTGAAGAAATAAAACGTACAACTAGTAAAGATATTTTACGGTCCTCTAAGCATACCCAAAATTATGAATGTTCAGCACGGCATCTTCTATCTATGACAAAGGCCATATCAATTCTTCCAGTCTCTATGCAGTGCAGGAATAAGAGTCAAAAAATGATATATTGTACAGCAAAGGGAAATTTCAAACTTTTTCTTTTCTTTTCTTTTTTAAATTGAGCATAATTTGACCTTGAAACCCCTGCTGGAATACACAACGATTCGGCCTTTTAGAACATTAAATAATTCCTCCCGGAGATTGCTACGGAGAGAAATAATATGAGGCCCTTCTCTCTGCATAAAAATTGTTCACTCGCTTCTCCATAGACTCGTGGAGCCTGATCCAAATTGGAGAATAACAAGGCGTCAATCAATTTATCAGATTCGGTTTCTAATCTTACAATACACTCCAGAAATACGCTCAACAATCACGAGGCTTATGTAACTTTCCCAACTGATGCACAGGCCCCTTTAACATGCACTTCTTGAGTCAACTTGGACATAGAAATCTTCAGATCTGATTTTGGTCAAGTCGGAGCTAGAGAACATCCGATGCTACCCAAAATCTCAACACTTTCTCTTAGCGAGGAATGTGCTCTAGCAACACTCCACCACTAAAGCATCCCCTTATCTCTAGCATTGGTCTCCGCGTTGCTGATGCTTGGACTGCTGCCCTCCATCCACTGCACTGTTGCTTTCTGTAATGTTGCCCATGTCACTGCCACATCTGTACTGCAACTCCCTACTGCAGTGCCTTGATTTACTTCTCCTACTTGTGTTTTAATTATACAAATTATTTCAGAAATATTCAAAAAACAATAAATTAAACACAACGTGCAACCTACACGTATACAAATCAGTTACTGAAACATAGCACACATATGACAAAGGACACAAATGATTTTTCGGACAAATGTCTGCGGAAAAAACCAATGCAGGAAAACCGGTGCAGCAGCTCTTTGAGGATTTTATTATTAAGCAGAATCTAAATACATCAAGGGCACGAGTAGTGGTTTGCCCGATAGAGAATTTCACGGCAGTTGTACCTTATCACTCGGAGACAAAAAATATGGCTGATTCAAACCCTTTAGGAATTACTGAATTTGAGCCATTTCTGGCCCACTGGAACCCCAACGTAGCTCTTCCAACTACTGCGTCAACCTCTCCTGCCCAACGCAGCCTCTGCATAGCACAGGCTGCGCCTATGTCACCCTAAAGGCCTCTGCGCTGCCTCTGTGTCGCCCTATGCGTTGTCTTTGCGTTAGTTTGGCTAGGTTGTGTCCCTCCTGCTAGCCTTTGCGCTGCCTGGTACGAATCTACCTCTCTGATATATGTATTCTCGGCCTCAGATCTGAATATCCCTTGCCAATCTGCCGCTCACTAGCACTGCAAGCTCACTCAAAAATTCTCAACAAACCACGCCCCAAAATTTCGACTTAGCTCAAGTGTTGCTACTTTGTGTGTATCCTCCAACTGACCCCAAGCCTTCCTTTAATACTTTTTTCGTTGAGAAATCAACGGCCGTGATCCAATCACTAGTCAACGGCTAAGATTAGGGAATGATTGATCCACGTCACTTAGAACATTCTCACCACATGTGTAAATTAAGTCACTTTAATTTTTAAATTTCCCTAAGTTAGACTTAGGGTCCCCATTAAAAAATAATTATTTGAATAACTTTTACACCGGGTGGAATTTCTCCAAACGATTTCTGGGTCTTGGAGATCTCATGTGTTCTATCCCCTCCAAAAAGTTTCGGAGCTAGAGCACATCCGATGCTACCCAAAATCTCAACAAACCCCACCCTCAATCCACACCAAGGACTCCAGAGGTATTTCTTCTCACTCTGAAGTTGCTTCCACAGTAACTCCACCAAGTGAAGGGAGTCCAGATTCTGTTGTATGATTAACAATGAAATCTAGTACAAGAGTCTGTAATAAGATCAACAATGAAAGCTAGTACAATTTCTCTATCACACTGTAAAATTATATTGGAATTCTAAGACCTTTGTAGCACATGTTCTGCTAGCTAAAGATATAGACCATCAAAAAAGTTGCCACTGGTTAGACACTCTAGAAAGGAAAAACCATCTACTGGTCAATCTCTCCTCCTAGTTAATTTGCAAGAATGGTGGAACCCTGTAATCAGTTCAGATGATTGCTTTCCCATACAACCATTTCACAATTCATGTGTCCAAGGACATTACTAATGTCCATATACCAATTTCCTCTAGTCATGGCCTCTAATTTAGTATTGCTTTTCTATAGGTCTACGTCCTTCATATGCTATTGTTGTTTCTGGTTTCCATATGGGAGAAATCCCTTAATCTAGTAGTCAAGATAAATCCCTGCTGCTTAAAGGACTGGTACGGCTTGGTTTCCCTAAGGGTTGGCCCAGTCCCATTTTCATCTTGAAAGTGGCCTCTCGAGAGCAAAAAACTTTCTGGACTCATTCCCAAGTCATCTAAACTAGCTTGGTTTCCTTTAGACATGGTTTCCATAGGGGAGAAATCCTTTAATCTAGTAGTCAAGATAAATCCCTGCTGCTTAAAGGACTGGTACGGCTTGATTTCCCTAAGGGTAGGCCCAGTCCCATTTTCATCTTGCAAGTGGCCTCTCGGGAGCAAAAAATTTCTGGACTCATTCCCAAGTCATCTAAACTAGCTTTGTTTCCTTTAGACATGCTAGCTCTGAATCTTTTCTTGTCTGTATTGTTTGCCTGTATATTTTTTCCATAATCTAATAAAACATATCTGCTTACAAAAAAATGAAAATTTTGACAGACAGCAACAATTGATATATCTATTTAGCATTTATACTTGAAATTTTGACTTCCTCCTCGTAGTAATCTCAAAATCAAAGGATTGAGTCCACATCCAACAAAAGATTATGATTCTGACATATGTGAAGATGATCTACATGCTGGTGAACTAATGGAAGGTAGGATGAATAGCCATGATATGGCCATAAAATTTATTGTTGGGGTATTCACGGGTATAAAATAAGAAAATGTGAACATGGATGTCACCAGTGCAGCTCAAGAAAATTTTGAGTGAGCTGTTTATGCAACAATGGCTGTATGAGCTGCTATCGATCTTACAAAACGTGAATCTGGGAATACAAACGTAAATAAAAAATCAGATAACTCGAGAGAAATTATCGCTGAAGGTGAAGATAAGCTTCATGCATCACTTTTAATGATCAAAATGAAGGGGAATATAAGTGAATGGATTGGAAAGTTGTTATAAAAATATCAGGTCTAGAATGAATAATCATTTGTTTGACATTTAAAGTTCAGGGAGAGAAATTGAGAAAATGTCATTTCCAATAGTAGTTCGGGGAGTTTCGAGGTCAAAGGATGATAGGTCTCGTGTAGATATTTCCAGCCAACAATATCATGGGGGATATAGTATGAAACCAATGCTCTTTTTTGAGGATAAGAAGTCAATATTTGACAGTGTAACAAATTCAAGTCAGCATTCTTCCTCTCACAAAGCTATTCAACGTATGTTTGACGACTATGACGATGAAGAAGATGAGCACAAAATAAATTTTCTATGGCAGTCCAAGCCACCAAAATACACCTCTAGGTATAGAAATTTTGGAATTAGGATTCCCAAATCCAGCAATTTCAACATCCTGGTTATCAAAAGTATTTAACGATGAGAATTTGAACCCTAACCATCTCAAGAACATTGACTCGATGATAAAGTAGCCCTGAACATATATATATATATATATATATATATATATATATAAAAGGTGCAAGCTAATTCACTATTGAATCTACTTTCAAATACTCATCTCATTTTCTCTTATAGTAGGATGTGCTTGCTTGCAAATATTGTTGCTATTTAGCACTACTGCTACTACTGAAAGGGATTCTCCTGAACCTTTCATTAAGACTCTTCGGCAGGGTTATGTTCTGTAAAGCATTTTCATCCAAACGTGGGACTTGGACCTATTTCCCCTTTCCTTATCGAGGATTTGGTTATTTTTGCTTTGGATAAGAAGCTTGAGCCTTCGTTTAGCCATCTTGATTGAAAGAGTTGGGTCGACTCACCTTTTAGCACACCAACAGAAAAAATAGTGAAACAAATTGTGCAACTTTGTTTTGATAAGGCTCTCCTAGGCTACGTAGAACTGGAAAATCCAATGATTATAGCACTTATTAACACTTAATGCTGGCTAAGATGGTTCATTCACCTTGATACGTATGAAAAGTTTAATAGAAAAAAGAAAGAACACATATAAAAAGTGCAATTCCAAGAGTTCCAGGACCAACCGTATTTGACATATTAAGTAGAGACATTTTCTTCTTACAGCATCCAGTTCCCATTAAACACTCAGTGTGATGATTCTGAGCCTTATTTTCCTTTGCAATCCATGGTTCATTAATCCCATTACCTTTATAAATGCCACCATTACCTCTATAAATGCACTGACAATGTAAGTCTCGAACATATATTTATAAATATAAAAGATATCCTCAAGGAAAGCAAAGGCATACCTGGATTTGTTGTTTCGAGCCATTTGGTGGGCAACCAAGAACTGAACCCACAGTTCCTGCTGGTCCAGGCACATGATGTAGATTGTGTGAATGCGAACTTCGAGTGCAGTCTTCCTCCAGTTCTTCTAAACCACCATAACAACTACCGCCAGACTGCCTTGTATGGTATCCATCAGCTGTAGCTTCTCCTTGAAAAGGAACACCCCAGTTCTTCTAAATAACCATAACAATTACGGCCAGACTGCCTTGTATGGGATCCATCAGCTGTAGCTTCTCAGACATGCATCGCAGATGATAGCACAGCCATTTGAACTTTTTTCTTCATTTCTTCTTCATTAGTAAGAATCTGTTACAAACTAAAATATTATTTTGCCTCCTTAAATAGGATAGGAATATAATTGTCTGCCCATTTAGATGTTGCCAATACAGAATCCAATTTCTTGAATTCAACCAAAAGTGTGATAAAATGTCAACTTGAACTTTTTGAATACTTCAGATGAATGCATATCGGTTAATGTGCATATTTACTTCAGTTGAAGTTGTGAAAATGTACCTACAGCAGTGTGTAACCAAACTGTTTGACAAAAGACACCACTGAAAATTCAATATAAACTTGGAAAATTTCTAAAAAATATATAAACAATTCCAGCAGGGATTTTAGCATGTAGCCATGTGTCTGCTCCATTATCGGCGCTGTTGAGTGCCAATTCACCTACCTTAATACCCTATATTTTCAACTCTGTAGTGCTCTCTGACATCACACATCACAAGATGTATCAGCGAATCAGTTTCGCGGTTTTGTTTTGGGGGGAGAGGGGGGCGGGGCGGAGAGGGAAAGGAACAACGAACACTTGCGGCTGGTTATGCAACAACAATCACCATCCCAATAGTGGAGTCCGCGTTAAAGAAGCTTTCATACATTTGTTCTAAATGCACGCCTGCAAAGCCCCGGTACTGGAGATTACTTTACTGCTCGCTGGAACAAGAAACTTGCTTGTCGATGAAACCCCAGCTGGAAGATGGGAGGGTGGGTGCGTGGTGGTTTTAGAGTCATCGGAGGTGTGGGGACCCGATATATTACTGACACGAACATTTGGAACCTCACCCACAACCTTACAAATAGATATCACTAAAATAAGGAGGCAACAATAAACAAGTTCCACAGTGCCCTGATATGAGACCTGTTACGGCATGGGACGCCCTTCCTCCTTCGTAAGAATAAACAAGCTCCACAGCCCCTTATATGAGAATGGAGGCTACCTTCCTCCTCCCTTGGAAAAGGAAAAACCATGCGAGGGAAATAAACGATGGAAATTAAAATATATATATTTTTGAAAGACAGAAATCCTGGAAGACAACTTAAACGAAACGTGATTCTTTGTGATTCTTTGTAGATTTTGATGTGTTTTTCATTCTACTTTACATCTATAGAAAATAGCTACAGACTTAATTCCTTGTCATATTTTATATTCTCTATGTTTACCAACATTTTGACTTCCCACAATATTATGTATATTGGTGAATTTTTTATCATTACTATTGTTGGGATGTCCTCTTACATAAATTGGTATTCCCCGTACCCATAGAACCTCTTCCTACGAAGTTTTGTTGTTGTAGGGCATACAACTTTTCCTCCACCTTCAAAGAAATCGGATAAGCTTGTGTCATTTTCAATCTATAACTTAAAACTATTAGCATACGTTACTACCCTTTTGTATTATATATTTAAGTCTTAACTGAGTGATAACTTGAATAATTATTTCGTATATACTCTTAAGTGGATGTCTCAAATTTTGTCCTTGTGTATATAAACTATATTGATAAGCAATTGGTAAGAAGTTCTCCTTGAACTAACTCATTTTTTTCTTCCAAGTCTTAACCTTTTCGTACTATCTCTTTATTTTATCATTTTGCGTAACATCCCACTAGAGTATGCATTACCTTTGCTTTTAATTTCATAAAAAAGGAACCCTAATATGGTCTAGAACATTTTATTTTTATCAAAATACCCATTTTGGTTAGTTGATTAGATCCTCAACTTATAAACTACCATCACAAACAAAATTCGCAATCTAGATCACGCCCAAGTTTTTTCCTTGTTCACTTTGGTCTCACTGATTCCACACTTAGCCTCATCCAGAAAATTTCACTCCTGATCAATTTGACCTCACTCAACCTTCTTGAACTGCGAATTGCGCAGTCTCAACCCTCAAGCCCCAACCTTACCTCTTGAAATTGTGCATTGTGTAGTCATAGTGCCCAAATTTGACCCTTGAGCTCCAGAACTACATAATTTATGCCTCCTAGTCAGCCTTAACTGCGCATTGCGCAATGCCAAGCCTCAAGCTTCCAACTTGACACCTTGAGTTGTGCAATTGCACAATCCATTAGATTTTCCTCCCTCCAGAATTGTGCATTGGGAAACTTCGAGCCTCAAGTCTGAGCCCTTGAAACCCTCAACTGTGCAATATCCCAGCTTGTTCTCCTTCCAGAATTTCACATTGGGCAACTCCAGGCCTCAAGCCTCAACCTTCAGTTGTTGAGCTCCTAAACTGCACAATCACCTAGCTAGGCCTCTCAAAACTATGCATTGGGCAACCTCAAGGCTCAAGCCTCAAGCTTGACCTCCTGAATCCCTCAATTGTGTAGTTCCTTGAGTCTATCCTTCGAGAACTTCGCATTGGGCAACCTCAAGCCTCAAGCCTCGATCGTGAGCTCTTATCCTTTGACCCTGGCCATCCTGAACTGTGCATTGTGTAGTCTCAAGCTTCAATCCAAAACCTTGACCTCTGGAACTGAACAATCCATAAGTTAGTCACCAGTTCCAGCCCTAACAAGTGATTTCATGAAACATGTTAGATTATGGGTTTTTTGGACTAATGTCATATTGTCGTGAATGGTTTTCAATTGCAAGTAATCTATATCATTATGATAGGATGATGATGGATGAAAAGGAGAGGGAGAAAATTGAATTGAGAATAATGTTATAAATGGTAGAAGAGGAGAAGAGGCATATCCGCCTTCAATTACAACATGTGCTTGAGGAACAAGTTGCTGAAAATTCCACTCTAGTGATAGCAAAAGAAACATCAAAAGTAAAGCCAATATGTGGGCATGGTTCAAATAGTGGTTATGGACCATATGAGGAAAATTATGCATGTGCATTTTGTAAGCATCTCCAAGGTTCTCATCATATGTCAGTTGGTAAAATTGGGTGGCTAAAGTCATCTACAATGTCGTCATCACCATCAGAAGTTGAAAAGATGAATGACAAGTTCAATGAGGTAATAAGCATTTCAAGTACAATTCCTTATGTTTATGTTCATAACACCTCTTTTGTAGCATTTGAGCAACATAACAAAGGAATTGGTATGAAGATGCTATCTAAAATGGGTTATGAAGGAGGAGGCGTCAACATCAATGGCCTCGAGAATAATGTTGTTGTTGGACTTCATGGTTTATGATATTGTTGATTATTGTCAGAGAACTTCCTTCTTTGTAGCGTGGGCTTGGGTAGTCACGATTGGTGTGGATTATCAACAAGAGTTCACACCCTCCATCATTTTAGATGGTTTGACATTGTTACATACCTCAATTTTTAATTGTTTTTTGTTGTTTCCTAACTTCTTCCCTTTTCACAAATTGTCGAGCTGCCATCTTGTGACATAAGGAATTGAGTGCTAATGGGAATTGGACCTTGGTCATGGATTGACAAGAGAAAGAGGTATTCTACCATTCGATATGATTTTCTAAACCTCCACGATGTTGTGAATGAGGATCTTATTTTACTAATTTTCTAGAGATTCTTAATTTGTTGGAAGGCGTGCTGCCATTATACTTGTCCTGTAGCAACTTGCACTTCTATACCTTTTTTTCCATTGAAAGAGTAATTTGAAAGAAATTGATCATTCGATGGATGAAACAGCGTGCATGTTGTTAGGTTAGCCACCCTAGCCCCTCTCTTGATTGTTCCTTGCAAATCCCCTTTCGAAATTGGGCATTCGAGGTTTGAAAAAATGATATTTTTTTTTAGCTCGTCCTCTTCTATGATGTGTGGAAAGTGCAAAATTCCATGTTTTAATTGTGTGACACTGATGGCTTATGTCTTGACCATGAAAGTGCGGAACATTACTACTCTTCTTCTCCATTTTCTAGAGCATCCATTATGAGTGTTCAACTTTTACACTTTGTATTTTTATTGCTTTCATTTGCACCATTTAGAGTAATTGTTGGTTATTATTTTAGCAAAAATAAACATTGTCCAATAAGGAGAGGAAGTTGCATGGAGTGCATTATGTGGCCTTGCATTATACACACATAGATGGCTCTTTTGTTTTGTTTATGTAACTAGGTTGAGCCTAGGGTAGGGCCAACCTGTTTATTAGACGGAAGAACGATCTACCCACAATGGGATGCTATCACCATGATTGTGTGAAGCACAATTAAGCGTGGACACCCCTTGGGATAGTTTAATTTCCCCAAAAGTGGTTTCCATCCTTAACCCTTCCCCATGAGGTTTGAACCTAAGACCTAGTGGGGACTAAACCCCACTCAAACCAACAAGTATACACCTCATGGGTCACACATAGATAACATTGCTTGTAGGGAGAAATGACATTCTTGTGTAAACTTGTCGTGTGACATTTTACACCCAATTCCCTGTGACATCTATTGAGCACATTGTGACAAAAATATAACCATATTCCTACCATTATTTGACAAGCAAATTAATATACATAGTAGGGCATGGTCCACTAGGGAATTTGGCTTGTGTAATATTCCAAATTAGGAACAGCTACACTATTGGGAATATCTCAAGATATTACCAATGTGGAGATCAGCAATACATAAACATGAGCTGGAAATAGTAGTGAATACATTGATACAAGAATGCCAGAAGATCCACATAACCATTACATTAGATTATAGCAGTAGCAAATGTATACAAGATCTTGAGGAAATGATCTCTCAAGCTAGGCAATGGAAGCCTCAATGAAACATGTACATGATAGATGGAGAAATACTGCTATATAAAAGAAACCATAGCTATGACTACGCAATATATAAAGGAGGACTGCTGAAAAATAGTGTCAATACACAAATGTGACACAATACAGCTCAAATAAAAGAGGGGGAGCAAGATCTCAACCCCTAGAAACAACAATACACAATCCTTAGAAGGATTGGCTGAAATACATACAAAATGGCAAATCTGCAGAAATGCCGGAGTTGCTGGGCAGCAGCTGCAACTTAGAAAATAGAAATGGATGGAGATATCTGATGATGCTGCAAATGATGGGTGAATCTCATGATCTCTCAGGTGAAATGCTGATCCAATCCCTGAAGATCTCACCCCCCAAAATAATGGAGCAAGTCCCCACTGCAATTGCAATCAGAAATAATGTAGTCTAGAGAAGGGACTGCGTTGTTGGTGAAGGGAAGTGCTTGGCCTGATGCCAATGATCTGCAATAAGCTCTGGAAACTCCCTCACTAATATCCCAGAGGAATAGAAGCTCCCTCCTCTGAAAGATGAGCCAAGGAAATGGTGTGTGGAGTCCTCCATTGCAACACCCAGCAACACTACGTTATACTTGAGAAGAAATAACGCAGTCACTGAAAGGAGTAGCTTTGGCCTTGAGCAAAGAAATGTGGAGAATGAAGAAAAATCCCTAAAGAGGCCTCTCAATAAGGTGAAGAAATCCTAAATAGGAATTCCCTCGGCAACTTTGCTAAATAGCAAAATAATGCACAATGTCTGCATAGACAATGAAATCAATAATCCAATTCATGAATCACAATGGCTGCCTTGCCCTCCTTTTAAACAAGTGAAATCTCTCTCTCCATGGGTCCCACTTAGTATGGTTTCCTCCACCAAATATCCCCTTCCTCAATCACATTGCGTTGTCTTCTAAAGTGATCCACTCCTCCTATGGCAACGTTGTTGACTTGGTCAAACCTGACCTTGTCTTCATGCATTTGCCCCTTTTCACACTTGAGGGTGAAAAATAAAGCTACTCTGATGATCCCTTTCACATTATGAGGGATTTTATTCATGTCTTCAATAAGAATGGGCTCCCTTACCCATTTATTAAGCTGCTAGGTGATAAAAAAAAACTTTAATATTCCATTTAGCTGTCTGCTAAAATGGAAATATTACAGTCCTCCCCTCCCAAATGTTGCTTGTCCCCAAGCAACTGCAAGGATAGAACTAAGGAATCTCCACCCAAGGCATGGATTCTAAAATATGCTGAGGAACATCTTCCCCATGTGGATCCTTCATCCCCCAAGCAATCATCCATACAAAATGAGTTACCTCCCAACATGGCAACTCCTGAAAATCATCTTCCACCTTTGGATCTTGCAATATAGGTGGTGTTGAGGAGGTAAATCCCCTCTGCGGACGGAGGCGATCCCTACTAGCCCAGATCGGGTCTAGCAACAATCAAACACGCTATAGTGCAGGTTCCTAATTGTAAATAAACCGACTTGCGAGGAAGGCTTACCTGGAATCCAACACTGTCGTTTGTAGAAGAGGTGGTGCTCCCGTTCCTTTGCCTTGGCAGATCACAATCCTCACGATCTCCGTGATCGGACACCTGCACATGCAAGAAACAAAACAAACGCAAGCATAAAATCCAGTACATACAACTATATGTCAGTCGAAGAGGACATAACTCACGAACATGATTAAGAACAAGAGTGGAACGATAACCAATAGTCGCTTAATATTAATGAGTCAAAAAGAAGAATATAACCATGGCTTCGACGCAACACTCTCCTTTAGCGGGTCGTCAGCACAACATGTCTCGATAAATCCTGTCAGGGATGGGACAAGCCTCTCTCTCCGGATACTTGGCAATAGTCTCCTTGCTTGGATTTGGCCTTAAGGAATCAAGAAGGCTTTTGCAGCATGAAAGCTCTTGGGAACTTGGAGATTCTGGAACTAGCTTGCAATGGAAATGGGCAAGCTTTTATAGAAGGAGGAAGGGGAGTTGGGATCCCTATAATTATGGGATTGGCCCTATCATCAAGGAAGCTTCCATGAGAGGTGGCAAACCACTTCCTCTCTATGGAAATCCGTAGCCAAACCTCCCAACTCAAGATAGAAATCAGTCCAGGAATTTGTTAGGATGAAACTTCCGCCTTTTATTTTTTAAAAACACCTCTTAATATGGTTGGCGCGGGTGCGGCTCTATGACAGAGCGCCAATTGGCGCGCCCTCTTTGGAGGATTTGCCCCCTTGGCGCGAGGGCTGAACTGTGAAACCGCGCCAATGGAAAAAGAGCTATTTTTAGGGTTTTTTGCAGGGAGATGTCTTCAGGGCAATTAAAGCTCATCTTCAGAGGGATGCAATGAAAGTATTTTCAATTCTTAACTCTGCCCACAGGTCACGGAATGAACCCTCCAATGTGCGGGATGGGGATTGTAGGGATGGTGACAAATTGCTGTGTAACAGATGCCCCCTAGATACACATGCATATTTTTGAGAGACATGTCGTCTCCGGATGTACTAAGATGAACATGTATATTTTTTATTTAATGTAACGCACACTAGGCAAACATTCGATATCTATATATATACATATCTATTTCTGGATGGATTTTCCTTTTACATGTGATGATGATTTACATTGCGCAAATGTCTATCTAAAACCAAATTAGCTACTGCATCAGTTAACGCATTCATATGCCTGGGTATATGTTGATATGTAATATAGTCAAAATTTCTCTCCAGTAAACGAATACGCAGATACAGACGTAAAATGGATGGGTTTCTTACCGAATAATGTCCGTTCAGTTGCAATACTACAAGTTGCGAATCTAGATACACAAGTAATTCACGGATACCGAGGTTTACAGCCTCAGTTAATAATTCTAACACAGCACTATATTCTGCGATGTTATTTGTAGTACGTCCCAGACACACACCTTGCAGGTTGACCAACTCACCAGCGGGATCGTAGATTACCCAGGCCGCCGAAGACAGATTCCTGGTACTGCGGGAGGCACCATCCGCGAAACCAACAAATGGATGTATGGACATCTGCACAATTAGGAAGACCCGATCAGCAGAAAGACGTTTACATTGAAAACCACACCACACATGCACACAAATGAAAAACACACACCTATGTACACATACTACACCAAAAATGACTTCAGGCGTAGTATTTTTTGAGGTACAGCCCATTTCTGGGCTGCGCCAACGGAACTCCTTCATAATCTATCAGCTCATAAGCCCCATTCTTCAAAACACGTTTTACTATGTAGGGCCCATGCCACATAGGTTGGAACTTACCAGCCCCAAGCTTGTCATGTGCTTGGTCGTACAGGAGGACGAGGTCTCCTTCGATAAAGGAACGTGGAGAAACGGATTGATCGAAGTGAGCTTTGACCCGCTTCTTTTGTGCTTCAATAACTAAAGCAGCTAAGCGGCGGGTTTCATCTAACCGTTCCAGATACAAAAGACACTCTTCCTCAGTAGAAGTGTCGGGTAGAAGTTCTACAGCTAATTTCAACGAAGGAATCTCGCATTCAACCGGAAGAGTTGCTTCCAGACCATACACCAATTGAAATGGTGTGAATCCAGTTGCGCTCTTTGCAGATGTCCGGTATGCCCATAGAGCTGAGAACAGTTGGAGGTGCCATTTGGATTTGTGGATACCAACTGTTCGTTGAAGCATAGTGACCAAAACCTTGTTCACTGCTTCAACCTGGCCATTCGCCTGAGGGTAATACGACGTTGAGCTATCGTGACGTAAGCCCAACTTTGAAGTCAGCTCGGCCATCATATAATCTCAGAAATGAGTACCGTGGTCAGTAACGATGGCTTGTGGGACCCCAAAACGTGCAATGATATGGTTGAATATGAATTGGGCAGCTGTCTTACCGTCGGCAGCTAGTGTAGGCATTGCTTCGGCGCACTTGGTGAAGTAGTCGACAGCGACAATGATATACGCATGCCCCCCGGCCGAGTGAGGGTTACACGTCATAAAATCCACGCCCCATTTCACGAAACGGCCGACGGTAATAACAGGATGCAAAGGGAGAGGCGGCGCGCGCATCTTGCGCTGAAACACCTGGCACGCCTGACATTTACGGACTGCAACGATACAGTCCTTGAATATTGACGGCCAGAAATAACCTGCTCGCAGAATTTTCTGGGCAGTAGCATATCCGGACATATGTCCACCACAGGCACCAGTGTGGCAGTCATTTAGGACCCTTTCAGCCTCTTCCAAGGTTAGGCACCGACGGAGCACCGAATCTACTCCAACACGGTATAAAGTATCTCCTACGTTGCGGTAGGGTTGAGACTGATGCCGAATTCGACGTCGGGCATCTTTAGTCAACTCAGACCGAAATGTGGAGGTCTGAAGATACACAACTATGTCGCCATACCAAGGGTCGCGAGTACTGATGAGGAAAAGAGTTTCGTCCGGGATATGATCCTCGGGAAGTGAAGGAGTGGAGTCTGTCGGGAGTGAGCATATAAGATCCTCGAAAAAAAGTGATTTCTTTGACTTAGCAGTAGTGAACTCTAAGTCAAACTCCTGCAGGATAACAATCCATTTGGAGTATTTTCCCCCCAGCAATTTTCTAGAGAGAATATATGTCATGGGGTTGCAATCCGAAACCACTGTTATCGTACGCAACAGGATGTAATGGCGAAAACGCTGCACAGCGTGTACTGCGGCTAACGCCAACTTCTCGACGTGAGCATAACGCGTTTCGGTATCGAGAAGGTTTCGCGATAGATAATAAACAACTTGTTCATTACCATCATCATCATCCTGCACCAAAACCATAGCAATGGTGCTAAACGCGGCGGCGAGATACAAAGTGAAATCGCGGTGATAATCGGGAGGACGAAGCAAAGGAGCATTAACCAATAACGTCTTTAGCTTCTCAAAGGACTGCTGAGCAATTTCATCCCAATGAAAGGGAACGTTCTGCTTTAGTAAGTGCGTGAATCCTTTAGCCACCTCTGCATAGTTCGGGATAAAGCGTCGAAGGAAGTTTGCTTTTCCTTGTAGAATCTGCAACTGATATAAAGAGGAAGGAGATGGGAGATTAATGATAGCCTCGAATTTTAAAGGGTCGAGGCGAATTCCGTCTTTGGAGACTATAAATCCCAAAAGACGGCCAGAATCCACGCCAAAGATGCATTTATGAGGATTAAGCCTAATATTGTAGCGCCTACAACGAAGGAAAATCTGGCGGAGGTGTTCAGGGTGATCCTCTCGCCTAGCTGAATGAGCTGGCAAGTCGTCCAGATAAGGTTGAACGATATGGCGAATGTCATGGAAAGCATAAGACATCGCACGCTGAAAAGTGGCTCCATCGTTTTTCAAGCCGAATGAGAGCTTTTTATACGCGAAAGTACCCCACGGACAGATGAAAGTAGTCTTGTGTTGATCCTCAGGTGCAATATTGATCTGATTATACCCTGAGAAACTGTCCATTAAGGAATAAATCTCACTTCCGGCACATTCGTCGATAATCTGGTCTATGAACGGAGTGGGATAGTTATCCTTTGGGCAGGCGTTATTGATGTCGCGGTAATCAACACATACCCTAATAGTACCATGCTTTTTATCGACAGGGACAATGTTGGAAACCCATTATGTGAGGGGGATGGGATAAATAAAGCCCGCGTTCAGAAGTTTTTCAACTCCTGCCTTAATTGCAGCGGCTTTGCGAGGATGCATGGGGCGTAAGCATTGGCGCACAGGCTTCGCACCAGGATAGGTTGGAATCTCATGCACTACGATACTGGGATCAATCCCTGGCATTTCCTCGTAGGACCAGGCGAACACATCTCTGAATTATTTGAAAAGATCAGTATAGACTTGAATCTCATCGGGAGAACAAGTCACTCCCACGTGTATATTCTAAACGATCCCCGGTTTAAAGAAGATGTTGATCGGGACAGTTTGAGTGATATTACTCAGGTTTCCCTCCGAAAAAACCTCGTGCGTCAAGATGGGCGTTTGGAGAGGAGGAGTAGGAACCTGAGATGCATAACGCTCTAGACAGTCTGACAATGCCCCCAAGCTAGGCATAAAAGAGGAGCGATGATGTCCATCGCCCCAAGGCAGCTCCTCGAGAGACATAGTTTCAATTATGGCTTCATCGGAAGGAAAAGTCTCTTTGAGAGGATCAGGTGAATCGGCCTGACCAAGCCAAGGGGATTGGGAGTAAACATCTAGAGCCATGCTCAAAGGAGCATGCTGAGAAGGTGGAGGATCAGATGCGGCAACAATTTCACAGTAGCTGATCTCTACTGGAGTCAAGGGAATTGATTCTCCAAACTCAAACACCTGCTTAGGCGTAGGAATGAGCCAGGGGTCATCAGACCTGGAAATCATGTTAACTTGAGCGGTGTGCAGTGGTGGTGCGGGAAAGATACCCATGAGGACGGGGTCTTTGAAGAGACCAGGTCCTATACTGTCAGGGGGATTTGGGATTTGATCCACGTATGGTACGTTGTTCTCGGAGGTAGAGGTGAAGAAGGACAACTGATCCACCGTGACGATTTTGCCCTCGTGAGGGAATTTAAGAAGTCGAAAGACGGTGGATGGCACGCATAGCATGGCATGGGTCCAGCTGCGGCCAAGAAGTATATTGTAGTTGAGCCTGGCGTCGACTACTTCTACTTCCACGTTGACAGTCTTCCCCTGTAAAGTGATCGCTAAACTCTTGAGAACACCCAGGGGTTTGGATTCTCGACCATCAAATGCCTCAAGGGCATTGGGAGGGGACGAAAGGGCCGGAGAGCCGATGGCCTTCCAGCAAGCGGATGACATAACACAGGTAGAGGCACCTTCATCCATGACGGCCCTATGGATGTTAAGACCGTTAATCCCGACTTGAATAACAAGAGCAATCTGATGTGGAAGTCGGGGGGTGAAATTCTTTAAATCGAAGGTGAGAAGGCTCGAATCGGTGGGGTCAATGCCACCGATGGAAGATAGTAAAGCCTTCCGTTGTGAAGGACAGCTTTGAAGAAATTCTAGTGCAGGCAGAAGGTTCCTGTGCCAAATCCTCAACAATGCTGTAGTGTTGAGCAGCACGAGCATTCGGATTATAAGAAGATCTTCGAAGAACACCTTTAGAAGGTGGCTTCACAACGGGTTCAGGAGTAGGCTTCTCGATTTCCAATGAACCGGAGACAGGTGGGGGAGGCGGTCCATCCGCAACTGCCTTCCCTGGTGCCTGCCGTGATTCGTTGTAATCCTTCGACCACGTAGCGACAGAGATAGGTGCAGCACCATTCATCATAAAAACTTGAGACCCAAATGGTGTAGATGGTGAAGGTTGTTCAACCATCTGGGTCTGTTGAGACAGGAATGGCTCTTTTAGAACTGTCGGAGTCCCTTTTGAGCCCTTGAGAAGTTGACTAACTTCGGATCGTCGTGGACAATCCTTAGTATAATGGTCTCCTTCACAAATGAGGCAAGGGTACTTCGGTTTACGCTGAGAACCATCCTCAGTACGAGATTTAGATTCTGGCTTCGGGGCGTCGGATTTAGATTTACCTTTGCCCTTCTTTTTCCCCTTGGAGGTTTTCTCCGTAGGATTGGCCTGAACGGCGTTAACCTCTGCAGTTTTGCCAGAATCGGATGGGGCGAGATTAGCAGGAGTATTGTTGGAAGAATTAGACTTCTGCTTCCCATTCGAAGAATTCTTCGAATTTTGAGAGACGGAACCAATGACACCATCCACTGTAGGGGTAGGTGGAGCCTTAGAGGCTCTGGACCGTGGAGCATCAGGAAAGATATCGTAAAGCGTGCCGGACTGAGAATATACAAGATCCGGATATTGGGCACGTGCGATGGCTTGCTCCTCTGTCACACACGCTCCCATCGCAATATCTTGGGCGATTTTGTTCACGAAGGAGGTGGTGAACCAATGAGTCAGTATCTGATCAGGTATATGAAACTTGATCAGTCTACGATGGCGCCGCCACTCATGAATATGATCAAATATGTGAGTGGCTTTGTCCTGCTTCAAAGAAGTCAGGAGGTGCGTCCCGGCTTCATAACGAACCAGTAACTGAAAATGCGTCAGAAAAGCCATGGCTAAGGAATTAAAGTCCTTAAAGATGCCACGGGACAACTCGATGTACCACTTAGCATCAGCTCCAGTCAAAGTGTGCTGGAAGAGGTGCAGACGAATTGAATCATCGACCCAAGAGTTAGACGAACACCAAAGATGGTACGTCATCACATGCGCTTGGGGGTCCTCCCCAGCTTTACCCTCAAACTTGGGGCAATCACCTGGTATCTTGGTGGGAACCGGAGGCCAATAAGGATTATGTAAAATCGGATCATTGGTCAATTTTGAAACATCCGGCAACTCTAAGGTGGCCAGGAATGGCAATGGCGGATTGACCGGCATGCCATGCCCGGGATGAGGACCGGTACCTGTACTCCACGCTGGTTGGCAATTTCCTTGCCCCCATGGGTTCTGTCCCGTAGGATTCTGACTGTAGGGGGTGTAGGTCGTATAACCAGACTGATTTGGTTGCTGGTAACCAGCGTACGGGGGCTGATAACCAGAGTATGGACCCTGGTTAGGATTCGGCCCCGTATAAGCAACATTTGGATTTGGCTACTGAGTATAGGTATAACCGGGTGGATGAGGATAATACTGAGAGCCTCTGGGGTGGTTATAATTCGGTGGAGATTGACCATGAGGATAATAATCGCCCTGAGGATGAGTCGGCTGCTGATAAGTGGAACCCTGCGGAGCCTGATAACTAGGGCGCAGCTGTTGATTTGGCTGCGGCATCGAATGAATCGGCTGCTGGGCAGGGTTAATAGAATGAGCGGGCTACCCTGAGTGAACAGGTTGACCCGACTGAGAGGGCTGTCCTGAATGAACAGGTTGACCCGGGTAGACAGGCGGCGTCGGTTGCGCAGGTTGACCTGGCCGTAAAGGAGCCCCAGGTTGTACCGGATGGGCCGGTTGGCCTGGAGGCGGAACACCAGGTTGTACCGGATGGGCCGGTTGGCCTGGTGGAGGAATGGGGCCAGGTGGTTGCTGGTAATCGGTTTGACCTGGAGCAGAACCATAGGATGGTCCTGGCTAATATGCAACGCTAGAAACAACAGGATACTGCGGTTGCATAGGCTGAGAAGGCTGGATTTTCCCCCCAGGACCATAGACCGGTCTCGGTTGGTACCCCAGATGAGGCTGCACAGGTTGACCGGAAGGGCTGTAATACTGTCCTTGCGGACTGTACGATGGCCCTTGCTGGCCCGCAGGATAGCCTTGCATGGGCTGTCCCTGTGGGTCATAAGGATAGCCAGGTTGGCCCGAAGGTTGGCCTTGGAAAGGTTTCCCTTGCGGGTTATAAGCCTGGTTATAAGGTAAACCTTGAGCATGGAGATGAGCTTCAGGAGCGGGTAGACGCAAAATGTCCCCGTGCTCATTGTACTGACCTGGAAAAGCATACACGGGTGTACCATCCTATGCATAGTGCGAAAAATAAGAGCGGTTAGGATCTTGGGAGGATGGTCCAACCTCGGGGTTCGGTTGTTGTAGAAACAACCGATACTCCTCCGGAGAAATGTTCTCCGGTATAGCAGTTGCTAAATAAACGTCTTCAGGAGGCAGCATAGCCCTTGCAGAGGGTGCCATGACAGCGGGTATAGAGGCGGCCACACAAACAGTGGGCCGAGTGGGTACAAAAGTGACGGGTGTCTGAGGAGACACCCCCGGCGAAGGAGCAGCTGGCCTCGGAGAAGGAGCTGACACTCCCATAGAGGCCGCGGCGGAAATGATCTGACCCAAAGACCTGTACCCCGGTGGTAATGAGGGACTAGCTGTTGACATATCAGCCAGTTCAGAGTTGTCTCCTGTAAATAATCTTCGCGGGAAGAGCTGATAGTCTTCACCGAACGTGGGAATTTCCTCACCAGAATCACTCATGGTTGAGCTTGCCGCTATATCTCGCAATAGACGACGAGGACTAGGAGGAAAAACAACAACTATAAAAGGCGAACCCGATGTAAGAGAAAGGAAATCAGCTCCTAATCTCAATTCAGACACAGGGTCCGAAAAGGGCCAATCGAACTCAACTGGTCCCCCAAAGGGTTGCTTAGAAAGAACCGGTCCCCCGTTAGGAAACTCGGAAATAATGAGCTGTTGTGGTTCAGCAGAGGATTGGGACACCTCTGATGAATCGTCCGTGTAAGGACTACTAGTAGACGAAATCGAGGGTTCCGCCACTGTGGCAGCAACGACAAGAGAAAAAAGTCAAACACACACATGGGCTGAAAAAGAGTCAAGACACACGATCAAATGGTCGACAAGCAAAATCTAACAGGGCGTGTAATCGTGGGTGATTAATTTTTACCACATTGAAAAATAAGAAACTTCACCGTTTCATGTTTTAAGAGTCGAGAAACGATAAAAAAGTTACTCTATCTCTTTCAGATTTGACACAAGCGTGAAAGGACAAGCGCTTGGCGATCTTTTCAAATTTAGGGAGTCAGAAAAGATCAAATGACTGTTCAGGAATACTAGGCAAAAGGATGTACCAAATAATCGTGAACTGCAATATACACCTTGGTTTCAATAATGAAAGAGAAATCAACCAAGGACTTCCGTACGTGCAGGCAATCTCCCCGAATGCTGTGTCCGGTGTATCACGGGTATAGGGCGGTAGACTCGGCTTCCTATGGATAAAGGATTGAAACCTAGAGGGGTCTCCCTTTATATACGTGACGGTACGGGGAGCACAAGTCCGTACTAGCGCTGTCTAAAGCCAAAAGGCGAATGACAGCTACTAGGTTTAAAGACGCCGGAACACGTCTCTAGCCTAGACCTCTAAATGTGTTTCGTTAGATTTCAATGCTGCCTTAGTGTAAATTGAGTGAATTTTAAAGTTGATCTTCAATTATGTTTCAGTTTTCAGGCCCTAACGAATGTGCTGTCTCAAAAATCTCCTAAATGCAAAACTACATGCCACAGTACATCATTTCGTTCGATGAAAACTAGCTACAGAAGAGTTGAGAGCTTTTTACACAAACAAAATGATCAGAAGACAATCAATGATATCTCTAATGCAACTAATGAAACTAAAATTTTTTCTTTTAAATTCACTAAATACTAGTAAAATCGAAAAGATTTCAATTTGCAGTAATCAACCAAAAGAAAAAGAGATTTTTTTATTTTCAATGTTTGATATCTAGATGCACTAAAAAAACCGAAAACAAATGAGAAGCAATTCGAGAAATGATATTAAGAGAGCAAAAACAAACAAATTTCACTCAATGGCATAAACAATCAGATCTCAAATCGACCAAAAGTCTCTCAAAACCAATAAAAGTCCCAAAGACACCAATGAGCCGTGTGATCTAGGCCCAAAATGAAGCAAAGCGAAATTCGAATGAAAACGAAATCAGTCACTCAAAAAACGCAACAATATGATAGACAACTGTCAAACGAATGCAAGGAAGCAATCCCACAGCCGACTGAACGAACGGAAACCAAAAACTCCCAAGGGAGGCTCGACTCACAAAGGCACCTAGATGCCCTAGGGCTCGTATGCAAAATCGAAAGAAATAGGCAAACAACCAAAGGAAGGAGGTTCCAACCAGTCAAAATAGGCTCCAGTGCACTCAAACAGCCAGAAAAACAAGATCAAAATCACAAGTTAGCCTCAGAAATCATGAAACACAGCAAACCCTAATAGCTCACAGGATTGGCGCGACTGTGAGCTTGAAATATGTGCCAGAAACGCAATGGTGCGGGTGATACACAGGAAACCTGCGCCAATGGGTGCGACTGTCACGCTGAAAAGCGTGCTAGCCGAGTTTACTATGGAAAAAATAAAAACAAGCAATCTCAGACACAGACAAGTGATGACAAGGCTAAAACAAAGCCAAAAAAATAGGAAAATCCAGCCCAAAGAGCTGACCAAGCAAGGAAGGCCAAGAAGTTGACCGGAAAGAGAAGACAAAACTCCATGTTGTTCAGTCCATAAACCAAACTGGATATTGACTGAAGCAGCGTTGATCTACTCTGCTAATGTAGAGAAAAAGCGTTTCGAAGGCTATCTGGCTGTGCTTCAGGCTGCGTCTATAGTTTACAAATCAAACAACAAGCTAAGTCCCCAGCGGAGTCGCCAAATTGTTGAGGAGGTAAATCCCCTCTGCTGACAGAGGCGATCCCTACTAGCCCAGATCGGGTCTAGCAACAATCAAACACGCTACAGTGCAGGTTCCTAATCGTAAATAAACCGACTTGCGAGGAAGTCTTACCTGGAATCCAACGCTGTCGTTTGTAGAAGAGGTGGTGCTCCCGTTCCTTTGCCTTGGCAGATCACAATCCTCACGATCTCCGTGATCGGACACCTGCACATGCAAGAAACAACACAAACGCAAGCATAAAATCCAATACATACAACTATATGTCAGTCGAAGAGGACATAACTCATGAACATGATCAAGAACAAGAGTGGAACCATAACCGATAGTCGCTTATCATTAAAGAGTCAAAAGAAGAATACAACCATAGCTTCGACGCAGCATTCCCCTTTAGCGGGTCGTCAGCACAACATGTCTCGATAAAGCCTGTCAGGGATGGGACAAGCCTCTCTCTCCGGATACTTGGCAATAGTCTCCTTGCTTGGATTTGGCCTTAAGGAATCAAGAAGGCTTTTGCAGCATGAAAGCTCTTGGGAACTTGGAGATTCTGGAACTAGCTTGTAATGGAAATGGACAAGCTGTTATAGAAGGAGGAAGGGGAGTTGGGATCCCTATAATTGTGGGATTGGCCCTATCATCAAGGAAACTTCCATGAGAGGTGGCAAACCACTTCCTCTCTATGGAAATCCGTAGCCAAGCCTCCCAACTCAAGATAGAAATCAACCCAAGAATTTGTTAGGATGAAACTTCCGCCTTTTATTTTTTAAAAACACCTCTTAATATGGTTGGCGCGGGTGTGGCTCTATGACAGAGCGCCAATTGGCGCGCCCTCTTTGGAGGATTTTCCCCCTTGGCGCGAGGGCTGAACTGTGAAACCGCGCCAATGGAAAAGGAGCTATTTTTAGGGTTTTTTGCAGGGAGATGTCTTCAAGGCAATTAAAGCTCATCTTCAGAGGGATGCAATGAAAGTATTTTCAAGTCTTAACTCTGCCCACAGGTCATGGAATGAACCCTCCAATGTGCGGGATGGGGATTGTAGGGATGGTGACAAATTGCTGTGTAACAGGTGGGCTGAAAATCTGATCTTGGTAGACAAAATAGCCTACCCCACGTTGTCCTCCTCTCCGTTTAGGATAAGTGCAGAGTATATGCTGATCTTGGGCTGCAATAATGTTTCCCTCAAGTGGCAAGATGAAGACTAGACCTCCAAGGATCTCTTCTCCAACGTTATGAAACATGCTGTCCCAAATCACCTCATATGTGATGAGTTGGAAGTCACCATCATATGGCTCACCTCAAATGGAAACAAATGTTTTGCTATAGTGGCCACATGTGTTCTCATGCTCCCATTAGAACATGCAATGCAAATAATGTGGGAGATCTCTCTCCCAAGGGACACATCCAACCAATGTGTCATTCCCCCAATCATGCTCTCAACAAAAATAAAGACAACAGCAACATACTAAACCATAATGAGACCCATGGTTGTTGTCATGTGTGGCAAGGTAGAAGGACAATGGTCCCTCAACTATAACCAATGCATTTTGACCCTCAACTGCAAAAGAGGTGACAAAAAGTGTGGCCCCTCAACCACTTGCTTGTCGTCCCACTCTCCTCAAATGTATGGAGAAGGTGAATGATGTG
The DNA here is from genome assembly GCA_034641835.2 of Pinus albicaulis. Taxonomy (NCBI): domain Eukaryota; kingdom Viridiplantae; phylum Streptophyta; class Pinopsida; order Pinales; family Pinaceae; genus Pinus; species Pinus albicaulis. The sequence goes on from MU968307.1 coordinate 6,385,142, forward strand.
TGGTGCAAGGTGAGTATGTTCTCCAAATTACATTTCCTCCCCAAGTCCTTCTAGGGAGTGGTCACCAATAGTACTCATGGCCTCAAGTAAACCCTGGGGTCTAGGAAAAAGAATGCTCCTCCTCGGAGCAACATCCTGTACATATATGGTTAAGGGATGAATATATAAATCATCATGCAAATAAAGAATACCCTTACCATAATTTTTGCTTATGCAAATGGAGTGGCTCAAAAATGAGTCTCCTCTCATCCTCAAAGAGAAAAGAGGTGGCTGTGCTAACTCCTCCAAAGAGTTATGTATCTCCTCCATCTACACATGATCTATGCATCTCATCATATGTTGATCTGTCAATATCATGCAAGCAAGATGATCTTGGGAATACTCCACCAACAACTTGGAGCTCCAACATGGATATATCCTCCATAGTGACAACGCTGATGATTCCTCATGAAGGATATTTGTGATGTGGTCATCTCCTTCTTTGACATCTCCTATGCCAAAGATGCAAGTTGGAAGGCTGCTATCCTTCCCCTGCTGCTTCTGCCACAACGCAAAATCTGAAATGAGAGTGGGTGAAAATGATGTTGAAAGAATTTCTCTCTCCTCCTTGAGTCTACCCAAGACTCTCAGCGCTGTGAAGTTATCTCCCAAGGTTTCCACTCCTCTGAAATCACTGAGTGGTGCCCCAAATGGTGAAGCATCCATCCTCCTCTGTTGATCCAGTGGTCTCCCCGACAAAATGTCTCCATGCAATGAGACATCATCATCAAGAGGTGACTGAACAAGTATGTCCATGCTTCCACTAAGCAATCCAATCATCTTCTTAGGTGCATCAACCTCATAAAATATACAGGGATGTGTGCTCCTCACTACATCATGATGGTCATCCTCTCTATCTTCTCCTTGTGCCTCCATGATTCCACACCTCCTCAACAATGGCACATGAATTGTGCCTTGATCTCCATACATGAGATCCTCGGGACTTCCTCGCAAGGATGCAAGAATCCCTCTGCTTGGAGCAAGAACTCCTCCTTCCTCTGCATGAGGCACTAGATAATCTCTAAATGGCACAATGCTGTTGCCCTCAACATGAATGGGCAACCCTCAAAAATGTTGCTGCAAATATGGAATCTCTCCCAAGGTGGAAGTAATTCCCAATCGTCAAAGGCCAAGGAATATCCCCTTTGCACCATGATAGTGCCATATCCTACTCCTGCAACATCATACAAGAAATGAGAGAAAATTTTCCCTTGCTCTCCGAAGAACAACTCAAGCAAAAAAAGTTTTTGCTGCCTCCTTATGCTCTCATCATATAAGACATGTGATGAAGACATAGTGAATGATATGAATGTTGCATCATCACTATGCATCCATACTCTTTGCTGCTCCATGATGCCAGCATCCTGCCACATCTTCTCCATCCTCATACCCTTGGAAAGAGTGTATGCCAAGTGATGGCCAAAATCCTTCAAGAGTAACCAGTGCAGCCAAGCCTCCTGCTGCCCGATATCGTAAATTTGCAAGTAGCTTACCAGCTTATTGCTCACCATCCACATCCACTCAATCAATTGTGGATGTCTCCTTCCACCCTTCATCTTGTTACTCCTCCCATGAGGGCTACCATCATCCCAAATTAGATTCCTGCATTTCATGGGATCTTGAAATTCAATCTTCCCAAGGATCAATTTGACCCTATAAGGACCCAAATAGGTGGTAGGAAAAAACCTCCCATCATGATGTGCATGGCTCAAGAAATGTCCAACACAGTCATGAGAGATGTTATCCATCCGAAGATGTCCTCCATCTTCTATCTTCTCCTGTGAGAAGGGAAGAACCTCCTCAAACTGTTGAAGAATCTTTCACTCCATGATGTGTGGGAGTGCACCTACATTGAAATCTCTCCGTGAGATGTCCTCATGCATGACCTTCCAAAACTCAAGAGGTCCTGGATCTGGTGTCAGTAGAAGTCTCTCTTTGAGTTGTGGCATGCTCATTGAGAGTGTGTCATCTAGAGAGGAGAAAGAGTTTACTATCTCCAAATGTCTACTCCTTCTCACTGCTCCCTCCATGGCTTCCTGACTGAAGCTGCTCTTTGAGTGCTCATATGAGGAATGGTTCCTCTTTTCTCCATCATTGCCTTTGTACAACGCAGTGCTATCCCGCTGCTCTAGGTCAACTGCATGCAATGATGTAGACCCATCCAAAGTGTTTGCGAAAATGACAAGAGATGGATTTTTAATCATACCTTGGTGAAATGTGGAAGCTCCTTGCAGGGCTGCAAGAGTTTCCTCCTCATAATTTTTGGCCTCCCAAACTGTTGAAGATGAAGGATACTCCTCCATGGACTCAACAATGTTGGTACATGCCTCATCAACTAGTGGTGAGGGCTCCTCCCTCCTTTTGCCAAACCTTCTGATCAATCTTTGAGAAAACTCAACAAGCGTAGAAACCCTTGTATGGCTTAGATGGTTGATCCACCAATTATTTGCTTCACCTCCAAGGTGCAGCACTGCAACTTCTACAGCCTCTCTATCTACTACAGGATGTAGCAAGAAGAAAGCCTCTAGTTTCTTCACCCAAGTTGCCTCTGCTGCACATGTGAGTGATCCATCAAATGTGGACAATAGAAATTTATTGCCTCTCATCATGCCATGGTTGTGGGGTCTTCTTTCTTTCTGCTGCATAAATTGTGGCAAAGCCAGAGTCTCTTGGAAGGCTCTAGGTTTAGCTCGGTATTCAGCAAGGAACTCACTTAGAATTTCGAATTCCAATTTTTCTTCATGCTTATGGTCTTCTCCTTTGTGAGAGTAGGAAGTGCATGGTCCTTCCTCTTCTCCTTCTTCAATATTCTTGACCTCCTTGGAGAGGTTCTCTCTGGATCTGAAAATTGATGAGAGAAAGCTCATCTTCTTCATCATATTGATCTTCTTTGGCTGAGACTCACAGGCTGAGCCAAAGATCATGCTTTGATACCACTGTAATATTCCAAATTAGGAACAGCTACACTATTGGGAATATCTCAAGATATTACCAATGTGGAGATCAACAATACATAAACATGAGCTGGAAATAGAAGTGAATACATTGATACAAGAATGCCAGAAGATCCACATAACCATTACATTAGATTATAGCAGCAGAAAATGTATACATGATCTTGAGGAAATGATCTCTCAAGCTAGGCAATGGAAGCCTCAATGAAACATGTACATGATAGATGGAGAAATATTGCTCTATAAAAGAAACCATGGCTATGACTACGCAGTCTATAAAGGAGGACTACTGAAAAATAGTGTCAATACACAAATGTGACAATATACAGCTCAAATAAAAGAGGGGGAGCAAGATCTCAACCCCTAGAAACAACAATACACAATCCTTAGAAGGATTGGCTGAAAGACATACAAAATGGAAAATCTGCAGAAATGCCGGAGTTGTTGGGCAACACCTACAACTTAGAAAATAGAAATGGATGGAGATAGCTGATGATGCTGCAAATGATGGCTGAATCTCATCTAAAGGATCTCTCAGGTGAAAGGTTGATCCAATCCCTGAAGATCTCACCCTCCAAAATAGTGGAGCAAGTCCCCACTACAATAGCACTTAGAAATAACACAGTCTAGAGAAGGGACTGCACTGTTGGTGAAGGGAAGTGCTTGGCCCGATGCCAATGATCTGCAATAAGCTCCGAAAATTCCCTCACTAATCTCCCATAGGAATAGAAGCTCCCTCCTCTGAAATATGAGCCAAGGAAATGGTGTGTGGAGTCCTCCACTACAACACCCAGCAGCACTGCGTTATACTTGAGCAGAAATAATGCAATCATTGAAAGGAGTAGCTTTGGCCTTGAGCCAAGAAATGTGGAGAATGAAGAAAAATCCCTCAAGAGGCCTCTCAAGAAGGTGAAGAAATCCTAAACATGAATTCCCCCGGCAACTTTGCTAAACAACAAAAGAATGCACAATGTTTGCATAGACAATGAAATCAATAATCCAATTCATGAATCACAATGGCTGCCTTGCCCTCCTTTTAAACAAGTGAAATCTCTCTCTCCATGGGTCCCACTCATTAGGGTTTCCTCCAAAAAATATCCCCTTCCTCATTCACGTTGTGTTGTCTTCTAAAGTGATCCACGCCTCCTATGGCAGCGCTGTTGAATTGGTCAAACCTGACCTTGTCTTCATGCATTTGCCCCTTTTCACACTTGAGGGTGCAAAATAAAGCTACTATGATGATCCCTTTCACATTATGAGGGATTTTATTCAGGTCTTCAATAAGAATGGGTTCCCTTACCCATTTATTAAGATGTTAGGTGATAAAAACAAAACTTTAATATTCCATTTAGCTGTGTGCTAAAATGGGAATATTACATCTTGTTAATACTCCTCTACTCCTTTGGATTCTAATAAGTCTTAGGACCAACCCCATTATTCTAATAAGTTTTAGGATCAATCCCATTTAAACTCTTTTATGATATTTAACATGTAGGTGGTCTTAAATTCAATACACATAGTAAGACATGGCCCACTAAGGGAGTTGTGTTTCCAATCATCATATACTCTGGATTTTAATAAGTTTAAAGATCAATATCATTTAGGTGGTCTTAAATTCATCATAGTTAAAATTACGTTGTATGATTTAAATCAAATAAACATTTATTAATGAAATTCAAACTATCATTGGTTAACCATCTCCTAATTTCCTTCCAACAACTGAACCATGACATAAAATAATTGAACCATCACATAAAAACTTTTGTTATGGATAAGTTCCACAAGAATACTTGGGATAAAGAGCGAGGGAGAAAGAAACAATATAGTACTGAAGAGTTTAATCCCACTCATATCATTAAAAAAAAGCATACATAGGGGCCAATATTTATTGGAGAGCCAAAATTCTTATTGCTCAGTTATAGACTAATTCTCATAAACTCCGTTGTGAAATGAGTCTCTGTTGTGAAACAGGGCGCTGGAAAAGGCTAAAAGAAATGTGGGAAGAAAAAGTATGTATTTTTTTCTCTTCCGGAAAAGTGGAAATAAAAAAAACATTTCATTTTAGAATGCAAGGCCTTCAAAGACAACATAGAAAGTTATGCAGATACTATGACAACTAGCTCTTTGGGATAATTTATTCCACGAGGGGTTTTTCCAGAAGTTAGGAGCGTTTATTGTGAGGTTTCATATGAAAATGGCTGAATAAGGATAGTAAAGCAATTTGTCCCATAAGGTATCTTTAAGCTCTTTAACATTAAAATAATAAACTATCTTTAACCTCTTTAACATTAAAATAATTTCTTTATTCTTTTTAATTTACAACATTTTTACTCACCCTCTTCATTAACAACCAACCCAATTTTCCCTTTAAATAGGGAAAGAATAAAGACACAAAGAAACACAAGAGGCTAAAAATAACATGTAGAACAGGTTGATTCTCCATCTTATTCTTATATTCAGCCCTTTTTCTATGGAATCTTATAACAAACACTCCAACTTCTCGACATTGAAACTCTTCTTCATCATTGGCATTCACACCCACATGGAACAAAATGTTGCAAACACAACTTATGATTAAGCTGAAGGCTTTTCTACTATGAGGTTTATCTTCGTGACACTATTTAGATTCGTCGTCCCTTACAGAATCTGAATAGTGTCCCTTGGGATTACAGCATGGTACAATGTATTGACACGAGAGAACCCACGTGCATGTTAGTCTAGAGAAATTGAAGGCGTCTTTATAGCTCGAAGAAGTACCATTTGCGGTCAATGTTGGTCCATGATATTCCAGAATATATGTGGTGTGTTCCCTTAAAATAAACACATAATGTTCATGCAGCTTGTGCCTGCACATTTAATAGGTTTTTGAAATAATGAGGTGGAGCTCTTGCACTTTTGGGGACGTGAGAGTTCTGTTCTCATCGACTCTATTCCTGGTCAGTTCGTAGCGGAGAAAGAATCTTCGGTTAAAAATTTGAGTCTTAGAGGAATTGATGTTATTAACAAAGAGAAATTGCAAATAGAGACGATTTGCCCAAAGAAGGTGTCCTGTGCAGATATAATCGCATTTGCGGCTAGAGATAGTGCATCATTTGTATTTTTCTTAAAAACTATACATAATAATACCACTGTGTTAAGTATAGCATGGGATAACAACAACGCTCAATGATTTCTAATGATTGATCGCAGACATCTCTCATCCCCCTCTGATGGAAGAAAGGATGGAAATATTACACTAGCTTCCAATATACAGGGAAATCTACCACCCCCTACCTTCAATGTAACCCATCTAACTTAGATATTTGTAGCTGAAGGTCTATCCTAGGACGAGATGGTTAATTTTCATGTATTTTCTGAGACCTGCAACTCATCAATGTGTCAATTCTTGCAGATGACAATAATGGTTGAGCAAAACCATGATTATAATCATGTTTGTGTTGTTTGGGCGAATGCAGGAGCACACACAATTGGTGTCTCTCACTATACTTCATTTGTCAACAGGTTCTACAATTTCAATTGCACGAATACGATGGACATGTCCCTTGATCCAATGTATGCTCAGATACTGAAGCAGAGTTGTCCCCAAGGCAGCCCCATTAACGTCAACACGACTGTGGTCATGGATCCTCAAACGCCACTGATCCTGGACAACTTGTATTACAACGACGTTATAGCTAATAGTGATCGGTTTACATCAGATGCAAGTCTGCTTACAGATCCAAACACCAAATCTAGTGTGACTACAAACTCAGGCCTTAACCTGGTCGGATGGAAAAAAAATTTATTGCTGCAATGATAAAATGGGAGATATTAGTGTATTAACTGGCAACCAACTGGGACATATTAATGTTTTGAGTATTCCACATCAATTGCAAGGTTGCCAACAATTAAAACAGATTGGAAATTTAGTTTTCCTTAGCTTCAAATTTGGAAGATTTGCACTTCTCAACAATTAAACTAGCACAACCAGCGACATAGAAGTTGGTGAAACCTATTGAAAATGAAGGCACATATGTCCAATATATATTGTATATGAATGATGTGATTTATAGGAAAAAAACTATATTTTAAATAAAAAATATATTTAGCATAAAATTGTTGTTTTAAATTAAAAAATATATATTTAGCTATCAAATATATTTATTACATTATTTTATTAATTTCATTTTTTTTAAATTAATTTTGTTATAAATTATATTTAAAATATTGATTTTTTTTCAATGTCTATTTCATGCCGCATTTCCCTCCATTTTTTCGTGCCACATTCTTCCCTCCATTTTTATATAGTATATATCTTTACACCTTAGCCACACTTCTCTCCATTTTTATATAATATTCTTCACTTCGTTTTTATATAGTATTTATTTCCTTGAAAGTATCTTTACACCTTAGCAAATGCTAGTATTTATGTTTTCCCTCATCATTCACACTCATAGTAGAATACATTGAGAAACAGAACATCAATGTGAAATGAAATCTATTCCCGTGTGCAGCAACATTGGCACGGCCCATAAGGTCTTTGAGAACTGGCTCCAAAAATTTTTACGTGACTAAAAACATAAGCAATCAAAATTGTAACCTTTGTGCATGCTTGCGTATGATTAAGAGGATAAACGGTAGAAGACCAGGGTCGGTGGCAAAGGCAAAGGGTTCAAATCTTGGCACCGAATTTGTTTTCAAATTAGAAATTCTTCTCCTAAATTTCAAGAAATTCAGTAAATAAATGAGCTTCTAAATGACGACGAAGCTCAGAGTTTGTATGCAAAATTCTTGATCTGCCATGGCTTCAGCCTCGAATGACTTTGACTTGGATTCTTTCATTGAATAGTAGAGCAGCGATGATGATGTGAGAGATTTTTCGAGACTCAATCGTAGCCTTGATGAAGGACTGCTGATGACGTTGAAGATGAAAAAAGGGGAAAAATGGAACATGGTCGACCTGGAAGGAAAAGTGGAAAAAAGGTTCGAGACTCTCTTAAGCCATTGGAATTGACAGAATAACTTGAAAAGAGAGATGCATATTCTGGATTGTACTGGGAAGAGGGAGCTGTAGCACAACCGATGAAACTTAAGGGTATTCGACGAGGACCTCCACAATAGGTCATTTAAAAATTGATTCCATGAGCTATCTTTCATAGGCACTTGCATCACAAATGTTCAGGAGGGATCATGGTTTTCCACAAGCTCTAGCTATGCATATGAATTATATTTTTGTGGGTATGTACAAAGGATATGTCCTTGTTAATCCCAGCAAATATTATTCTCAGAGTGCTGACTGCATGGATGCCAAGGTTCTGTACTTTATCCTCTGAAACCTATCTTTTTGCATGTATTCCGACATTTCATTATTTTTCAATCCCCTTCGTGATTTTGTTCTTCTGACAATGTTTAGTTTTTTTTTTTTACTGTGGAATGAAATTTTAACTCTTTCGAGACAGGCTGCCTATTATGACAATTGTTTCTCAAGTTTTGCAATAGACCTTTTTTTTACTAGATTATCTTCTGTAGTGTTCAGTTCTCTGTATACCACTGTAAGAATCTACTAGAGTATATTCTGTAGCGTTCGGTTCTCTGTATACGACTATAAGAATCGTGGAGAAAAGAGCATACATCCTTTTTAATATTTTGAAAATGGGGGACAATATTGATCTATCCATCTTGTATAATATATCTATTCTATCAATCCTTATCAAGTAGATGTATATGGTATTCGCTCTACAATTTTTTGACATATTACTATGAAGAATAGGTCATATGCAATCATTTATCATATAGCATTGAAGACTATCTTATGTTTTGGATAAGGAAGTGATATTTGTTGATAGTAAGGAACCATCCTTGCATTTATTCTGTTCCCAATACTATAAAACACACCTCTTAGGTCCCTTTCTGCTCTTGTTTTGGAGTAATTCGCAAGTCAATTTTTATTCCTTATGGCCACCCACATGGAAATTCTCTTTTCCATAGTGGTTTCCACCATCAGGACTTATCATTTTGACTATTGAGCCTCATTGGAAAACATTGCTTTGTACCCTAATTTGGTAATATATTTATCCACTGAAGGATTTATAGTTTATACTATTTCATCTGCTTCCTTTCTGATTCTTACATTACTTCTAATCAAGGCTTCAATTGATCTGCATTGTTCACTTAAAGTCCTATCATATTGGTTTTGATCCATCATTGTTGCTAATATCTGTAGTCACAAGACCGACACTTTGGACACCTTAAATAATTCCTTTCATGTAAAAGAGTTAATATTTTGTTGGACAGAGTATAGGTGTTCTCACATCCAACCCATGGATTAGACTCCAGTCTCATATGTTCCCCATTACCAATCTTCCATGCTAGCCAGTTTTCTACAACTGGAAATATTTTCACTAGTCCCTTCCAGATCAAAATTATCAAGACCTGGAATCGAAAAATACTCTGTGGGGGAAAAGAGCAATGCATTTGAATTGGATTGGGAATAAATCGTGAAAAACTTGGCAAGTACAAAAATTAAATATATACACATTTTAAATAAAAAAATATGTATTTTCATTGATATTCAATAAAGCTATGTCCATACCATGCACATTATCAACGAATGTCCAAAATTTCATAGATTAATAGGTATCTCATATAATATGGGTCCAAACTAAGAACTGAAAGCATCTACTTATAAAGGTTAAGTGAAGAGTTAACGATGAATACTATATAGTAAAATATCTAAGATGCAGGTTTCTCCCATGTCCTCAACTCTTTGACCCTCAAGGTTCGCAAAGTCCTTAAGGTGAAAAAAAGCGCTTCTTTTGATCGAAGACAATCTGATGTAGGATCTAGCTATTCCAAGTTTAGGTCAATAGCCCAATGATCCAAACCTGCCATTATCATGAAACATTAAAATGTGAACTAAAATTTAAATCAATTCTTCCAATTCAAGTGTTTAAGCTTTAGATAAAATGAGGCGAGTCTTGTGTTTCTTAATGTCTCACCTTGGATTTCCTATTGCAAATTCAAAGAGTGCAGTGGACCGATATAGTGTTATTTAAGTGCTTTTGTGTTAATAACTTAATTGGTTGTGTTTATTGGGATGCATTTTCTCAAACATGCTCCAATTGCACCCACAACTTGAAGCATTGTAGGTATGGCTCAATATTTGAATGGAAAATCTTTTAAGATCTGGCACATCATTGCCAAAAATTTTCCACCATGTAATATTCCAGGTAGAAATAAACAACAATATAAAGCACATAAACAAAGACATACAACAACTAGAGAGACATCATATGCAATACAGATAATATAGAGAACACTGAGCCATTTTATTAAATACTGAAAGATGAAATGGGTACAAAGGTGATCAGAATGATGGCACCTTGGCTTGCACTAGGCAAGCATAAGAATACTCTCAGAATATAACCTGGAATGGCTGCTCCTCCAATGACTGCATAATCTCCAGTGTTGCTGGTACTGCTGCCGTGTTGCTGCTACTGCTGGAATGAAAGGACTATTTGGGGCTACTACCCACCTCGGAAAATTCTGAAACTCTGGGAATAGCCTCCACACCCAATACCCAGAAAAGCCCAGATAGCTTTCCGGAAATGGCTGACCTCCGAAAATGGCTCCCTTAAGGCACTACGCTATCCTCCAATGAATTACGCTGGTCCTGAATGATATGCTTTAAATAATGGCCCCCGAATCTACCAAAATGCTGGAATAGGGAAGGGCTGACCCCTTTCCAAGTCTCCCGGGATGAATCCCCTGATAAACCCTCAATCCGAAACCTCCTCCTTCCAAGACTGCATCCTCCCTCTCACTGACTGCGCTGTCTCTTCCAGTGACTGCTCCCAATTGTGGTTGCTGCAACTCCCTCTGACAAAACGATGGTGAAACTCCTCACCCGAGCAGGCACTCTAAGTCCCCCGGGGCTGAGGTTGGGATCTACACACGGAGACATCCGATCTACTGAACAATACATGCAGAATTTGCTAAATAGCAAGCGTGATCAATGCCAAAAGACAAATAACATAGATTCATAATTAGAATGAATAAAAATGAGGAGACCCTCTCCCTTTTTATGCTTGGAGAGCCTTGCTCTCACCTAGGCCCCACCATCAACTACGCTGTCTCCTTGAGCCACGCTGTCCATCTCTCTCTCTGCTAGCTTGGTCCCACGCTGTCCCTTTTCCCACACTGCCACTTGACCACTAGGCCCCACGTTGCCAATTAGTCATGCCTCCCAAGTGACTTTAGGAAATAATTTTTATCCTAAGTGTAAGTGTCCATCTTTACCCACTTTATTTACAACTTAACTTTATTAAAGTAACATAGTGTCCTCTGTTGCAGTCGCCTGCTGTCCTAGTGCCTTCTTCAAGCATGACACATGAAAATTTTTATGAATCCTGCTACCAGTGGGCAGCTCCAACTCATATGCAACCTCTCCAACTCTGCGTGTCATCCTATAAGGTCCACAAAAGCGGGGCTTGAGTTTTTCTGCCCCCTTTTGCTTCAGTGTGGACTATCGATATGGCTACAAACGTAGGTATACCAAGTCCCCTACCTCGAACTGCCTCTCAACACGTCCCCTGTCGGCATACAGCTTCTACTGGTTTTGTGTTGTAGCCATGTTATCCTTGAGAGCTCGGAGTATATCCTAACTCTCTTTGATCCAATCCTTGGCTCTAGGGGCCTTGCTAGCACCAAACATCACGTCAGCAAAAGATAAAGCATGATACCCATATAATGAATAGAATGGAGACATATCGTTGGAAATATAATGAGTGGTGTTGTAGCAGTACTCCCCCAAGTGCAACCATCACAACCATGCCTTCTGCTGCCCGCTGACATAGTTACGCAAGTAGCCATCTAGCCACTTGTTCACTATCTCTGTTTGCCCGCCCGTCTGGGGGTGGTAACTAGTACTCGGTGTCAACTCTGTGCCCACCAAATGGAAAATCTCCTGCCAAAATCTGCCCATGAAGCGGCTATCCTTGTCATTGAAAATGGTCTTTGGAGGACCATGCAATCTGAAAACATCCCTGAAGAACAACTCCGCCACCTATGCTGCAGTGTATCGTGCTGATATGGCAAAGAAGTGAGCATATTTGGTCAGCCGATCAATGACTACAAATATGCAATCCTTTCCTTGTACAGTTGGCAACCTTGTAATGAAATCCATCGAAATACTCTCCCATTTCCCCTCAGGTATGGGAAGAGGCTACAATAACCTTGCCTGATGGTTCATCTCCCCCTTATTACGCTGGCAAACTTTGCACTCCCTGACATGCTGGAGTACGTCCTCCTCGAGGCCCTTCCAAGAGAACCTCTCTCTGATGGCCCTATAGGTCTTGGTGAACCCCTGGTGGCGTGATAATGGTGAGTCATGCAATATCTTCTTCTTGAGCTGGGAGCTCTCAGTCAAGAAGATCTTATCCCTGTAGTAGATCACCTCGTCCATCACCCTGTACCTGTCATCTGTCACCTGTCCATCCAAAATCTCACAGGAAAAACGGTCCTTGGAGTACTCTACTAGAAGTTGAGCCCTCCAGTCTGTATCCAAACTCATTAAGGACAACGCTGCCGGTCTACAGGAAAGTGCATCGGCCACCACGTTGTTCTTCCCCTTGACATACTCGATGTAAAAATCGTATGTATGGATCTTGCTGGCCCGCTTCTGCTACCTCTCCTGCAACTGTTTCTTCTCTAGGAAGAATCAGAGGCTATTGTGGTATGTCCTCACTCTGAACCTGTTCCCCACTAGGTACTGTCGAAACTTGGCCATTGCATGCATGATGGCCAACATATCCTTGTCGTATATAACATACAACGTCTCATGTGGCAGCAACTTCTGACTCTCGAAAGCTATGGGGTGGCCTCCCTGCATCAAAACTTGCCTATCCCCTCCCCTGATGCATGACACTCCTGGACAAAAGGCTGTGTAAAATCTGGCAATGCCAAAACCAAATAGCTTCTCATCACCTCCTTGAGCCTGTCGAAAACCCTCTGCGTTGTATCAGTCCAACTGAATGCCCCCTTTTTGGTGAGATCTGTAAGGGGTGCTGCAAGTTGGGAAAATCCCTTGACGAACTTCCGGTAGTAGGTGCAAATACCCACAAATCCCCAAAGCTTCGTCACATTCTTTGGCTCTGGCCAATACCTGATGGCCCTAATCTTCTCCTCGTGGACCCTCACTTCGTCCACCCCAATGATGTGCCCCAAGTAGAGCATCTCTGTCAACCCAAACTAGCATTTGGAGAGCTTAGCATAAAATTTCTGCTCTTCCAAGATGCGCAGTACAACCTCGATATGTTGGAGGTGCTCCTCCCATGTCCTACTGTAAATCAAGATGTCATCAAAAAACACTAACACACACTTCCTCAAGTGACTGCGAAATATGTGATTCATGCATGACTGAAAAGTGTCCGGGGCATTGGTTAGCCCAAAGGGCATCACCAAAAACTCGAAATGGTCGTAATGACACCTGAAAGAAATCTTGGGAATGTCCTGCTCCCTCATGTGAATCTGATGGTACCCGGATCTCAAATCAATCTTTGAGAAGAACTTGGACCCCCTCAGCTCATCCATCAACTCATCGATCCGTGGGATGGGGTACTGGTTCTTCATGGTCTTCTTTTTCAGGGCCCTGTAGTCAATGCACATCCTCAATGTGTTGTCCTTCTTCTTCACCAACACTACTAAAGAAGCAAAGGGGCTAGTGCTAGGATGGATGTGTCCAAGAGCTAAGAGCTCATGGATGGCTCTCTCAATCTCATCCCAATATGATTTGGGATGCCTATAGAGTGTAGTGATGACAGCCTGGATGCCTTGCTCCAGCTCAATCGTGTGCTCAAACCCCCGATCTAGTGGCTGCCCTGGTGGTATCTCTCCAAAAACCATGGCATACCTATCTAGAATGGACTATACATCTGGGTGTACGCCTTGCCTTGTAGATCCTGCCTCTGAAACACGTAACTCCACTGCCCACTCTATGTCCCCCTCCGGAAATCTGCCTCCATCTGGTGTGTTGAAACTGTCTGTGGTGGGTAGGTGTGCATACCCCGAATCTTCTCATGCCTCCCAATCTTCTTATCCGTCTACTCCATCTCCAAGGTCTCCCAGTCAGTGGTGACCTTCCCCAGTGTGATTAACCACTGTACCCCCAGTATCACGTTGGTGTTCGGAATGTCCACCACGAAGAAGTGATCCATCAGGGTGTATGTCCCCATAGTCACTGCCAAGGCTGGCACATACCTGGCACACTGCATGGTCCGGTCACCTGGAACCAGTACCGAGAATCTGTTAAAGCTCTCTGTCGGTATGCCCCTCCGCTCTACCAGCTGGGCATCAATGAAATTGTGGGTGGCCCCACTATCCACTAATACTAAGACACGATGTCCCTGCACTGTGCATTGGACACGCAGTGTCAAGTATTTGGGAACTCCTCACAAAGATGCAAGGGCTCCCCTAGTAGGTGAAAAAGATGCACCTCCCGCTCCTGGTGGTGGAGGTGGCAGATGATCCCCTCTCTGCGCTGTGCTGCTGTCTCTTGTCTCTATCTCCTCATACTCCTCCTCTTCCAAGTCTATGAGCTCTGATACCACAAAGGCCCAACCACTACACCAAAAGCCCAGAATATTAGTGAGGGTGGCATCCCAGGGTGTTAAGGGTGGGGTCTTAAGGCCCACCGGAGCATCTGAGGGTGGGGGCCCTTGCGCAGCACTCCTCATTACGCATACCCAGACACGTGGCTGTGGGCCCTACCTGCACATGGGAAATTACAGCCCACCATGCTCCACGAGTCTCGACCTCGAGACCTCAGCTCTGATACAAATAAGGCCCAACCACTACAACAAAATATAGGTATGTTAGTGAGGACAACAACCCAGAGTGTTAAGGGTGGGCCTAACCCCACCGGAGCATCTGAGGGCGGGGACCCTTACGCAATACCCCTCATTACGTAGACCCCGGACACGTGGCTATGGGCCCTACCTGTACACAAGACATTACAGCCCACCACGCTCCGTGAGTCTCGACCTTGAGACCTCGGCTCTGATACCACAAAGGCCCGATCACTACACCAAAATCCCAGACTATTAGTGAGGGTGGCATCCCAGGGTGTTAAGGGTGGGGTCTTAAGGCCCACCGGAGCATCTGAGGGCGGGGGCCCTTGCGCATCACCCCTCATTACGCAGACCCAGACACATGGTTGTGGGCCCTACCCGCACATGGGACATTACAGCCCATCACACTCCGCGAGTCTCGACCTCGAGACCTCGGCTTTGATACCACTGTAATATTCTAGGTAGAAACAAACAGTAATATAAAGCACATAAACAAAGACATACAACAACTAGAGAGACATCATATGCAATACAGATAACATAGAGAACATTGAGCCAATTTATTAAATACTGAAAGGTGAAATGGGTACAAAGGTGATCAAAATGATGGCACCTTGGCTTGCACTAGGCAAGCATAAGAATACTCTCAGAATATAACCCGAAATGGCTGCTCCAATGACTGCGTAATCTCCAGTGTTGTTGGTACTACTGTCATGTTGCTGCTACTGTTGGAATGAAAGGACTATTTGGGGCTGCTCCCCACCTTGTGTTAGGGTCCCGTGATTTGGCTGATTGGCAAGCCAAATGACGATGTAACATCAAACCAGTCTTTGGAGCCCAAGGACCTAGCCTTCCTGGACTCAGAGAGGGCTCTCTCTATATGTGTAAGGGATATCTGTGTGTTTGCTTATTGTGATTTGATCTTAAGCTAGTTATGAAGTAAGTTTTTTGGTTTTTTAATTTGTGAGGGATGAAACTGATCAAAGATATAAAATAGATAACAAGATGTTAGATTAACTGGGCTATGGGGTCAAAAGGTCAAGAAAGCTATTAGATGACGATACAAGGCTGTTGAAGGGCCGATTTGATTCAAGGTAGAAAGGATCTTTGGGCAAAATGGAGTAAATGGACATCAAATTTGTGAACAACAAAGAGTTTCAAGCATAACTAGTTCAATAGATAACACAAACATGGTAGGGCAAACCATTAATCATGCAAAATGTAACTACAAGCTAATCAATACATAGAAATAAACATTCAAGCCATGCATAGAAGTATATGACCCTCTAACTTTGGGAAATGGCTATCAGACTTTGGGGAAAACACTTAAGACGGACAAACAACTTAACTTACTATGCCAGAACGCCTAAACACAGTACTTCAAGTTATTGGGCACTTTGAACAACAAGATTCACATAGTTTTAGGCAAAGGGCTAGATCGAAACTAGGCCTCCTTGGTTCAACAAGATGATAATATAATCAGTCAAAGAGAGATTTCATGGATGGAACTCTAGCTAGCCATAGGTAAGCAGGGCGTACCGTAAGTCGTACTTAGCATGTATAGAACTATGAATAAAACAAGAAACAATATCCTCAAGTTGTTAAAGAGCAGTTAAGAATTCTTTAATGCAACTAAGGAAGAAGAAAACATAAAAGCTATGAAGATTCAGGAAATTTGAGGTGCCTCCATGGGCATATCTCAAATTTGTTCTCTACTGATCTGTAGCAAGCAAGAAACATGTATTCATGAATGAAAACTAGAAGACAACAACAAATCAAGAGACACTATACCATTCTACCAAGTCATGGAATCCATCAACAATCCTTCATCATTCATCCAAGAACATTCAAGAGGCAATCCAAAAGCATAACACAAGTATTTTCTTCCAAAGCTCATATGACCATATATTGCTTCTCTTCTCAAGTTCAGCCTTGTTTTACAATGAATCCCCTTGGACTATATAGGCCAAAGAGGAGGAAAACCAACCAAGGCAACTAGCTAGCCATTGGTTCAAAATAAATATCTAAACTTGTCCTTGAGGCTTTGCAAAGCCCAAGGCACAAAATATCTAGTAAATATCTCAAAATTTGCTAAAAAAGGGAAAATAATTGACTTTGCATCATCTTTCATGTGCAAAAATAGCTAAACGCACATTTGGAAAAAGCAATTTTTTGAGGTTCAAAAATTACAAAAATATTCTAAATTTACATCAGCAAAAGGTCCCCTGACTTGCCGGCAACATTTAGCAGCCTTCCCGATGTCGAAACGAGGCTCATGATAGCTCGTTGGAAAGCTATGAGTGTCTAATTTGTGGAAAAACTAAAATTTTCCCAATCTGATGCCTAGAAGTCCTCCAAAAATAGGACTGTGTGTAAAAAACTAGAAAATAAACCTTGCTGATAGACGGGGCAGCATGTTGAAAAAGTGAGTGTTTTTTGTATCTTTGGGGGACCAAAACAACTTCAAATGCTCCGAAATTTTTTGAGTAGAAGCTCTTGAATTTAATACATCCAATGGTACCACTCTCAAGAGTTGAGGATGCTCCAAACTGAAATGGCGACGCCCATGATTTTATGCAATTAGGCCCAAAAATGTCAAAAAACAAAAACATGTCAAAATTTGCTCAATTTTGGTGAGAAAGTCCCTCAAGGATTTTTGGAAACATGTCTAGAATTTCGGGCCAAAATTCCAAGTCCTAATGTGTCTTTCTTCACTTTCGGTGTCGGGCGGCCTTTTTGGGTAGTTTTGAGCTTTTCTTGGTTTTCCTCCTTTGTTGCTTGGCATTCTAGCTTTGGTGAAGAAGTCATGGCCCCTTGCCCTCTGCTTGTAGATGAAGGAGGCGCTTTAAAAACCCTCTGCTTATAGATGAAGGAGGTTTCTTTGGTCTTCAAACCCTCTGCTTATATCTGAAGGAGGTTTCTTTGGTCTTCAAACCCTCTGCTTATAAATGAAGGAGGTTCTTAGTCATGTCATATCAACAACCTCTTGACAGTGTTGTTTTTCTTTCACTGTTATTTCAGGCTTCGAATATGGTCGCAAGAGTTTGATGAAAAACTCTTTGTTCTGTAGCTACATCCTAGGCTCAAGATCACATTGAGAAGCATCTGTCTTCTCATGTGGAGCTCAAAATTGTCTTCTGAGTTGCTGGTATGTTTCCTGTCCTTGAAAGATCCATCAAACACTGTAAAACACCTAAAATCAGCTTGAGATTATGGTCTATGTATTGCTGAGACTTAAGGGTGTATCAGTGGCATGACATAGGGCTGTGACCAACTTTATTAGCAGAGTGGGAGGTCTGTTATGACTGGTCTATAGCAGATGGAGGTTTTTTGGCTCTTGGATAGTTTTCCAAGGGTGAAATGTCTTAAAGCGTCACTTCCTAACTTAGGGGAGGTTGTTTGAACAGATTTGGATTGTTTCTTTAGAACTGATGGTTAGACTAGTATGGTTGAGGTTAAGTAGGATTTGATAACGAGGTTTCATCTCGTCATGGGCAGACTGAAAGGTAGGAAGGCAAAAAGTTTAAGGGGCTTTTCTAGATGAAAAATTGACATATGGAGATCAGCTTCTAGAAAACTCAGCTAGAATTTAGTCATCAACAGCAGGTGAAAAATACTGATGACTAACA